>OY856410.1:1406506368-1407106368 GCA_963693085.1 Alisma plantago-aquatica | reverse complement strand
TGAAATATGCCTCATACTCTCCCACTGACATATTCCCTTGTCTGATGTTCTGTAGATGTCTTATCTTCTAACTCAAAAAGGTAGGTGGGTAGTACTTAAGATGGAATTCATCAACAAAATCCTTCCAAGTCAATACCGTGTCCCTCCTTTTATCTTCCACTCCACGCCACCTGAGCTCTACATCACCTTTAAGAAAATAAACTACGTGATTGATTTAATCTTTCCTCAGACAGGTCCATCAGACAGAACACTTTCTCTAACTATCTCAGCCATTCATCTTTCACTACAGGATCCGTAGTTCCAATGAAATTGGTACCTCCAAGCTCCTTAACCAGCTCATAGGATCTCAGCAGGTCCTTGCTTCTCAAGGAAGAAGCTCCCCTCTCGATCTTATACTTTTCCCTAGTCTCAAGAAACATCTTGTACATCCTTGATGCCTCATCCACATCATATCCACCACTTGAACCCATCTCTTAAGGATCAGGTCTAGTGTGGCTCTCAGCTTGGTCCTCATGACCACATTCTCTTCCTACCATCTGCAATAGTATAACAGAATACTTCTTGTTAGAAAATTATAGTTAGAAGGAAAACACCTAAGTCCTAATCTTATTGGTCTCTTATCGTCCCCTGGCCTTGACTTAGAGTAACTACGTACTCAAAACCTTTGCTCTGATACCAAAAGTTTTTACACCCCGATCCCACACTTACCACTAATCATGAGATTAGGGCATAAATTGACGATTTAACGTAATACAAAGATCACCCTTTACTTTTTCTTTTCTTAATCACTTAGAATTAGCTTAAAGGAAAAAACTAATAGCTTGAATAACATCGGATCATAATAAAATTGCAGAAGCAACTACCATTAACCTTACTTGGAAGAAAAACAAACTTACATGACATATTACATTGTTCATGCAGAAAGTAAAACACAAAAGATAACTGAAATCTAAACTACACATTACATTGCATTCTCTCACTACCACACCACATTCCCAAGGACTGAGGGGAAAAGACTAAGAGACCTCTACCTAACTACAAACTACCTTCTAAGAACTTGGGTGGTATGATCCTTTAGCTTCCTCGTGTTGACACTAACCTAAAAAATGTTTCAGTAGGTTGGTGATCTACTGGATCAGTGAATAGAATTTCACCCGACCATCAAAGACAACTCATTTTATGTTTATTAATTGGAATAAATTACAAGATAATACTATACTGAGAAGATCTAAATAATATAATTTAAACGATAGGAGATGTCAACATTTCATTAAGATAACAACTACTACAAAGTTGTAGTTATGATTAAATAATAGAGAATACTAAAATTTCATTTAAAGGACAACTGATGTGAAACTAACTCAAATCTTTCTCAACTCTTTAACTTATAAGAAAATATGTGAACCTATATGAACATATTTTATCTTATGCTCAGATCATATGAAGTGTACTCTACATATGAATACTCGTAGCAAACTATGATCCCACCGTAGAAGACTTAGCCGACACCCTAGGATAGCTAAGTCTGACCACTATCCTGGTATGCAATATGGAAACTGGCTCTCTGGGCTCAGCACTCCTATGTGTCGTAAGCTAGAATCCTCCTCTAACCTAAGCACACAAGCGGAGAGTCAAGCTACCTATTGGCTTTTTCTGTACTCTAGTGCCACCAGGGCTTCTGGTTGATGTTGGATACACTTTTCAATACTCTAGTGCCACCATGACTTCTGGTTGATGTTGGACACTGCAAACTATAATTTAAGGAGACTTCCACTAGGGCTTCGTCCCCCCATGCCACCTGATAGCAAGTTCTGACCCCCATATGCTGGACATTACCAGGGTTAGGTCGTCTCACCCCTAAGGCACATACCTCACATAGGGGTTCTACGGTGGCAGGGCCCTTAAATCTATAATTTTATTATTTCCTAGAAAACTCTTACTATGTTGAACCTTTTTCTTACTTATACTCAACTCTGGTATTTCTATGGCATCTCGTCTATTTAATTGTAGTTTAAATCACAAAATGAATATCATTCTAGACCTGACAGAGAAGTATACTCAAAAACATTGCAATTTACTCATCAATCCATATACCATGCATGCAGACAGATTGAAATTTCTTTAATAAACTACACTCATATCAACTTGGCTCATATACGCTGGAATTATACAATTGATCATCATAACACACTAACAAGAGTTAATTACTCAATATATTAGAAATCGTCAGTAGCACTTAATAATAGAGAATACTAAAATTTCATTTAAAGGACAACTGATGTGAAACTAACTCAAATCTTTCTCAACTCTTTAACTTATAAGAAAATCTGTGAACCTATATGAACATATTTTATCTTATGCTCAGATCATATGAAGTGTAATTCCTCAAAAATTGAGCACATCAACCCAAATTCTAAGTTATGCATCACATAACTCAATTAAAAGTCAATTACTTGTCATGGCATGAATTATTAATATTAATTGATATTTTCAAATGATTTCTTTGAGAAATGTGTTGATTCGTATAATTATTAATACACACATTAAATATAATTGGAGGTGTGCAACTAGGTTTCTATTGAACCCTTTTCATGTCATTGTCATTTCTTTGAAATCGTACATCTATTAAATTACTAAAAAATGCACTACCTGGGTTTATACTGAAACCGTACAACAACAGGTCATATGCTACTGATTCCAACTTTTAAACTAAGAAAATTAGGTTTTAATCAATCATGCAGTTCTAGTAATCCAAATCACACATATCAATCAAACAATTAGTGTCGTGCAAAAATAATTAAGAAATTTGTGCAAATTAGAAATCTGGCAATGTCGACACTGCACGACACTTAGGTAAGTGTTGTTACATACGAATAACACTGATTTAACCAAAAACACCTGATTGTTGAAGTTATACATTCTTAGTGAGTGAAATTCTACTCACATCGGTTCAAGATGTCCAAATACAAATGGAAATGAATCTAGAGTCATGTTTTAGGGTGTCCACTGGGTTGTCTTCAACCTCTGGTTCAGCCCAGTTCGGACCTTCTTCACGTACATGTTGAAGAGGGGGCTGGGCTAGCTACTAGCTGTGGCTATTGGCTGCAAATCCTTATCTTGGCTCAAGGACGAACTCAAAGACGATGCTTGGTGCTGCTGCTTGCGCCCAAATGGCTTCCTAGTTGTTGATGCAGTTGCTGCTACTCAAGCTGGTAGAGGCACTTCCCTTGCTAGTTGTGGTGCAGGTGGGCGCAATAGGGGCGAAGAAGGAGGGCAAGAAGATGGAGAAGGTTGGAACTTGTAGATCAGAGCAAAGGAGGCCAAACCATCGCACCCTTCCTTTCTTAGCCCACCGTTCGGGTGATGGTGGTCGAGCTACTCTATGACACCGCACCTACTGGTCGGCCACAAGCTAGGACAAGGAAGAGGAGGAAGAAGAAGGTAGAAGATGGTGGAGAAGTAGGGTGTTGCTGATCGGAGATGAGGAGCTCGAAATCGCCCACCCTTTACTCCCTTTGCTGCTGGTCAGTCGAGCAGTTGGGCGCTACTTCGAACGATGTCAATCAGTGGAAGATGAGAAAAGGGAGAAAGGGGAAAGGGGTTATTAAGCCAATTAAAGGAAAAATTGCAGCTTCAACCTAAGGGTCCTAAAAATGCCATATCTTTTGCCTCATAGGTCCAATTTGAGTGATTTCTTTTGCAAAATTTCAAGAACAGAATCCCCTACAACCTCACAGCAAGAAAGAATGCTAATTATCTTCTCTCAACTAGTCAAAGCACTAATTGTATCTATGAGCACTTATCTTAACTTAATCATCATGGTGATGCACTAATCACTGCACTTACTAGTTAAACTCGGAGTGGGTCATAACAATCTCCCTCCCTTATAAGAATTTCATCCCAAAATTCCTAAAACAGAAAAGGAAACTTGTTACACATCTCTAACTCAAGCTCCCACCTAGCCTCCTCTAGGTTGTGGTTCCTCCACAAAACCTTCACTAACGATATCTCATGATTTTGGAGCTTCTTGATCCTCTGATCAACTATCTGAATAGGTCCTTCCACATAGGACACATATGATCTTATCTGTGCAGGTACTGGGTCTACTATCTTCTCTGTACCAGGGTAACACTTCTTCAACATCGATACATGAAGCAAATCATGTAGATTAGCCAACTCAGATAGCAAATCCAACCTGTAGGCTACAGGTCCAATCCTCTCAATGACACGATATGGGCCCATAAACCTAGGAGTCAATTTGCCTCTCTTGCCAAACATCAACACTCCTTTCCATGGTGAAACTTTCAAATACACTTCATCACCAACCTCAAACTCAAGAGGTCTACATCTCTTCTCAGTGTAACTCTTCTACGTGTCCTGTGTAGCTTTCAACTGTTCTTTGATCACTGTAATCTTTTATGTAGTCAAATCCACTATCTTTGGTCAAAGAATCTCTTTTTCACCCACCTCATACAAACATACGGTTGATCTACACTTTCTGCCATACAGAGCTTCATATGGAGCCAAACCACTCTGCTCTGTCACCCCTAAGTCTAAGTTCAACTTCCACATCTCTATTAGCAGGTCTCTCTTGAAGCATGCCATAGAGAATACATCTGCTGTTGAACTTGACTTCCTACTGATGGCATTTGATACCACATTCACCTTACCAAGATGATAATCTATCATCACATTATAATCCTTGATCAATTCTAACCATCTCCGCTGTCTAAGATTCATATCCTTCTGGGTGAAGATATATTTCAAGCTCTTATGATCCGTAAACACCTGACATGCCTCACCATAAAGATAGTGATGCCATGTCTTAAGAGCATGAACTACAACATCTAATACCAAATCATGTGTCAGGTAATTCTCCTCATTCTTCTTAAGCTATTTAGATGCATAAGCTACTACTTTGCCTTCTTGCATCAACACACAACCTAAGCCTCTCCTAGAACCATCACAAAACACTATGTAACCTTTACCTGTCTCGGGTAGGATCAACATTAGTGTTGTAGTCAAACTCTTCTTCAAGATCTGAAAACTCTTCTCACAGTTGTCTGACCAAACAAACAGTGCATTCTTTTTCATTAAGCGTGTCAGAGGTAATTCTATAACACTGAAGTTCTAGATGAACCTCCTATAGTAATCTGCCAATCCTAGGAAGCTTATGATCTCAGTAGGAGTCTTAGGCTGCTCCCACTGTAGAACAGACTCGACTTTCTTAGGGTCAACACTTACTCCATCTCCTGAGATGACATGTCCAAGAAAAGACACCTCAGCTAACTAGAACTCACACTTACTGAACTTAGCATATAACTGGAGTTGTCTCAACAACTGTAATGCTATCCTCAGATGCTGCTCATGCTGCTCATCATCTCTGGAATAAATCAAAATGTCATCTATGAACACCACTATGAACTGATCCAAGAACGTCTTGAAAATCCCGTTCATCATATCAATGAAAGTTGTTGGGGCATTAGTAAGTCCAAACAACATGACCAAAAACTCATAATGACCGTATCTTATTCTGAAAGCCGACTTATGAATATATGAAACTTTTATCCTCAACTAATGATATCCAGATCTCAAATCTATCTTAGAAAAGATTATCGCTCCATGCAACTAATCAAACATATAATCTATCCTTGGCAACGGGTAATTAATTCTTGATGGTGATCTTATTCAACTATCTGTAGTCAATACATAACCTCATAGTACCATCTTTACTTTTCACAAACAAGACTCGAGCTCCCCATGGTGAAGAACTAGGTAGAATGAAACCCTTATCCAGTAACTCTTATAACTAGATCTTCATTTCCTTCAACTCTGCTGGTGCCATTCTGTAGGATGGCAATGCTACAGGGTGACTACCTGGAAACACCTGGATCTCAAAGTCTTTTTCTCTTTCAGGAAGTAGACCTGGCAACTCATCTGGGAAAACATCTAAGAACTCACAGACCACTGGCACATCCCATAGACTGACTATGCTCTTCTCTGCTCTGGTATCTACTACATGTGCCAAAAACACCTCACAACCTTTCTACAACATCTTATCAACTACATTGGCTGATATGATACACGTAGGAAAAATTTTCCTATCTCTAAAAAAGACACAAGAAAATCCACCCTGTTGAAAGATAACCTCCTTCTTCCAACAGTAAAGTTGAACTCGATACATCTCTAGGCAATCCATACCCAAGATAACTTGAAAAGAGTTAATATATAGGGGTATAAGATTAACCGCAATGGTGTAACCACCAAAAGTCAACAAACATCCATGATAAAACTCCATCAACAGTGTTGGTTCACCTAACAGAACCCTCAACAATAACTCAACCGGTAACTCCTGAGTTAACAGGTTAAGCTCACAAGCTAAAGAACTCTATATAAATGATTGAGTAGCACCCAGATCTATCAAAACTGTAACTGAAATTCTATTAAAGAAAAGCATTTCTCCTATAATTACTCAAGAAGAAACAATACCTTCTTGTGGTGTCAAAGAGAAGAATCTTCATGAAGCTCTTCCTCTCCTACGATGTCCTCATTGTCCTTCCCTAGCATTGGGTGTTGCACCACCTCAGGAACCTGAAGCTATAGAGGAATTGGGTCCTCCAGCTAGAGCCTGTCTCGGGAAATTCTGGTACTGTCACTGGGAACCGTGTCGCACCACTTGCTGAAGCTGATGACATTGCCTTCTAAAGTGTCCAACCTATCCACAGTTATGACAACCTTGAACATTTCCACCCCAACACTGACCAGACTATGGCTTCCCACAGATGTCACACCTCGGTACCTCTCTCCTTGGCGGACCTGTCACTGAAGCTGATGATCCTGATGACCTTCGTCTTGGCATATTACTCCATCTCCCTGGACTAGATCTTCCCCTACTCTGAGAAGATATCACATCTTTAGATCCTTGTTTAGTGAAACAGCCAAAACCACGTCCAAGCTTCGAGAAGAATCCACCACCACTTCCTCGTTGACCACTACTAGGTTGTCCTCTGCCAAAGTCTTTGAGTCTCTTTCTATTCTCATAACTCTTATCAGTGTTCACAAACTCCTCTACACATCTTGTTGCCTCAAGAAATTCTTCAAAGTTCTTTCAATCTCTTTCACCAATTGCAGCTATACTATTTCAAATTTCGGGCCTCAATCCTTCTTGGAATCTTATACACTTTTCCACATCATCTGGGATGAGTTGCGGGTAGAAATTTGCCAACCTGGTGAAATATGCCTCGTACTCTCCCACTGACATATTCCCTTGTCTGATGTTCTGCAACTGTCTTATCTTCTCACTCAAAAAGGTAGGTGGGTAGTACTTAAGATGAAATTCATCAACAAAATCCTTCCAAGTCAATACCATGTACCTCCTTTTATCTTCCACTCCACACCACCAGAGCTCTGCATCACCTTTAAGAAAATAAACTAAGTGATTGATTTGTCTTTCCTCAGACAACACCATCAGACGAAACACTTTCTCAAACTATCTCAGCCATTCATCTTCCACTATAGGATCTATAATTCCAACGAACTCAGTACTTCCAAGCTTCTTAACTAGCTCATAGGATCTTAGCAGGTCCTTGCTTCTCGAGAAAGAAGCTCGCCTCTCGATCTTATACTTTTCCCTGGTCTCAAGAAACATCTTGTTCATCCTTGATGCCTCATACACATCATCTCCACCACCTGGACCCATCTCTTGAGGATCAGGTCCAATGTGGCTCTCATCTTGGTCCTCATGACCACGTCCTCTTCCTGCCATCTACAATAGTATAACAAAATACTTCCTATTAGAAAATTGCAGTTAGAAGGAAAACACCTAAGTCCTAATCCTATTGGTCTCTTATCGTCCCCTGACCTTGACTTAGAGTCACTATGTACTCAAACCTTTGCTCTGATACCAAAAGCTATTACACCCAAATCTCACAATTACCACTAATCATGAGATTAGGGCATAAATTGAGGATTTAACATAATACAAAGATCACCCTTAACCTTTTCTTTTCTTAATCACTTAGAATTAACTTAAAGGACAAACCTAATAGCTTGAATAACATCATATCGTAATAAAATTGCGAAAGTAACTTCCCATTAACCTTACTTGGAAGAAAAACAAACTTACATGACATATTACATTGTTCATGCAGAAAGTAAAACACAAAAGATAACTAAAATCTAAACTAGATATTACATTACATTCTCTCACTACCACACCACATGCCCAAGGACCAAGGGGAAAGGACTAAGAGACCTCTACCTAACTACGAACTACCTTCTAAGAACTTGGGTGGTATGATCCTTCATCTTCCTCATGTTGACACTGACCTAAAAAATGTTTCAGTAGGTTGGTGAGCTATTGGCTCAGTGAATAGAACTTCACCTGACCATCACAGACAACTCATTTTATGTTTATTAATTGGAATAAATTACAAGATAATACTATACTGAGCAAATCTAAACAATTTAATTAAAACGACATGAGATGTCAACATTTCATTAAGACAACAACTACTACAAAGTTGTAGATATGATTAAATAACAGAGAATACTAAAATTTCATTTAAAGGACAACTATTGTAAAACTAACTCAAATCTTTCTTAACTCTTTAAATTATAAGAAACTCTATGAACCTATATGAACATATTTTATCTTATGCCCTGATCATATGTAGTGTACTCTACATATGAAGACTCATAGCAAACTAAAATCCCACCGTACAAGACTTATCTGACGCCTCGGGATAGCTAAGTCTGACTACTCTCCTAGTCTGCAATAGGGAAACTCGCTCTCTGGCCTCGACATTCCTATTGTGTCATAAGCTGGACTCCTCCTCTAACATGAGCACACAGGTGGAGATTTAAGCCACCTATTGACTTTTTCTATACTCTAGGGCCACCAGGACTTCTGGTTGATGTTGGACACACTTTTCTATACTCTAGTGCCACCAGGACTTCTGGTTGATGTTGGACACTACAAACTATAATTTAAGGAGACTTCCACTAGGGCTTAGTCCCCCCATGCCACCTGATAGCATGTTCCGACCCCCATATACTGGATGCTTCCAAGGTTAGGTCGTTTCACCCCTAAGGCGTAGACCTCGCATAGGGGTTCTACAGTGTCAGGGCCCTTAAATCTATAATTTTATTATTTTGTAGAAAACTCTTACTATGTTGAACCTTTTTCTTACTTATACTCAACTCTGGTATTTCTATGGAATCTCATCTATTTAATTGTAGTTCAAATCACAACATGAATATCATTCTAGACCTGCCAGAGAAGTATACTCAAAAACACTGCAAATTACTGAAGAATCCATATACCATGCATGCAGATAGATTGAAATTTCTTAAATAAACTAAACTCATATCAACTTGGCTCATATACACTGGAATTATACAATTGATCATCGTAACGCACTAACAAGAGTTAATTACTCGATATATTAGAAATTGTAGTAGCACTTGTAAATTATCTGTAATTCCTTGAAAATCGAGCACATCAACCCAAATTCTAAGTTATGCATCACATAACTCAATTAAAAGTCAATTAATTTTCATGGCATGAATTATTAATATTAATTAAGAATTTCAAATGATTTCTTTGAGAAACGTGTCAATTTGTATAATTATTAATACACTTACATTAAATATAACTAGGGGTGTGCAACTAGGTTTCTATTGAACCCTTTTCATATCATTGTCATTTCATTGAAATAGTACATCTATGAAATTACTAAAAAAATGCACAGCCTGAGTTTATACTGAAACCGTACAACCACTGGTTGTATGCTACTGATTCAAACTTTTAAACTGAGAAAATTAGGTTTTAATCAATCATGTGGTTCCAATAATCCAAGTCACACATATCAATCAAATAATTAGTGTCGTGCAAAAATAATTAAGAAATTCATGCAAATTAGAAATCTGGCAACGTCGACACTGAACGACACTTGGGTAAACGTTGTTACCAGAGAATAACGTTGATTTAACCAAAAACACCCGATTGTTGAAGTTATACATGCTTAGTGAGTGAAATTCTACTCACAGCGGTTCAAGATGTCCAAATACGATTAGAAACACACCCAAAGTCCTATTTCTGGGCATCCACTGGGTTGTCTTCAACCTCTGGTTCAGCTCGATTCAGACCTTCTTCACATACATGTTGAAGAGTGGGTAGGGATAGCTACTAGTTGTGGCTATATATTGGTTGTAAATCCTTATCTTGGCTCAAGGACGAACTCAACGACGATGCTTGGTGTTTTTTGTTGTGCCCAAATGGCTTCCTAGTCGTTGTTGTAGTTGTTGCTGCTCAAGCTGGTAGGGGCGCTACCCTTGCTAGTTGAGGCATAGGTGGGCGCAATAGGGGTGAGGAAAAAGGGGAAGAAGATGGAGAAGGTTGGCGCCTGTGGATTGGATCTAAGGGGGCCAAAATGCCTCGTCCTTCCTCTGCTAGCCCACCGTTCGGGTGCTGCTGGTCGAGCTACTGTGTGATGCCACACCTACTGGTCGGCCGCGAGCTAGGACAAGGAAGAGGAGGAAGAAGAAGGTAGAAGATGGTGGAGAAGTAGGGCGCTGCTAATCGGAGGTGAGGAGCTTGAAATCGCCCACCCTTTACTCCCTTTGCTGCTGGTCAGTCAAGTAGTTGGGTGCTACTTCAAGCGGTGTCAATTGGTGGAAGATGAGATAACAGAGAAAGGGGAAAGGGGTTATTAAGATAATTGATGGAAAAATTGCAGCTTCAACCTAAGGGTCCTAAAAATGCCATATTTTTTGCCTCATAGATCCAATTTGAGTGATTTCTTTTGCAAAATTTCAAGTGCAAAATCCACTACAACTCACATCAAGAAAGCATGCTAATTAGCTTGTCTGATTGGGTCAAAGAACTAATTGTATCTGTGAGCACTTATCTTAACTTAATCATCATGGTTATGCACTAATCACTGCACTTACTAGTTAAACTCAGAGTGGGTCATAACAATATCCCTCCCTTACAAGAATTTTATCCCAAAATTCCTAAAAGAGAAAGGGAAACTTGTTATGCATCTCTGACTCAAGCTCCCGCGTGACCTCCTCTAAGTTCTGCTTCCTCAACAAAACATTCACTAATTGTATCTCACGATTCTTGAGCTTCTTGATCCTCTGATCAATTATCTGAATAGGTCCTTCAACATAGGACACATCTAATCTGAGCTGTGCAGGTTCTGGGTCCACTATCTTTTCTGTACTTGGTAACACTTCTTCAACATCGATACATGAAGCACATCATGTAGATTATCCAACTCAGATGGAAAATGCAACCTGTAGGCTACATGTCCAATCCTCTCAATGACATGATATGGGCCCATAAACCTAGGAGTCATTTTGCCTCTCTTACCAAACCTGAACACTCCTTTCCATGGTGAAACTTTCAAATACACTTTATCACCAACCTCAAACTCAAGAGGTCTACGTCTCTTCTCAGTGTAACTATTTTTCCTATCCTATGTAGCTTTCAACTGTTCTCTAATCACTGTAATTTTTTCTATAGTCAAATCCACTATCTCTAGTCCAAGAATCTCTTTTTCACCCACCTCGTACCAACATACGGGTGATCTACACTTTCTGCCATATAGAGCTTCATACGGGGCATGCCAAGACTGGAATGGTGACTATTGTTGTATTCAAACTCTATAAGGCTCAAGTGTTCTTCCCAACTTCCAATGCAATGCAAGACACATGCTCTCAACATTTCCTCAAGAGTTTGAATGGTCCTCTCTGACTAACCATCCGTCTACACGTGAAAAGTTTTACTGAATCTCAACTTTGTGCCTAAAGCATGATGCAACTGATTCCAAAACATGGATGTGAACTTAGGATCTCTATCTGATATTATTGAAACTGGAATACCATGCAACCTGACTATCTCATCCATGCATATCTTAGCCAACTTTGAGACATCAAAGGTTGACTTAACAGGAAGAAAGTGAGTAGACCTAGTCAGTCTATCCACAATTATCCATATCAAATCACAACATGTAGATGTCCTGGGAAACCCTACCACAAAATCCATTGTGATATGTTCCGACTTCCACTCTAGTATAGGAAGAAATTGCAAGGTACCTATAGGTTTCTAATGCTCAGCGTTAACCTACTGGCACACACTACATCTAGCCACATACTCAGCTACATCCTTTTTCATACCTGACCACCAATACAACTCTTTAAGATTCCTATACATCTTAGTGTTGCTTGGATGCATAGGGTACATCGATGCATGGGCTTCCTCAAGAATCCTTTCTTTCAAATCAATGTCTCTAGGTACACACAACCTGTCATGCTGATACAACAAACCATCATATGAAAACATGAACTCTGGTCTCTTTCCCTCTATCATATCCTACATGATCTATTGTAACTCACTGTCACTCTATTGAAGTTCCTTGATCTGATCATAAAAAGTAGTCTTGACTTACATCTGTGCAATCAAACCACTCTGCTCTATCACCCCTAAGTCTAAGTTCAACTTATGCATCTCTACTAGCAGGTCTCTCTTGAAGCATGCCATAGAGAATACATCTACTTTTGAACTTGACTTCTTGTTGAGGGCATCTTCTACCACATTCGCCTTACCAAGATGATAATCTATCATCACATCATAATCCTTGATCAATTCTAACCATCTCTGTTGTCTAAGATTTAGATCCTTCTAGGTGAAGATATATTTCAAGCTCTTATGATCCATAAACACCTGACATGCCTCACCATAAAGATAGTGATGCCATGTCTTAAGAGCATGGACTACAACAGCTAACTCCAAATCATGTGTGGGGTAATTCTCCTCATTCTTCTTAAGCTATCTAGATGCATAAGCTACTACTTTGCCTTCCTACATCCACACACAACCTAAGCCTCTCCTGGAAGCATCACAAAACATTGTGTAACCTTTACCTGTCTCAGGCAGGATCAACATTGGTGTTGTAGTCAACCTCTTCTTCAAGATATGAAAACTCTTCTCACAGTTGTCTAACCAGACAAACGGTGCATTCTTTCTCGTTAAGCATGTCAGAGGTGACACTATGTTACAACCCCAGTTTTGGGTTCATTTGGTGGGAAATGTGATTTCTCATATTTAAATATTTGAACAACTAAAGATATGACTTGTTTTGAATAAATGGATTTCGTTTACAATAGCCTTGATGATTGTTTTGTGGGCTTTATTGGCTATTGGGCCCAATAACAAGGAAGAGACAAAAGGAACTCCATTATTAATAAGAAATTGAGAAAAGAAAAATGTAGAAACCTCTAGAAGGAAAAAGTATATAATCCAAAGGTGGCTTTCGTGCCTCTTGGGTTCCAAGGAGTCCAAAGTTGCAAAAAGAAAGCAATAAGAAAAGAAAAGATCAATTAAATATTTCTTTATTAAGAAAGAAATTGAAAAATGTGGAAAATAGGTGAAAAGAGGTATAATTTGAGTTATCCTTGGTGGATTTTCGTATCCAAATGATTCCTAATGATAAAAGGGATGCCAATGAGGAAAATAAAAAGAAAGAAAAAGAGAAATCCTCAAAAAGAGATATTTTAATAAGAAATAAATGAGATAATGTGAAATAATGAATATAGTTGCATCTAGAAGGATAATAAGTATCCTTATAATGGAATTTCGAAATCTTGGAGTTTCTTGGAGTCCAAGGAACCCCAATGGAGAAGAAAGAAAGAGAAAATACCAATAATGCAAAATAAGAGGATAATATGATGCTAAATTAATGAATTTCATGGTATTGTTAAAGAAGTGGTATTTTCTACTTTAGGAAAACTTAATTTCGTGAGCAATGGATTAGAAGGCAAGTATAAAAGAGATTAAGTAAGAGGTTTATTAAAGGAATAAGTTAGGATATAGAAGATGTCTTCTCAAGGAAGGAATAGGTTTCTTTTAAGAGTGGGACTTGTTTCCTCTTGGATGAACGTCCTTGGGTGTGGATACCCTCCCCTATATAAGGGGTAAGACCTTGGGCCGAGTCTAGAGGATCCCACACATCATTCTCTCCTCTTCTTCCATGTTTTTGTTCATAAACCCTAACTAAGAGGGGTTGCATGATCATGAAGTCATGAGGCGGCAAGGATGGGTTGCAATGGTAGCTTGATGCTCCATGATGCCAGGGAGTTGTGTTGCCATCGTGGCCATACCCCAAATGAGGCACAACAGTAGCCACACGGCTGCAGCACTAGCTGCAAGTCGCACGCCGACCCTACCCAAACCAGCCACCATGGCCAAGAACTGAGGGTGCCCCGTGTGTTCCAGGGAGCGGCGGAGGTAGAGGAGTGACTTCTGACAAGGATCACAGCCCAGAGAGTGAGAGAGAGAGAGCCTGCGCAAGGCTGTAACGGCGGCCATGTAGGGCTTCCCGAGGTTGAAGACAACCTGGAGGGTGTTGGATGGAAATGCCCTCCACAGGATTAAAGAGTCGTCCACTTAACCAAGGGTATAAATGACATTTCATTATATTTCCAAATCACAACTTTGCATGAAGCAGGACACTTGGCGTGCTCTGATTGGCCCAAAGTAAATCAATTTTTCATAATTCATATCTAATTAATCATAGCTCGGACGGATACGCGTAATATATGAATTTTGTTCAGAAAAACGAGTGGAATTCAATAAAAATATATTTGAAGGCTAATTCCTCTTGCAATTCGAAAATTAGTGTAATTTATCAACTTTAATGAATGAAAGATTAATAAATCCTATTTGGAGATTATTAATGTATTTAGTAGGGTTTAATGGATGGTTAAAGTTGACATTAACCTGTTAATTGTAAAAAGGTACATTAAACACAAAAAGGATGAGCTTTGCTTATAGATGGTTAATTTAGAGTTTCATGTGCCTAAATATGCTTTAATGGGCCTTGAAACCCTAATAATGGTAATTCTGACTCTTAATAGCTTTAATTGTTCAAAATCATGATTAAAGATGAAATATGATAATTCTAAGATATTTTGAGTATAAAAGTTTCTAATTGTGAATAAATACCCTTAATGTAGTAATTAGGGTTTTCTAATGAATAAAAAGGTAGAATTAATGACGAATAAAGATCATATGTGATTTAGGTTATAATGAACTATGAATTGATGATAAATGAGCATAATGATCTTATCATGGATTAAAAGGATACAAATGGTAGATTTAATGTAAAAGAAGCTTAATGGACTTAATCAATGTTTAATTATGCCTTAATATGAAATTAGGGTTATATGTTGCTAAAAGGTAACCATAATATCTTTCATGAAGAATAGACGAGATAAATACAGTTTGTGAGTAATTGTATTCAATTAGGGTTTAAATAGTAAAAGGCTAAGGAAAACCCTAATTGCTATGGAAACCCTAAAAGTGGGCTAGAAACCCTAGGAAGCGAGCTAAGTTTAATAGATCTTGATGACATGAGTAATAAAAGGGAATTGCATGATTATTTCAAGATCTTGTTATGTATGCTTACTTGCTTGGATTTCTTACTTGCATGGATTATTTTGTCTCAAATCAGCTTGACAGGTATGTGGTTACGCTTATGAATAATCGCTTAAGTTTCATGGTGATTTTTGAATGTTTTTATCAGTTGCTTGAAAATAACTGATTGGATGACTTTTATTTCATGCAACTATAATGGGACTATGATTATCACCATAAATGTGCATACATGATTGGCTCAGATCCTGGTCCTCCTCAGTGGCTTTGCAAAGGCTAAAAAGGGTAGCCTAGAGCAAGGTGTAGGCTATTATGAGTTAGAAATTGGGCTACCCAAGTGTAGTGCCATGAGACTCTTTAGCACACCATGAGTTAAGGAGTGGGCTACCTACGGGTAGTGCCAAGTGACTCAACCCTAGAAATTGATTCACCTGTTAGGTGGGATCATGAGGGGTTTAATGGGGATCTACCATAAGGAAGGTAGCATCCAGGTCCACTCCAGGGACAGTGCAAAGGCTAGGGTATGTAAGGACTGAACAATTATGTGGAACATGTAAAGTTGTTTATTTAAAACCATAATTCGCTACAATATGTTGTTATCTTAATTGCACGATTATTGTTTCCCCCACATACCAGCTTTATGCTGACCGACATTTTGTTCGTCGGCATTTTAGGTACAACTGAAAAGAACAAATAGTAAAGTGGCATATGTGGAATTAAATATGAATTAAAGTTCAAAGGAGGATTAGTTAGAATAGACTCCATGTGGATAGAAGTAGATATCCAAGTTTTTGAAAAAGGTATGCAAAGTTAAATTTTATTATATATTTTTAGTTTAGTTAGTTGAATTTGATAATTATTATTGATTATTTGTCGAACCTTTGATCCAGAAATTAGGATAACGGCTCTGACCTCTTGGTCTCCCTTAATTGGGGGTTTTTGGGAGGCAGGGTCATTACATGCTACAATACTAAAGTTCTTAATGAACCTCCTGTAGTAACCTGCCAATCCTAAGAAGCTTCTGATCTTAGTAGGAGTCTTAGGCTGCTCCCACTGTAGAACATACTCGACTTTCTTAGGGTCAACACTTACTCCATATCATGAGATGACATGTCCAAGAAAAGACACCTCAGCTAACCAGAACTCACACTTACTGAACTTAGCATATAACTGGTGTTGTCTCAACAACTGCAATGCTATCCTCAGATGTTGCTCATGCTGCTCATCATCTCTGGAATAAATCAAAATGTCATCTATGAAAACCACTATGAACTGATCCAAGAACGGCATGAAAATCTAGTTCATCATATCCATGAAAGTTGTTGGGGCATTATTCATTCCAAATGACATGACCAGAAACTCATAATTCCCGTATCTTGTTCTGAAAGTTGACTTAGGAAAATATGAAGCATTTATCCTCAACTGATGATATCCAGATCTAAAATATATCTTAGAAAAGATTGTCACTCCACGCAAATGATCAAACAGATCATCTATCCTTGGCAACAGGTACTTATTCTTGATGGTGATCGTATTCAATTGTTTGTAGTCTATACATAACCTCATAGTACCATCTTTCTTTTTCACAAACAAGACTGGAGCTCCCCATGGTAAATAACTAGGTCAAATGAAACCCTTATCTTGTAACTCCTATAATTGGATCTTGAGTTCCTTCAACTCTGCAGGTGTCATTCTATAGGCTGGCAATGCTATAGGGTGACTACCTAGCAACACCTGGATCTCAAAGTCTATCTCTCTTTCAGGAGGTAGACCTGGCAACTCATCTGGGAAAACATCTAGGAACTCATAGATCACTGGCACATTCCATAGAATCACTATGTTCTTATCTGCTCTGATATCTACTACATGTGCCAAGAATGACTCACATTCTTTCTGCAACATCTTATTAGCTACAACGGCTGATATGATACACGTAGGAAAAATTTTCCTATCTCAAGAAAAGACATAAGAAAATCCACCCTATTGAAAGATAGCCTCCTTCTTCCAACAATCAAGTTGAACTCGATACGTCTCTAGGAAAACCATACCCAAGATAACTTGAAAAGGTTTAATATCTAGGGGTATTAGATTAACCACAATGGTGTAACCACCAAAAGTCCACAATCATCTGGGACAAAATTCCATCAACAATGTCAGTTCACCTAATGGAACCCTCAACAATAACTCAACCGGTAACTCCTGAGTTAACACGTTAAGCTCACAAGCTAAAGAACATTGTATAAATGAGTGAGTATCACTAGGATCTATCAAAACTATAACTGAAATGCTATTAAAGAAAAGCATTTCTCCTGTAATTACTCAAGAAGAAACAATACCTTCTTGTCGTATCAAAGAGAAGAAGCATCATGAAGCTCTTCCTCTCCCTTGATGTCCTCATTGTCCTTCCCTAGCATTGGGTGATACACCACCTCGGGAACCTAAAGCTATAGAGGAACCGGTTCCTCCAACTGGTTCCTGTCTCGGGACATTCTGGTATTGTGACTGGGAACCCTGTGGCACCACTTGCTGAAGCTAAGGGCATTGCCTTCTAAAGTGTCCAACCTGTCCACAGTCGTGACAACCCTAAACATCTGCACCCCAACACTGACCAGAGTGTGGCTTCCCATAGATGTCACACCTCGGTACCTCTCTCCTTGGCAGACATGTCACTGAAGCTGATGATCCACATGACCTTCCTCTTGGCATATTGCTCCATCTCCCTGGACTAGATCTTCCCCTACTTTGAGAAGATATCACATCGATCCTTGTTTACTGAAACAGCCAAAACCACGTCTAAGCTTCGAGAAGAACCCACCACCACTTCCTTGGTGACCACTACTAGGTTGTCCTCTGCTGAAGTCTGTGGATCTCTTTCTATTTTCATAACACTTATCAGCGTTCACAGACTCCTCTACATGTTTTGTTGCCTCAAGAAATTCTTTAAAGTTCTCTCTGTCTCTTTGGCCAATTGCATCTATACTATGCTGAATTTTGGGCCTCAATCCTTCCTGGAATCTTCTACACTTTTCCACATCGTCTGGGATGAGTTGCAGGCAGAAATTTGTCAACCTAGTGAAATATGCCGCATACTCTCCCACTGACATATTCCCTTGTCTGATGTTCTATAGTTGTCTTATCTTCTCACTCAGAAAGGTAGGTGGGTAATACTTCAGATGGAATTCATCAACAAAATCCTTCCAAGTCAATATCATGCCCCTCCTTTTATCTTCCACTCCATGCCACCAGAGCTCTGCATCACCTTTAAGCAAATAAACTACGTGATTGATTTGTCTTTCCTCAGACAGCTCTATCAGACGGAACACTTTCTCTAACTATCTCAACCATTTATCTTCCACTGTAGGGTCTGTAGTTACAATGAATTTGATACCTCCAAGATTATTAACCATCTCATAGGATCTCAGTAGGTCCTTTCTTCTCAAGGAAAAATTTTGCCTTTCCATCTTATACTTTTCCATGGTCTCAAGAAACATCCTATACATCCTTGATGCCTCATCCACATCATCTCCTCCACCTGGACCCATCTCTTGAGGACCAGGTCCATTGTGGGTCTCAGCTTGGTCGTCATGACCACGTCCTCTTCCTGCCATCTGCAATAGTATAACAGAATACTTCCTGTTAGAAAATTGCAGTTAGAAGGAAAACACCTATGCCCTAATCATATTGGTCTCTTATCGTCCCCTGACCTTGACTTTGAGTAAATACATACTCAAACCTTTGCTCTGATACCAAAAGTTGTTACACCCTGATCTCACAATTACCACTAATCATGAGATTAGGACATAAATTGAGGATTTAATGTAATACAAAGATCACCCTTAACTTTTTCTTTTCTTAATCACTTAGAATAAACTTAAAGGAAAAACCTAATAGCTTGAATAACATCGGATCGTAATAAAATTGTGGAAGCAACTTACCATTAACCTTACTTGAAAAAAAAAACTTACACGACATATTACAATGTTCATGTAGAAAGTAAAACACAACAAATAACTGAAATCTAAACTACATATTACATTACATTCTCTCACTACCACACGACATGCCCAAGGACCGAGGGGAAAGGACTAAGAGACCTCTACCTAACTACAAACTACCTTCTAAGAACTTGGGTGGTACGATCCTTCATCTTCCTCATGCTGAAGCTGACTTGAAAAATGTTTCAGTAGGTTGGTGAGCTACTGGCTCAGTGAATAGAATTTCACCTGACCATCATAGACAACTCATTTTATGTTTATTAATTGGAATAAAATACAAGATAATACTATACTAATAAGATCTAAACAATATAATTTAAACGACATGAGATGTCAACATTTCATTAAGATAACAACTATTGCAAAGCAGTAGATACGATTAAATAATAGAGAATACTAAAATTTCATTTACTGGACAACTGCTGTGAAACTAACTCAAATCTTTTTTAACTCTTTAACTTATAAGAAACTTTGTGAACTTATATGAACATATTTTATCTTATGCCATGATCATATGCAGTGTACTCTACATATGAAGACTCATAGTGAACTACGATCCCACCATATAAGACTTAGCCGACACCCCGGGATAGCTAAGTCTGACTACTCTCATGGTCTGCAATAGGGAAATTGGCTCTCTGGCCTCGACACTCCTATTGTGTCGTAAGTTGGAATCCTCCTCTAACCTGAGAACACAGGCAGAGAGTCAAGCCACCTATTAGCTTTTTCTGTACTCTAGTTCCACTAGGACTTTTGGTTGATGTTGGACATGCTTTTCTGTACTCTAGTTCCACCATGACTTCTAGTTGATGTTGGACACTGCAAACTATAATTTAAGGAGACTTCCACTAGAACTTTGCCCCCCCATGCCACCTGATAGCACGTTCCGACCCCTGTATAGTGGACGATGTGAGGGTTAGGTCATTTCACCCCTAAGGTGCAGACCTCACATAGGGGTTCTACGGTGTCAGGGCCCTTAAATCTATAATTTTATTATTTCCTAGAAAACTCTTACTATGTTGAACCTTTTTCTTACTTATACTTGACTCTGGTATTTCTATGGCATCTCATCTATTAAATTGTAGTTCAAATCACAACATGAATATCATTCTAGACCTGACAGAGCAATATACTCAAAAACATTGTAATTTACTGAATAATCCATATACCATGCATGCAAACAGATTGAAATTTCTTAAATAAACTAAACTCTTATCAACTTGGCTCATATATGCTAGAATTATACAATGGATCATTGTAACAAACTAACAATAGTTAATTACTCAATATATTAGAAATCGTCAGTAGCACTTGTAAATTATCTGTAATTCCTTGAAAATCAAGCACATTAACCCAAATTCTAAGTTATGCATGACATAACTCAATTAAAAGTCAGTTACTTATCATGGCATGAATTATTAATATTAATTGATAATTTCACATTATTTCTTTGAGAAACGTGTCAATTCATATAATTATTAATACACTCACATTAAATATGACCGAGGGTGTACAACTAGGTTTCTATTGAACCCTTTTCATGTCATTGTCATTTCTTTGAAATTGTACATCTATTAAATTACTAAAAAAATGCACAACCTAGGTTTATACCAAAACCGTACAACTACTAGTCGTATTCTACTGATTCCAACTTTTAAACTGAGCAAATTAGGTTTTAATCAATCATGCAGTTCCAGTAATCCAAATCACACATATAAATCAAACAATTAGTGTCGTGCAAACATAATTAAGAAATTCATGCAAATTAGAAATCTGGTGACGCCAACACTACACAGAACTTGGGTAAGCGATGTTACCCACGAATAACATCGATTTAACCAAAAACACCCCATTGTTGAAGTTATATGTGCTTAGTGAGTGAAATTATACTCACAGTGGTTCAAGATGTTCGAATATGACTGGAAACACGTCCAAAGTCATGTTTCCGAGCATCCACTGGGTTGTCTTCAACCTCTGGTTCAGCCCAGTTTGGACCTTCTTCCCATACAGGTTGAAGAGGGGGCTAGGCTAGCTACTAGTTGTGGCTATTGGCTGTGAATCCTTGTCTTGGCTCAAGGACGAACTCAACAACAATGATTGGTGTTGCTGCTCGTACCCAAATGGCTTCCTAGCCATTGCTATAGCTACTGCTGCTCAAGATGGTAAGGGAGCCACCCTTGCTATTTGAGGCACAAGTGGGCGCAATAGGGGCGAGGAAGGAGGGGAAGAAGATGGAGAAGGTTGGCGCCTATGGATCAGAGCTAAGTGGGCCAAAACGCCCCACCCTTCTTATGCTAGCCCACCATTCGGGCATTGCTGGTCGAGCTGCTATGCGATGTTGCACCTACTGGTCAATCATGAGCTAGGACAAGGAAGAGGAGGAAGAAGAAGGTAGAAGATGGTGGAGGAGTAGGGCGCTGCTAATTGGAGGTGAGGAGCTTGAAATCGCCTGCCCTTCACTCCCTTTGCTTCTGGTCGATCGAGTAGCTAGGCACCGCTTCAAGCGGTGTCGATCAGTGGAAGATGAGATAAGGGAGAAAGGGGAAAGGGGTTATTAAGCTAATTAATGGAAAAATTGCAACTTCAACCCAAGGGTCCTAAAAATGCCATATCTTTTGCCTCGTAGGTCCAAATTGAGTGATTCTTTTGCAAAATTTCAAGTGCGGAATCCACTACAACCTCAAGGAAAGAAAGCATGATAATTAGCTTGTCTCAACTATTCAAAGCACTAATCATATCTGTGAGCACTTATCATAACTTAATCATCATGGTGATGCAATAATCGTTGCACTTACTAGTTAAACTCGGAGTGCGTCATAACACGTCATGACCGCAACACGTTAGTGTCTCTTAGTATGGTCACATTTCTGCCACTACACCTTCATTGGTGTCACAACTGAAACTGTTTCGATCAAAACCAGTGTCTCGACTGTAACATAGTGATTAATAGTAGTGGTTGCAACACCACTTGGAAGTAGCAGTCGAGACGCCATTTCCTTAATCTAATATAGAAGATGAGGATCACCGAATATCAAACCCCTTCTCTTTTCACTCTTTCCCTAGAGATGAATCTCTTATGAACCCTAGAGGATGGGTGTCAACATATTGGTGAATGAGAAAAGTGGGAGTTAGAAGGATGAACAATGGCGACACCAACTCACCACAACAGCAATCACCCAAGATCACCATGCTTGTGCCGCCGTGTTCCCCTTTTTCCATCTCTCCCTGAGATCCGAAAGGTACCTTGTTTAATTCTTTTTCTTCTTCTTCCTTTTCTGTAATTCACGTCACATTTCCCCTTTCTTTTCCTTACAACCATATTTTGTGGCTTCTCCATTTCACAGATCATTCTGCCTGATAGATCATTCGAAACTCGATGCACCCCCCCCTCTCGTTTGCACTTTTCAACCTTTCTCCTTCTTGAGCACCTGCTTGATGTCTCAATCGTGACTCTCATCCTGGTCGTAACACTTTTTTTGGTTGCAACACTAGTTTTGATTGATACACCCTTGCTTTTGTCTCACTCGCAATGAGAGTCCCCACTGATTCATTCTCTCGCCATCTTTTTTTGTATTTTGCCCAGTTGTCTCCCATCCTTGACCCTCAAACTCCTAATCATAGAAATTAATACCTCCTTGATCATTACTCCTATAAGATACAACCCCTGAGTTTGTGATCTTGTGTTGCACCTATTTGACATCTCAGTTGTGACACTTGTTTCGGTCGTGACACTTGTCATGGTCACAAAACTCATCTCAATCGTGACACAATTGTCATTTTATACAAGTAACTGAGCCTATCTCAAACGTGACATGTAGAACTAGTAGTGGTCTCTACGCTCCATAATTGATCTAATATATACCTTGAATGATACATATGCTTCCCTGTTGCGATTGATACACCACAAGATCAATGGATATAACAAACCTCGTATTTGAATGATCGTTATTATCGTACGAAATATTAACCACTGTAATGATGGATAAACTATTATTTACTAAAATTACAGCATGTCATCCTTAACTTCTGATACCTTATACAAGCAATTGAGGTCCCTCGAGGAAGTTCAATAGACAATAAAGAAAATTGCAAAGAAGCTTCATGAAGATGTGAACATGCTATAGGAAGAGAAGGTTAGCTTGGGATTAATCAAAGAAAAGTATGAAATCATTCTTAACCACCAGACACCAGAGGAGATAGAGGTGTCTCAAGGCACTACAGATATAGATACATCTAAATATGTACCAGAGGAAGAGGAACCAAGTAAAATAGGGAAGCCAAATGCTTCTACGCTAGAAGAGCCAAAGACAAACATGAGGAAGGTGACAATAAAGATCATGTCTCTTACTACTTCTTCAATAGAAAGAGTAGAATCAACTATCAAGGCTACAATTACAACACCATTTGCAACTTTCATACCAAGGGACCAGGTAGACCAGTCCAACTATGATATGATCAAGAGGACCAAGGTGTTCCATCCTACGAGATACATCGACAACAACGAATTCATAAGGCTAGGGATCTAGGACAGAGTGATGGATTTCCTTAGGGGATCAAGCTACACTGGATTGACTCAACCAAGGCACTCTCTCTGACAAAATTCATTGCCAAGTTCATGTCCTCCATTGAGGTCGCCCTTGTTGATAACAAGGAAAGACAGGAAGCAGGGGTAAAATCTTCATGTGAGGATGGGAGGCAGTGAATATTATGTAACAAAGGTGATCCTGAATAAGATCTTCACAGAAAATGATGAAGAAGCCAAAGCCTATTCAACAACACCTAGCGAGAAGGCCACAGTAGGATACAATAGCCATAAGATGTGGTAAAAGATGACTGGTGAACCCAAGCATAACCTAAAGAAGACCAATGTGACCCTCATAATTTTGTGCTTCATCAGAGTAATGCAAAAGATAACATCAAACATAATATTCACACGATCAGAAATAGGGGGAGTATCTAAGGGAGACTTGTTCCTCATTTGATCTATGCTAAATAAGAGGCCAGTAAACATATGGAATCTTTTAATTGAAAAAACCGTCAATGGTTGCGGGGTTAGATGCCAAGAAGTTAAAATATTTTTGCATGGGAGGGCAAATAACTATGATTACCACCTACTTCAGGCCAATTGAATAATTAAGGGGGTACAAGATAATAGAAAGGTACATGAAGATAGACATCAAGTACCTAATAACTACTGGTATTCTAGTGCAAAGAGGAGAAAAGTTCTTTTATAAGCAGTACAACTCTAAGTTGTTGCTTCCTCTTTCAAAAATGGCCCACTATGATGTGCTAAAGTTACATCCCAATATGGAGGAGACAGATAAAATGCACTCCAGTGCTATCCTATAAACAACAGACCCCCATTCACTGACTGGAGTCCAAAAAGAACAAGATCCAATGCCAGAAACAATGCAAGCTCAGCCAGAATAGAGAAAGAAGCTGGAAAAAAGGTCTTGTAAAGTGATCCTAGAAGCAACAGAACTAAATCCTCAGCTCCAACTAGTCTATGAATAAGATGTACAACAACCACAACATGACAATGAAAAAATATGTACCGCTCCACCCTCCCTTCCTATCACAAGTAGAATACTAGAAGCACCACACACTGAAATGGCCGACATGCCGAGTGCCCCTTCTGTGGCACAAGAACTTACTCCAGACACTAAGAAAGGACCAAGACATAGTCCTAAGAAATCCAAGCGGTCAACCCCTCAAACAGCCAATACAGTGCCTGTGATACCAGAGCAACCTAAAGCATCAAGTGTTGAACGAACAACAAATGTTGAGTTGGAAACAGGCATAGCACAGGAAGTCATGCAAGAAAAACCAGCACAGAGGACACAAGAAAAACAATAGTCCAACACCCACAAGGAAGTTGGCGCAAACATGCCACCACTACCAAAAACTCCTTCAACAGTGGCTGCAACAACCTCTGCAACCAAATGACAACAACTCCCGCCAACCTTTGGCAATGTATTAGGCATAAGTTCAATGCAATGTGGGCACAAATGAAAAATTCTTCTTCAGTAAATTTTCATATGAATTCAAGCATGCAGTCACTAGCAATGCAGGTACAGAGAATTGATGATCAAAGCACTTCGCTCCCAGAAGTCTTAATGAATGTCCTCCTAAATCAAACAATAATGATAAATAACATGCAAGCGATGACAGTAGAAATGGAAGCACTCAAGAGGGAGTGAGAGGAGATGCGCAAGCACATGGATGACATGGGCCATCACCATGACATGGCCATCAAAGCCATCTAGGAAGAGTATAAGCATATTGAGGAGGAATGTCATGAGATGGAAGCTGAGCACCAACATCTAGAAGAATTGCGAGCCAAAGAGAAGGCAAGATGGGTTGCCAACCCTTCACCATATCAAGCATCATCAAGCCCTTCTAACATAGAAGATATAAAGGGTAATGAAGTACTAAGTGCAACCTCGAGGCCCATAGTTGAGATCTAAAGTCCACCTTGGTAGCCACTATGTGAAATGCAAGCACCCTAGGATGAACCAACTACTGAAGGCACAAACAACAATATATAAGAGTTTGATTTCAACTCCCACCGAACTGAAGATGATCTGAACTTGGAGAACCAACCTATCAAATTTGTCATTGGACAGGAAGCCGCTAGTGTTGAAAAGTTAAAATCTGGTGAGATATCGACCCTCAATAGAATCATGGATGAGATGAACATTTGCATGGATATCTGTGACATATACCTCCAAGATATTGTCCACAATGAATATAATGATATTATATATGTTGGCAAGATGGCTGCAACTTTAGCAGCACTTAACGAATCAAAGCTTGGGATGCCATCAAGTGTAAGATAGTTTGTAGATGGGTCTATTAATGCAATTATGATCAAAGCTTAAATACAAGAAGACCTAAGCAAGTCTATTAGAAGTCTTGCTCCCGCTCCCCCACCTGCTACTGCTACTCCAACATCTCCCGTACAAATAACTGGTGATGGGACGTCAGATGATGAAGAAACCAATCTGGCCTCTTTCTTCACAGGTGTATCAGAAAGGGAAAGGCAGCCGCATGCGGAAGAAGGTACAATGTTTGTAGCTCCCCCACCTCCTTGGAAGTTAATTGGAATGGATATGTCGATGCTCTCCAGAATAATGTGTAGGGACATCCATGTCTTGGCAGACATATTAGATGAAAACCTCCCGAGAATAGACATAATTTATCACAACAAAGGGAAGTCACTGAATAGAGACCACTTTAGGGGGATATTCTTGAAAAGAGCATGAGTTCATAAATAACATTTTAAGATGCTTTGTGCAACATTACTCAAAGAATTCCTCGATCCAGACAAGGTGCAACCAGTGCTCAATGACACCACTCATCTGACAAAGTAGCTATAAAAAGAAACGTTCAACCCTAAAGTTGTGATAGAACTACAACGTGTTGTGAGCAGGGTAGAGACCAGATACGTCACCTTGCCTATAGGAACAATTAAACAATGGGCGCTAATAGTGATAAATTTTTATGAGCTTCGCACTATTTTCTATACTTGTTGTGTTGATGAACTGCATAACACATCACTGATATACAAGAACAAAGAAGCCTGAGAAATCCTGATGGTACCTCTACATCAACAATGTGTAATTCATATGGCATGATAATGACACAAGTCAAACTAGAAATAGTTCTCAATATCTAAAAAGGTACCTCAGGAAAGAGAAGGATTTATAGATTGCACATTCATATTACTAAGGATGATGGAACGATCAAAAAGGCATTCCTTAGGAGGACATATGTGTTGAAGATTTTGTACAACCTACGTGACACCTAAACTATGGATGTAATATATGATTGTTGCTTCTTCAAGGACCCGACAATGCCTTCATATGAGATGCCACAGTGACTACATACTATAGTACCTTTGCTTGAGAAGAAGACCTTGAGGGAGAAGATAATGACCTTGTGGTTTGACCCATCTAAACCTGCTCGGGCGTCTTCCTGGAAGGAAGGTTGGCCAACCAACAAGAACCATGATGAAGACAAACAAAGTAAGTAGCAAAGCTCGTAGGCTGTTGAAGAACTAATAACTAGACCTGTAGAAGAAAAACAAAAATAGGGACCTGGTGAAAAACTTGAAGATGGAGAAATTAATGGAGAAGATCCGGAGGAAACCTGGATTGTTGGGGAAGTAGGGGCCATGGAACCAAATTTCTATTACATTGATGTATGGGCATGCGAAGATATATCTTAGGGTTCACTGAAGTTGACTAAAGAAGGGTGATACTTTGGGGGAAGTTATTTTGGAATGGGATGGAATTTGTGTGAGTAAAGACGACTCTGTGACACGCTAAAAATTGGAGGATACTTAGTAGTAAGTGTAATGTCTTCATATTAATGGCTACTACATGACATGCTACATATGGATTACTTCTTGCTCATTGATGACATATTAAAAGACAAGAAGTTAGGAGAAAAAGAACGTCTATGACTTCATCTAATAGACTCCTTCCCTAATCTCATTTTCTTACAAATACTACATGATAATCACTGGACCCTTCATGTAGTCAACATCAAGGCGAAGACTGCTATTCTATATACTAGTACAAAAATTATATATAACGTCACATTTGATGGTGTCAGTTAAACATAAAAAACTGACACCATAAACCAACGACGTCAGCTAAATACTACAACCGTCACCAATATGTGAAGCCTAACCGATTTACAAAAGACACGGGTACCACTTTACTGTAACGTCGATTCATTTTCCGAAAACTCGACATCTAAAATTACCTGCAAAATACAATTTTCTAGGCAAAAAATTTTGCCTCCAAAATTTTCAATATGGCATCTGTTGTAGAGAAACCGACGACAAAAGTTTCACACCATGGTCCCACAAATTTTTTTATCCCTTATTAGTCATTGGTTCTTTGTCAACAACTGACGAATAATCACCCTTCGCAAAACAAAATGTATTCTCTCACTAGTCCTTAGTTTTTCACAAAGAACCAATGACTAGGTGTTTTCACATGTTGTCCCCATAAAAATATTCCCCCCAATATACTTTTTTGGTGTCGGTTTTTGGTAGGTAACCGACAACTATAGTAACAATTTTTTTTTGTGATTTGTGAAAAGATGTCAGTTGTATACCTAGAAATCGATGACTAAAACCCTAACCTGATGCAAATTTTTTGGTTTAAAATTGCACTTAGTTGTCAGTTTTTCATGTGTGACCAATGCCTATTGGTATTAGGCATCAGTTTTGGAAAACAACTGATGACCAAAGTTAACTTAATACCACCCACGTGAAACATACTCTTCCTCTTCTATGTTTCATCATGATTTAGCTAGATCTCTCGATCTCTGGTGATTTTCCCATCCATCCACCACCGCTTCCTCGTCGGTCACCACTGCCTTTGCTTGCTTAAGAAGACGGTGGAGCCACCGCAGCAACTATCTACCTAAGATGGTCGCCGCTCTACCTCCACCGCCGTAGTTTTTGTCTGCTGGTCTTCCTCCACCACCTCCACCTACTAAGTTGGTCGTTGCTTCTGCCATTGTCCAACCTACTGGCACCGCCACTCTAGCCTATCGGCACTACCACTCTATCCTGTCGGTGCAACACCTCCATCTCCACCATTGGCTGCCACCTCCGTAGCTTGCTCCACCCCACAATTGCAGTGAGTGTTTAATCAGAAGTAGATTTTCATTAATTAGGGTGAATGATGCACGAATGAACTTAATTAATTAGATTTGCACTTAGTTTCTCTATTGTAAGTGAGTGATTTAATTTAGTTCAATAATTGCTCATCAAGAATGTGTAGTTGATTAATATTGATTAATTGGGGTTAATGATGCATGAATGAACTCATTTAATTAGATTTCCACTTAGTTTCTCTATTCTTAGTGATTGATTTAATTTAGTTCAATAATTGCTTGTCAAGAATGTGTAGTTGATTAATATTGATTAATTAGGGTTAATGATGCATGACTGAATTTAATTAATTAGTATTGTTTTCTTTCTCTCATGTTAGTGATTGATTTAACTTAGTTCAATAATTTCTCTTTAAGATTGTGTAGTTGATTAATATTGATTAATTAGGATTAATGATGCATGAATGAACTTAATTACCCAAATGGAAGAATGAATTGAATTAAATGATGTTACATAAAACCTAGCTATATGAATGATGAAACTATGATCATAGGTATAAGAATGAAAACATATATACATGTATTTTGTTGGCCTAGAAACCCATATGAGGTTTACTCATTCGGAGTAAATCTTGGATAGTCCCTAGTTTGGGACTATTCTTGAACACTTAATCTCACTTACGATGTAAGTGTTTAATGTATATTCAGTTTTCATGATGTTTTGTCAGCACTTCCCTATTTGTTCTCTAAGTACATATGTTGGTGGGCATTTGCCCATGTACATCGGTGTACTTGGAGAACTATGGGGAAATGCTGCCGAAATTTTCTTGAAAACTTAATACACATTATACACTTACTAGTGAGATTCGGTGTTCAAGAATGGGATATGTGGTACACAAGTATTATATATAATCCCTAATCTTTTAACCCTATACCCTACTATTTTAACGCTAAACCCTAATATATGCTTGTTTTCTCTTTGATCGTAGAATGGATAGATCATGGAAGTCCAGTCCAAATCGGTGCACCCCAGAGTTTATTGTTGGTCTTGATCAATTTATTAGATTTGTGTAGGATTGTAGGAAACAACATGGAGATAGGTTCTATTATCCATGCAGGCATTGTGGTAACAACTTGAAAGTCAGCACTGGTGACAAAATCAAAAGTCATGTCATGTGCAACGGGATTGTACAATGCTATAAAAAATGGTTATGGCATGAAGATGTTTCAAACCTAAAATTAGTAGATGTTGATAGAAGTGCTTGTGTGGAAGAAGAAATAGCCTTCAATGACGTATATGTGAACAAACTGATTCCAATAGAAATCATTGATGATATGATGGATAGTTGTGGGGTAGAGCACACTGATCAACCTCCCATGTTTAGGAACATTGTTCATGATGTTGAGAGACCATTATACATAGGTTTTACAAAGTTTATGAAACTTAGAAATGTGGTGAGATTGTATAAGTTGAAGGGTAACAATAGATGGAGTGATAAAAGCTTCATGTCATTGTTGTCTTTGTTGAAAGAAATTCTTCCTGAAGGAAACAAGCTTTCAATCTCAACATATGAGTTAAAGAAATTATTGTGCCCAATGGGAATGGAAGCTAAGAAGATACACGCATGCCTGAATAATTGTTTATTATTTCAAAAGGATTATGTGGATTTGAAATATTTTCCAAAATGTGGGGCGTCAAGGTATAAAATGATGACTTCCGAGAAGTCCAAAACTAGTTCTCCTACTAAGGTGATGTGATATCTACCTATAATACCATAGTTTCAAAGCTTGTTTGCCAATATGATAGATGCAAAGAATTTGAGGTGGCATGCATAGGTTAAGAAAAATAATGATGGGAACCTACGACATGTGTCTGATTCCCCACAGTGGAAGAAGAATGATTTATTGTACCCTGAATTCTGTGAAAAATTCAAGAATCTAAGACTTGGGCTTTGTACTGATGGGATGAATTCTTACGGGACATTGAGAAGCCAACATAGAACTTGTCCTATTATGCTTGTTATATACAATCTTCCTCCCAAATTGTGTATGAAAAGTAAGTGTGTTATGTTGTCGTTGTTGATATCAGGCCCTAAACAACCTAGAAATGATATCGATGATTATCTTGAACCTCTAATTGATCACTTAAAGAAACTCTGGGGTGAAGGTGTGATGACCTATGATGCTTCACATAGAGAGACATTTTGTTTTCATGTTATGTTGTTTTGCACTATTAATGACTTTCCAACATATGGGAATTTGTCTAGATATAGTTTAAAAGGATCTAAAGTGTGTCCAATATGTGAAGAGAACACTAATTTATTACGACTAAAACATGACGGCAAAGGTTTCTTTCAAAATTCCATATATATCAAAGGTTTTGCAAAGTGTTTAATGGATGGAATGAGGAACAGAGTGTGCCTAAACCTATACCAGGGGAGGTTGTTTATGACAGAGTAAAAGACTTTGTTAATGAATTTGGTAAGAGATCACAATGTACCATGCCTAAACAAAGTGACAAATCTTTATTTAAGAAGAAGTCAATATTTTGGGTTCTTACTTATTGGAGTTCTTTGGTAGTTAGACATTGTATAGATGTCATGCATGTTGAGAAAAATGTTTGTGATAGCATCATTGGTACTTTGTTGAATATACCAGGTAAGACTAAAGATGGGATTAAATCAAGAATGGATCTACATGAAATGGGAATAAGGACAAAATTAACCGAAGTAGTTAGTACTGATCGGAGAACATATTTATCTCCTACTTGTTACACATTGTCTAGAAAGGAGAATAAATCTTTTTGCGAGTTCTTGGATAATCTTAAGGTACCAAAGAGTTACTCTTCCAACATTTGTAGATCGGTATCAATGAAAGATGTGAAGCTGATAGAGCTTAAATCTCATAATTGTCACACCCTAATGCAACAAATATTGTCCATGGCCATTCAATCTATACTACCGAAGCATGTAAGATTTGCAATCATCAGACTTTGTTTCTTCTTCAACAGCCTATGCAACAACATTATTGATCCTGAGAATCTCAATAAGTTGCAAAGAGAAGTGGTTGTTACCCTATGTCATCTTGAGATGTATTTTCCTCCTTCATTCTTTGATATCATGGTACATCTTGTTGTCCACTTGACTAGAGAAGTGAAAATGTTGGGACTAATTTTCTTGCATTGGATGTATCCTTTTGAATGATACATGAGAATTTTTTAAGGTGATGTTCAAAACTATTATCGACCTGAAGGGAGTATTATTGAGGGTTATGTGGCGGAAGAGGTTATTGATTTTTGCAATGACTTTCTGAGTGGTAATGACGCTCCTGTAAATGAAAAAAAAATATTGAGGAATATTTTGGCAAAGGGATTTTAGGATCACAGAAGAAAGTAATCAGCTGTAAGCTGTTGGAACAAGCTCACTTGCATATTTTACACAACATCGATGAAGTGAGTGTTTATATCACTGAACATACCAATTTTATCAAGAAAAAATATATTTGAGCCAATTCAATGTGGCTAGCTAGAGAGCATAACAAGACATTTATTAAGTGGTTTGAAGATAAGGTCTTACATCAACTATATCAAGCACCAAATAATATTGTTGAAAATATCAAATGCCTCACCTTTAAACCAAAAATGAATGTTATGTCTTTTGAAGGGTTGGACATAAATGGGTTCTCCTATTACACACAGTGTCAAGATGATTAGAGCGTCGTCCAAAATAGTGGGGTCACCCTTCAAGCACCTTCATTGTTTTTTTCTAGTGCGAAAGATAAGAGTCCACGTGAAGCTAAAATTTCATTGAAGACACATGGGAGTTTGACTACGTAGATTTCAGAATTCCACTCTTTAAGTGTAATTGGGTTGATAACACCAAAGGAGTAATAGTAGATGAATTGGGTTTCACAATAGTGAATTTTGAAAATATTGGCTAGAAGGGTGAACCATTCATATTGGCATCATAGGCGAAACAAGTATTTCATATCAATGATCCTGCAAATGAAAAATGGTCGATTGTTCTTCACGGTAAAAGACATTTCATTGAAGATCATATAGATGAAGAAGACTACTATGATAAGTATGATGACTTGAGTCCATTCTCAGTTGGGTTGCCAACACCAAATATTGAAGCTAACAATGACTTATATGTGTGTGGAGGTCACACTGAAGGTATGTTAATTGATAAAATATCTCAATATTAGAGGCATGTTTTTATTTTTTTTATGTTAAATGTTAATTTTTTTAATGTTAAATGTTAAATGTTAAATTTTTTATTTTTTTTTTATGAAACTTTCAGATGGCTGACCATGAGTATGATGATCATGATGATGATTACCATGAGGGTGAGGCACTGCCTCACAATGTAAGCTTTACAATATATCTTATATCTATCTATATATATGTCCATTTATAAGTTATATACTATATGTGTTTTTTGTCAATTTTTAGGTTGATGATGTACCCCCTAAAAACCTTGTGGCACTTGATAATAAGCAAAAAAAAATTGCAAAAATTAGGGGAATCACTATGATGAACAAGTTACTACAACAAAGGGGAAATGGACCAAAATTGGTTGTGGATTTTGATCATACAAGAAATCCAATTGGGGTAAACCGCAACTCGTTTGTTTCATATCTTGTCGTTCTTACCCACAACCATTGTAGTGTAAGTGTAGAATCTTGGCATACAATTTCTAAAGGAAAGAAAGACAGCATGGAAAGAACTATGTGTAAGATATTATCATTTGCAATTCTATTTTTAAAGTTATTTACAATTCTATTTTTTAGAATACTCTATTAAATATATAAAAGTTTGCAGGATATATTTGAACTGGATGAAAGCCTACATCATAAACAGGTGATGCAACGCTGTGGGAGGGTCCTAAGAAACTATAGGACAACTCTAAACTGAGAATACATATGATATGTTGATAGGAGGAAGAAGTCAACCCTTGAGCAATGTAACTACATGGACCCGACATAGTGGAAAATGTTTGTTGCTAGGAGAAATACTGATGAATTCAAGGTATTAAGAATCACTCCTAATTTAATTAATATACATTCTTGTGAATTCACCTATTCACGATTGACCTTGAGTGTTACTAACCAATTCAATGTGATTACTAACAAGGCTATGGGTGATGCTCAAAGTGTAAGGTTTGCACTGAATGTGCATGACCACACGATGGGTCTAGGTGGCTATGTAACTCTTTGCGAAAAATACGGATGTCTTCTGTTGAGCAGCCTACTACTCCTAATACTAAGGCTGGTTAATCCTCTACTATTACTTTTGCACCTTTGCATCACCATGATATGTGGATAGCTGGGAGGCAAACAAAAAAGGAGATATAACCAACCCCACAACTACTGAGGTGGCTACAAAAATGGTAAAATTCAACTCTCAAAGCAATTAGTATTGATGATTGTTAAGTTGACCTACCAATTTTTATTGATGATGATTAGTGGGAGCTTCACGAGCAGAGGAAGAAAGGCTTGTTCGTCCTTGAGGGAACAAGGGATGCATTTATAGTTTCTCTCGGTAACCCAGAGCATCCTGGACGTGTTAGGGTTGTAGGGGCTAAAATGGGCCTAAGAGCATTCTTTGGGCCATCACAGCACAAATATGTCCAAAAGGGGGGAATTTCAAAAGCTGAAGTAACCTATTCTTTTTTTAGAATGTTATTTGAAAGGGAGTTCATTAATCAAAAAGAGTTTCTTTTAGCCATGTATAGGTAGATGAGATAGTTTATAAGAGATTCCAGGAAGCATTGAGCAAGTGGTAGGCATCTCAGTCTGCCACTCCTACAGTACCTATGGCATGCTGCTCTTCCCCTACGATACAATTTGTAGGGAGTGATCCTATAGAGGTGGTTGGGAGTAATCCTATAGACCCACCACCTTGCACGTCTACTGTAAGTATTTTAGTGACATAGTAGCTAGTCTTTTCAAGATGATATGTTTATTTATGTATATAACATACTCTATGTAAATTTGTAGGGTTGAAGCCATGCCGTCTAAAATTGAAAGAATTTGTCATTGCAGAGGGTGAGGCTTACACACGCTTTCCAGGGAACATGATTCATGGCACTCCAGTACCCGATGGTGTGGTTCATGTGAGCCTGAGGCTTGTGTTCACTTCTCGAAAGCAACATCCATTGCCATATGCCCACCCAGATGCCGACACACTTGGTGAAGCAGAAGGCAGAGTGATCTTGTGGCCCAAAATGGATGTTATCTATGTTGATCATGTATGGTAAATTTACATTACATTAAGAAATTATATATGTATATACATGACAATTGATATGAAATTATATATATAGGACAAAGGGAAGAAACCTGCTACAGCTCATCCTCCTCCATCTCCACCTCTTCCTGAAGTACCTAGTTGGCTTGCAAAGGACCTATACGACTCGTTAGGTCCTCAATGTAGGGGTATGTAAATATGGATAGGCGAACATCCCAAAAATTGTCCTATGATTGTTTCTATTAAGGAGGAGGTTGCAGGCCAAGCATACAATAATAATATATTTATACAAGATATTTTGGAGTTTTTTACTTATGCTTGGTTGAATACATCTATGATAGAACTATGGATATGGTGAGATCTTGTTTATATATCTATAAACCTTGTTTTATATATAGTGATCTATTTTCTTATATATTAATGCATACATAATTTATGTTTTGTAGCCATTTACATAGGGTTTGTACAAAATTTTCATTTACCCATGTGGGGTTTCTAATTCCATCCTTGATCAATCATGTACATAAATACCATTCATCAGTTACCTTATATTTCTATATCACTTTTAAATATTTTGTTAAAGCAAAGAAGAGCGTGATAATAGCTCCATTCAATGTTGAGTAAGTTTACTTTGCTTATATTTGGACTTAAGAAAATTACATTTTATTGTGGATTTTGAGTTATATATTTTTAACATTCTTATCTCTAGTGGTAAGCATTGGGAGTTACTGGTTGCTTTCATCAAGACATTGACTATTTATTTTCTAGACCCCAAGAGGAAGGAATTAGACAGTTCAGGATACATAATGAAAAGGCCATTATTCACGTGAGAAATTTTTTATATTTATATCAGTTAACATCTATTATAATGCAATTTAATGTGTCACATTAATGTGTAGCACTTTAAAAGATTTCAAAAAAGCTAGATTCATGGGCAAGCAAAAGAAATCGTTAGTCTAGGAGAATGTGAAAGTAGTTTTATTTATTATGTGTACAAGACAACGCTTATTGTTATGTGTATCCAATGCATATATTATTTATGTGAACTATGCTTATTTTTATTTATTAACATTTTGTATGATGAAATTTATAGTGTGTTGTATAATACAATGACTGGGCATGTGCATACTACATGATGTGGTATATGGACCTAATTGTCAGATATGATGTAGAAGAAATAAAAAACATACAACATGTATTATATATTCTTGATCATCATATATAAGTATAGTCTCATTAGATAATATGAAAATATCAAACTTACTAATTACATATATAGACATCATTATATTTGTAGGTTTTTAAAACTAGTGACTTCACTACAGGGAAAAAGTTATTAGATGTATGCGATCCCTATACAATGGAACAATTAGATGACATAAGAGAACAATGGGCAAAAGCCTTTGAAAGGGATGCAATTTTTTATTATAATTGGGGTAGTGATGATGATAAAGAATAACATTTCTAAAATTTAATGTCACGGTTATTTAAGTATTTGATGACATTTCTAAACATTGAAAGACAAGCTTATATGTACATGTGTGAATGACTTTTTTTTAATTGTCTTATTGAAATTTGATCTATATACATGTATGTGAATATGAAGATGAATGAATGAATGTTCTTCTACATGTGTGTGAATGTGAAATGGTTGAATGAATGGAACCAAAGGTTTGTACATGTGTGTGAATATGAAAATGGTTGAATGAATGGAACTGTAGGTTTCTACATGTGTGTGAATCATGTGAATGAATTAATTGTGTTTCTACATGTGTGTGAATCACATGATGTGTTGTATTGTAGGTTTGTGGCCAGTTATTTAGCTAAAATCAAAGGATGTTGTAAACCTATAGTTTAGAACTGAACTATAGGTTCTGCATCCTACTAACTAGCGAGATAGCAGGAGTGCAAGCTGATAATAAAAAAACAATACATAGTCATCAGTTATTTAAAAAACCCATCACCTAATGTCAACGACATCAGTTAAGTTTAGGAAACCAACATGTATGCTCTAACTTGGGTCAATTTTTTTTGTTCGAGCATGGAGATAAGTGTCGGTTACATATTAGAAACTGATGAATATACCAGATTTTTTTTCACGATATGGTGATAGGCGTCGGTTTTCTAAGACATAACAGATGCCTCCGGTCGTAATGGTGTTGTTTCTTTTTTTGGTTGCAATCAGGTCCAGATCTATGTCATCGGTACTGAAACTAACGTTGTATGATTCTACCTTTAGTGTCACTAGGTATTGCTTGAAAACCAACATTAAAGGTGGTATATGTACTAGTGATATGACAGTTCAGATTCAACCTTCACACTGAACATGTACACCAACATCACGACATTGAAGACACCTACTAAAGAGAAGGCAATAACTTATTTGGAAGAAATTATAGAGATGATCTGCAAATATGGAAAGGGATACAAACATGTGAAGGGAAAGGACTTTAAGAAGACTTTGTTCTATCATAGAAGTCCCCAGCAGATGCCTTTATCTAACGACTGCAGTTTCTACTGTCTGGCATGGATGACGGCCCTACCCTAAGGGATTCAAAGGTTGAAAGTCTACAACACAAAAGTTATCATACACTCCAAGGAGGGCACGCTGACATGCTTCTACAATCTAAATGGGGGGGGGTTGAACATGAACAACAATAAAGCTAGTTTGTTTATACCTAAACCTTCACCTTTAACTATTTGGGATGGTGTGAATGATAAGTTTGGGAGGGAGTTATAAACAGGCATGAAGGTACAATTTTGCCACTTAATTTCAATTCTAATTTTGAGTTCTCTTTTCAAAACTTTTGTACAAATTTAATTTTACCCCTACATTTTTGAAAATTTTAAAAAATTTTGATATTTACAATTCTAAGAATTATTCGATGACCCTAATCTTAGACTTGTATGTACTTCTGCTACCTTTTAGCATAATTAGTTCAAGAGTGGTGGAAATGAGCTACTAATTTACATAAAATATAATGACACAATATTACGATCTTATTCCATTCTTACAACAAAATATTGTGTAAAGAAGACGAAAGTGGTGGGAGGACCAACCAATAGCAAGGGGTGGACTCTGAAGCCCCATTTGAGATACATGACGAGGAGGGTCCTAATGTGGAAGGGGAGGCTGGTTCTTGTGGTGGCGGTGACAGTTCGCCGCTAGTCACTGCTACTAAGGAAGAGGTGGTGTGGCTCAGTTTAGGGGGAGCCCAGGGGTGGATGTGTTGGCGGATAGGGTAAGACCTAAATCTCCAGATGCTAACCAGTTCTCTGTACTTGAGAACTTGGATGTTGAGGAGCTACTGGAGGAACTCTCAGGCACCAGTAGGAGGAAGACTAATGGTTTTTTATCGGCTAGTGTGAGGGGTAGGCGTGTGTCTTCTAGAGTGAACTCCTCGGGAAGGGGGGGTCATAAAGGAGGGTGATGTAAGTCCACACATGGAATGTGAGGGGGACTTCCATGCCTAATAAACAAAGAAGGGTGAGGAAGTTGATAGGGGAGAGCCAGGTTTCATTGTCTATCATATTGGAAACGAAGGTGAAGAGGAATATGTGGGAGCCTGGGTTGTGTTTTTTCGGCAGATTGGGGTGAGGAATCCAATCTGGAGCATGTAGATGGGGGTCACATTGTTGTTGGGTGGGATAGGAATGTATGGGACCTGCAGGTGATAGGTGGTTCTGATCATATGATGGTTCTTAGTTGCATAAATGCAGGTGACTTCCATTGTGTGATCACAGTAGTTTACAGACATAATGACGAAGGAAGAAGAAGGAAATGCTGGGAGGACATCATTAGCTCTACTCAACAACAACATCCACATTTGGTGGTGGGGGACTTCAACAACATTCGTAAGGTTGGGGAGAAGATAGGGGGCAAACCGATACCCAATTCTATCTTGGAAAGATTCAACTATGTGGAGGACGCTTCTAATTTGGTGGAACTAAATATGGTGGGGGGAATCATAACCTGGCACAACAAAAGGATTCCAAAACATAGGATTTTGAGCCATCTAGACATAGGACTAGTGAATGCTTCCTGGCTGGATTCTTTTCTAGAGGCAAAGGTGTTGCTGGGTGGGCATCCTCTTAGCGATCATGCTTGGCTCAAGATCCCTTTGGCGAATACCCACATGCATAATAGACTATTTAGGTTCTTGAACTTTTGGGCAGAGTGGACAGGGTTCAAGGAGGTGGTGGCTCATTCTTGGGCAGAGAGAGTGATGGGCAACCCGCTATTTAGGGTGTTGGAGAAATTGAGAAGAACCAAGGTGGCTTTGAAAGATTGGGCTATTGAATGCTCCAATATCCCTATTTTCGTCGAAAAGCTATTGCTGAGTACCAAGCAGCTGTGTAGGATATGCGGTTTCAACCCGATGACCCTAGCATGATGAGGAATGAGGAAGACAAAGTGAGGAGGTTGCTACAACTAGAGAAAGCAGATGAACTATACCACTGGCAGAGAAGTAAGATCTAGTGGATCAACAATAGGGATAGAAACACTAAGATTTATCACAATGCTACCAAGAAGAACCACATGTGTGATTGCATCCATGGCCTGGTGAAGGAGGATGGGACAGTGATGAGAGGTGTTGATGAGGTTGTCCTTGAGGCAGTCCAGTATTTTGAACAATTATACAACAAATAAAGGAGCAGTAGGGGTGATTTTATTCCTGGGAGGAGGGTCACTGAGACGATGAATAGTGAGTTGTGCGGGCCAGTGTCTGAAAAAGAAATCAAAGAGGTAGTTTTTGCCATTGGTGCAGCTAAATCACCGGGACCAGATGGATTCAATACCAAGTTTTTCCATGTCTGTTGGGACATCATTAAGGAGGATGTGTGTTGTGCGGTGAGATGGTTCATGGTGGGTGGGACCATGGCTAGGAAGGTTAATCATGCTTTCATTAGACTGATTTTGAAAGTCAACAGGCCGACGTCTATGTCAGATTACAGACCCTTTGCCTGCTGTATAGTGTTATACAAAATCTTGGCAAAATTGTTGGCGGGGAGATTGAAGAAGGTGTTGCCTACTATTATTTCAGTGAAACAGCTTGCCTTCATCAAGGACCGTTCTCTGGAGGATGGTGCTCTTCTAGCTAAGGATTTCTTGGAGGACTTGAATCGCAAAAGGTCTACAAGGAAGGTGTGTATTAAACTTCATATTACCAAGGCCTATGACCATGTGGATTGGTCTGCCCTGTGGAGAATCATGGATGTGATGGGATTTTCAGATTGATGGGCTAATTTGATGAAGCAATGTGTGGAGTCCACTTCTTTCTTTGTTTTTGTTAATGGGGTTCCTCATGTCTTGTTCAAGGTGTCCAATGGCCTAAGGCAGGGTGACCCCCATCCCCTATGTTGTTTGTCATCATTATGGAATACTTAAACCAAAGCATACAACATGAACAAGACATTGGGAAGCTGAAGGTGTACAAGGTGGGGGTGTACCTATTTGGTCTCATATCCTCTTTGCCGACGATCTAATTCTTTTCACTATTGAACATGAGAAACATCTTAAGACAGTTAAGAGAATTCTGATCCAATTTGGGCACCTGACCGGGTTGTACATCAGTGAGATTAAGTCAAATATTTTCTTATCCCACTCTTGTGATCTAAGAAGGGGGAGGTTGTGGAATGCTTTGGGGATTGTAAGGGGTGTGTTCCCCACGAAATACCTGGGAATACCTCTATCGGGGGGAAGAAGAAATGGTTCTCATTTTAACTCTGTGATTGATGATCTAAGGCAATCGGTGGATGGATGGGCCAGTAATAACATTTCCCTTGTTGATAATTTAGTATTGATCAAGTCAGTGCTTGCGACAAATATTAACTTCTGGACTAGGCTGGCGGAGCTGCCCAGTTACATCATTGATAAGGCTAGGAGTATTATGAGTGGCTTTCTCTGGGGTGGGAGAGGGCATGACATCGCTTGGGACATGGTTGCTAGGCTGAAGGACAAGGAGGACTTAGGCTAATGGATCCTCAGCTCTTGGCGGACAGAGCTATAGGCCACCGCATCGATATCTTCCTGATGAAGCTTGTTTCTCCTTGGGTGGTGTGGTTGAAATCTAGGTATGGTACTAACCTCAGCGTACAACTTGTGATGGGGGATTCCCTAGTTTGGAGAAGAATGATCACCAAATGGTCGTCTGTTAAGTAGGAGTACACCCAGCTGAACCAGGATTGATGGTGCCGCATCACCCCTATGCAGAGGTAGCAGAGGATGGTTGGGCCTCTTGTCCCTTGGTTCCCAATATCTTGGAATAAAATGCAGACTCCCAAGTGGAGCTGCGTTCTCTACATATGCATTTTGGGTTGGCTTCCTACTTCTGATAGGATGTGTGGGTAGGGTTTGCAGGTTGTGCAAACAGTGGAATGAATCCCATGGGCACCTCTTTTTTTATTACAACTACTTGAAATATATGTGGGTTCATTTGATTCTCAAATGTGGGTGGGGTGGGACTCCTCCCTCTAATCTTTCTGATATTCTGGATTGGTTGCAAATCAAGATGGCCAGGGAGAAATTTTTGGGGTTCTTTGTGATCATAGGCCTTTTGGCTTTGATTTACCTAGTTTGGCAGCAAAGAAATGCCAAAATTCATGGCGGTAGGGATCTGGATAAATTCCATTGCTTCGATGTGCTTACGGAGATATTACGGTTTGTGTGTAAGGCTAAACATATGCTTTATAAAGGTCTAGACCTCACAATCAAAAGATGATGGGGGTTTTTGTAGTTAGGTACCCCGAGGGGTTTTGGTTTTCCTCTCCCTTTTGCACTGCACTATATATGCTCTCTATACTTTTGGTTTTAGTAATATTTTACCTGATCCAAAAAAAGAACACTTTTGAGCCTATGAAATCCCTAGAAGTAAAGAGGACTTAGTCAGTCACACTGTCAGTCAATCATCCTAGCCAACAGTACTAGTTAGAAAGTATACACCTCCAACAAGATGAAAACAGCTACCCCATCCAGTTCTATATATCCTCGCTTTGGGATAAAAAGAGGCTTGTCCACCCAGGAAACCCTTACCGATCATTTTTCTCAAGCCAATGATAAAAATAAAAAAAGCCAAAAGAGAGATAAAATCATGAGAGTTGTTTCTAGAAAGATGATGAAGGGTTTCACACGGCCGGTATATTGTTGCACTCAAGAATGCAAATATATTGTGCCCATATGTCAAATTCTGAATCCAATTCTAACCCACCTTCACTTTGAAGTAGACCTCACATAACCACCTGACACCACATCAAGGCCCAATTGGGTGACATTGTCTTACGACAACATTATGATTGGGGTAAACTGAGAAATGTAGGATAATACTTAAAGCCTAACCTTCCCCAGCACAATAGTTTAGATACAAACAAAATAAAGGTAGGGTGCAAAATCTACCCCTTGCAGAAACCGTTTATGAGCATATCTAGGAACCGAGGAAAGGAGGATATTGCAAGGGAGAGTCCATTACAACAAAAGGCAGTGGATGATGCATAAAGTCATGCAACTTTGGAAATATAGGGAAGGAATAGGATCTCAGTAGGTGAACCAAGATTGTCACAAAAGGATTTATTGTTAGGATAAAATAATTTGGTAGTAGTGTGTACATAAATAAGAAAATAACTTCAACTCATCACTTGATTCTTTGATTCAATATATTATCCTATGGACGGGATCAATTCTATGTTTGGGGGAGTATTTAACATGATATTTTATGGACATTTTACACCCATTTTATTTCTATAATGAACTCCCTTCTATGAATTTTCCTAACTATTCTTTATGTCTTTGAATGAAAATCAAATTTAAAAACCCAAGCTAATATCCCTACTTACTTCATGCGGGCTCATCATCAGTCGCTACTACAACACCATCATTGTGATTGTTACAGACCCGTTCAGACAAGTGACTCGATCGTAAAACTCATTTGGTATCTCGAACGAGACAGATTCAATGTCTGCCTCGACAAAGAAGAGCAGTTTCCTATCATGACCACAATTTTCCATCACTAGTGGAGACCGCAATAGAAATCTCAACCGTTACAAAGGGATTACGACGACGATAGATATTGTGATCGAGACGGGTGGTACAACCATTAAAAATGGGTCGCAACTGTCAAAAAAAGGGATGACTGTTGCATAGAAAATGACTAAGATAGTATGTAACAACTATAGCAATAATTTTAGTCGAGACATGAGTAGTGACCGCTACACAAGTGTTAATTCGATGGGCAATGCCTATAAATAGGCCTCAATTTCACACACAGAAGGGGGCATCATCAAGAGATGTTGAAGTGTTGCCGCACTCCACACTCACTCATCAGTCTCTCCATCAATCTTGGACCTCTAAAGATGGAAGTTGAAGGAGAGAGAAGATTTTCCATCACCTTCTTCAAAAGGAGGAGTTTCCATCCTATATGACACAGCCTGATCCACATATGAAGGAGTATTGTTGGTGTATTGCCTTCTTCTCTCTTTAGATCTATCATTTCCATCTATGTTGTTTATCCACCCCTCTATCTATCTTGATGTATCTTCACCCATGTAATCTCATAATGTTGCTCATGAGAATGAGTGGCTAAACACATAGCTTGGGTTGGGAGTAGCCACTAAGACTCTCTTAACATGTATATAATTACATCCATTTGATTATATATTCTCTTAGAAAACATAATCTACATTTGCTTGATCTTAATGCTTCACATGCATGACTAGCTACCATCTTGTGATGTTTGACAGTTTACACATCAAAAGAGTAGCACTGGCCTTATCTAAGTATTTTGGAGTTACAAGAATGCATTAGAATGTTGGAATGTTAAATATATTGATCACATGCTTATCCTTATGATTATTTGTTTCCATCTAGAGAGAGAGACAACCTTATAATATAGATCTATCCTAAGCTCGAGAGAGGAGGGAATAGACATATATGATGATTACTTGTAATCTTGCTAATGGTATACAAAGGGTGTGATTATTGCATGTTGGTGAAAGATATTAGTAGGTGAAACCCAATCCAAGTTCCCATCATTATCTAGTTACCACATGTTTGTTTGCTTTGTTCTCTTATTTTCCTTCTTTATCTTTTTTTACTTGTTTTTTTGGTCTAGAGTAATATCGTTACTCTAGGAAGACCCTTTAAACCTATCCCTTTTGGATGGTGTAATTGAAATAAGATTTTGCATTCTTAGCACTTACTACACTTGTCCTCATGGACTGACCCCAACTACTACATCAGACCCCATATAATAGTTGTAGGGGCCTAAGAAGTCGGGTTGTAAATTTAAGAGTCCGCCTATTTTAGTTTCTCTCCATTTTTTGATGTGCGATTTAGGTCGGTCAGGAATGTGGTTGTCGTCCACCTATCAAGGATTGTAGTCACATATGAGAACCAACTACCTATCAATGATAATTTTATGGATGATTCCTTGATGATGGCCAAGGACATTGAACCTAACCTACCCCAATTTGCTGATATATGTAAATATTTAGCATGCCAACAGTTTCCACCTAACATCACTTACAAAAAGAAGAAAATTTTGTTCTCATATCTAAAAAACTACAACTGAGATGACCCACTTTTCTTCAAAAGTTGTTCTAATAACATGTTCTGAAGGATCATTCTAGAAGAATAAGTTCCCCAGATCCTTCGAGAATGTCATTCTTTGTCTTATTGAGGACATTTGGGAGGAGAAAGGATGATATAGAAAGCCCTACAATTCAGATTTTATTTGCCCACTATATTTAAGGATGGTCAATAATATGTGAAGGGGTGTGATGAATGCCAAAAAATTGGAAACATTTCAACGAGGAATGAAATGCCAATGCCGGATTGGATAGAGGTGGAAATATTTTATGTTTGAGGAATCAACTATATGGGATTGTTTCCTTCTTCAAGAGAAAACCAATACATTATTTTCATTGTACACTATGTCTCAAAATGGGTAGATGTTGTTGCAACCCTGACATATGACTCCAAAGTAGTAATCAGGCTATTTGAGAAAACTATTTTCCCCATATTTGGTGTCCCACACACTGTCATTAGTGAAGGGGGGGCACACTTTGAGGAGAGATAGTTTGAATCTTTGATGAAGAAATATAGAGTAAGGAACAAGTTGGCAACACCCTACCATCCTCAAACAACATGACAAGTAGAAGCATCAAACCAAAAAATCAAACAAATGTTAGAGAAAACTTTCACTCAGACCTGAAAGGACTTGTAACGACCCCGCCTCCTAGTAACCCTCAATTAAGGGAGATCAAGAGGTCAGAGCCGTTATCCCAATTTTTTGGATCAAAGGTTCAAGAAATAATCGATAATAATTATCAAATTCTACCAAACTAAACTGAAAGGCTGTAATAAAATTAAACTTTGCATACCTTTTTCAAACACTTGGATATGTACTTCTATCCACATATGGAGTCTATTCTAACTAATCCTCATTTGTACTTTAATTCATATTTAATTCCATATATGTCACTTTACTATTTGTCCTTTTCACTTGCACCTAAAATGTCGACAAACAAAATGTCGGTCAGCATAAATGAATATGCTGGTATGTGGGGGAAACAATAATCGAGCAATTAATTGTAACAATATATTGCAGTCAATTATGATTTAACAAACAACTTTACATTTTCAGCATAACTGCTCAATCCATACATACCCTAGCCTCTACACTATCCCTGCAGTGGTCCTGGATGCTACCTTCCTTATGGTAGATCCCCATTAAACCCCTCATGATCCTACCTAACATGTGAATCAATTTCTAGGGTTGAGTCACATGGCACTACCCATACGTCACCCACTCCTTAACTCATGGTGTGCTAAAGAGTCGCATGGCACTACACGTGGGTATCCCAATTTCTAACTCTTGATAACCTAATGGTCCCACTTAACAAGTAGACCCTTTACTAGATTACCCTTTTCATCATTAGCAAAGCCACAGAGGAGGACCAAGATCTGAACCAGTCATGTATCTATATTTATTGTGATAATCGTAGTCACTTTATAGTTGCATGGAATAAAAGTCATTCAAGTAGTTATTTTCAGGCAACTGATAAAATTTTTGAGAATCACCGTGAAACTAATGTTACTAACTATAAGCATAACCACATACCTGTCAGGCTGATTTGAGACAGAATTAATCCAATCAATGCAAGAAATCCAAATAGGCAAGCAAGCACAAAATGAGATCCTAAAATATGCATATTATTTCCTATTATTAATCATGTCATCAAGATCTATTAAAGCTAGCTCGCTTCCTAGGGTTTCTAGTCCACTTTTAGGTTTTCCATTACAATTAGGGTTTCACTTCATTTTTATTATTTTAAACCCTAATTTTATACAATTACTCACAAACCCTAACCATCTCATCTATTTTCATGAAAGATATTACGGTTGCCTTTTAACAACATATAACCCTAATTTCGGATTAAAGGCACAATTAAACATCAATTAAGTCCATTATGCCTCTTTTACATTAAAACAACCATTTTCATCCTTTTAATTCATGACTCGATCAATATGCCCAATTATCGTCTTTGGTTCCTTCTGGATTAACAATTCATAATTCATTATGATCAAATTCACATATGAACTATATTTATCATTAATTCCATCTTTACCCATTAGAAAAACCCTAATTTCCATATTAAGGGTATTTATCCACAATTAGGAATTTTTATACTCAAAATAGTTTAAACTCATCAAATCTCAGCTTTATTCATGAATTTGAATAATTAAAGCCATTAAGAGTCGCATTTACCAACAATAGGGTTTCAAGGCCCATTAAAACTCATTCAAGTATATGAAATTCTAAATTAATCCAATTACATGTAAAGTTCATCCTTTTTTATCTTAATGTATCTTTTGATAATCAATAGGTTAACATTAACTTTAATCATCCATATAACCCTTCTTGATACATTAATCATCATAGTATAGGGTTTCTTAATCATTAATACATTAAAGTTGATAACTTCAATTACTTTTCGAATTGCAAAGAGAAAAGGGCTTCAATTATATTTTTATTGCATTCCTCATGTTCTTCTGAGAAAAATTCATATATTATATGCATCCATCCGAGCTACCATTTATTAGATATGAATTTTGCAAAATTAACTTAGTTGGACCAATGGCAAGCCACCACGTCACCAAACCCATGCAACGTTGCCAATTTGGAAAACATAACCAAGTTACAATTGTGCCCTCACGTAAGTGGTCATTTCTTTAGCCCACGGAGGGACAAAAACGTCCAATGGTCTGGTCTTCTTCTTCCTTGCGCACCCTACCGCAGTAGTTGATGTAGCCAACCAAAGGGGGGCTCCTCCCACCTTCCCAGGGTCCGAGGGGCACCGACGACCAACGCCCTGCCTTCGCCAACCTCTGTCGTGCCCTCCCAAGCCCAAATCCATGGCTGGGATAGCTGGGGTTGAGAGCACTAGGCTTGCTACCGTGGTCGACCTACAACCAACTTGCGACTGCTGCGTGAGTGCCAGAGCACGGGGACGATGGCCGCATCTCACTCTGGGGTCGTGGGAGCATCCCACATCCATCAAGCTCGTATATTGGTTCCTCGTTGCTCCATAGACGCACTACTCCTCTACCCTAGGGTTTGCATGCCAAGAACATGGAGAACATAGAGGGTTGCATGGGGATTTCTCATGAACTCAAACCAAGAGTTCTACCCCTTATATAGGGGAGGGTGTCAACGCCCTAAGATGCTTGCCCACGAGGAAACAAAGTCCTTTCAATAGGAATTTGATTCCTTCACTAAGAAGCAAGTTTCTCTCTCTCTTAAATATCTTTTTGATATTCTTTATTCTTTGGATATTTAGGAACTCGTAAATTACCTCTTTTATTCTCTTTGTACTTGGCTTTTAGTCCATTGGCACAAATTTATATTTCCTTTTAGTAGAAAATACCTCCTTTTTAACAATGCCATAAAATCCATTAATTATGTATCACATTATCCTCTTATTTTGTGTTATTGGTATTTTCTCTTTCTTTTTCTTCATTGGGGCTCCTTGGACCCCAAGAAACTCTAATAATTCAAAATCCTTTTTAGTGGATACTCATTATCCTTCTAGATGCATCTATATCCATTATTTCTCATTATCCTTTTTATTTCTTTATTAAAATATCTCTTTTTGGGGATTTCTCTTTACCTGTCTTTTATTTTCCTTACTAAAATTCCTTTTTAACATTAGGAACCTTATGGATATGAAAATCCACCAAAGATAACTCAATTATACCTCTTTCCACTTATTTCCCATATTTTATCATTGTTTTCAAGTTCTTTCTTAATAAAGAAATATATAATTGATCTTTTCTTTTCTTGTTGCATTATCTTTGCAACTTTGGACTCCTTGGAACCCTAGGAACCCAATAGTCACGAAATCCACCTTTGGATTATATTCTCTTACCTTCTAGAGGTTTCTACATTTTCCTTTCCTCCAAATCTCAATTATTCATTTACTAATTGAATTTCCTTGTTATAGGGCCCAATAGCCAATAAAGCCCACAAAACAGCCAACGAGGCTATTGTAAATGAAATCCTTTTATTAAAAACATATTATATCATTATTTTTTCAAATATCTTTAATAGGAGAAATTACATTTCTCACCAAAAGAACCCAAAAATTGGTGTTGTAACAGGATTAGTCTATGAAGCTTGATGATACTTTATGGGCTTATAGAATTGCTTATAAGACTCTAATAGGGACTAATCCCTACCGGATTATCTATGGGAAGTCATGTCATCTACCAGTTGAGCTGGATTACAAAGCATTTTGGGCTATCAAGTTTTTGAATATGGACCAAGACCAAGAAGGGAAGAAGATATTTCTACAACTAGAAGAGTTAGAAGATCTCAGGTCGCATGCCTATGAAAATGCCTACATCTACAAGAAGAGAACCAAGGTGTGGCATGATGCCCATGTAAAAAGCAAGGATGTTTCAAATGGAGATAAGGCCATCTTGTTCAATTCCAATATCAGGTTGTTTTCTAGAAAAATCAGGTCTAGGTGGTCCAACCCCTTTATAGTTGTGAAGATATACCCATCTGGAATGATGGAAATTACTAGTCATAATATTGGTACATTCAAAGTGAATGGTCATAGGGTAAAGAGGTACTATGCAGATGAGGCTTTTGTGAGGATGTTTGAACTCTAGTTAGAAGAGTCCCAACCAAATCCTGCCCAAGAACTTAGAAGAGAAAGACATGAGAGTCAAGCTAATTACTTTAAATTAGCATTTCTTGGGAGGCAACCCAAGGATTTTTTGGTTTGTTTAAATTTTCAAGTTTTTCTTCTCTTATTTAGTCTTTGGCAGTTATAACTTGTAGTCTTGATTATGTTTTCTCTATTTTTCCATGAAGTCAGAACTCACTAATCCTGTTTATTATTAGTAATTTTTGGTGTACATAACATAAAATGGTAGTTTTCCTTACATAGTCCTTTAATATTTAGTTTCTATTGTTTCCATATCATAACAATCCTTCTCTATTGATAAATAACCATGTCACAAATAACAAGTAGCGACCACTATGAACAAATTGGGTGTAGCGACCAATAAAGTTTCGATGCATGGAATCTTTCATTATTAGAGATCGCTATGAATCAAGGGTGTACCGACCGCTACAGAACCTAACAATTCTTAGAGATCGCTACCAAAAGGGCACTTTATCTAGTGACCACCCTCTCCTTGTTACCCATAGAGACTGCTACCTTCCTTTCATATTAGCAACCTCTACACATATTTGAAGTAACAAATCACACCCAAGGTATAAAAACTTGGACGCTAGACCCTTCCTTTCTTCCCCCCACTCTTTCTAGTGGTGGAGCCCTGACAACTAAAGAATGGACTGAAACCCTTGCACCGATGATGATGAGAGTGTAGATGATGATGACGTACATACACAACCATTAAGGCTGGACAAGATCATTGTAGAAGAATGCTTGTCGCCACCTTCTTCTCCCTCTCTTTCCATATCACTCCATCCATCAGAAGGTAACTCTCCTCTAACTTGAAACCTTTCTTCCTCCTTGGTCTACTACCTCAACATGCGTTTTACAGAGAACATCACCTCCCTTGAACTAATTCATGGTTCCCCAATAACATTGTTGTGAATCATTCCCCCCTCCTATTAAGCCTTTCTCCTAGGGTTCCTTACCCTATCCGAGCGAGGGTTTAGGCCAAAATTACAAACCATCCTCAGTTATGATCGAGTACACCTATGGGTTCCTTTATCGAAGGTTTATGGGAGATAGAGTCTGGTTTGTGTCTTCATATGGTTAGTGACTGCTACAACAACATAGAAATTGCTACAACCCATTCAAAATAAAGTTTTTAGCGATCACTACTTATACAACTCCTCTAAAAAAGTGAAAATCAAGTTATTGCGATAGCTACACGATGATTCTTAGAGACCTTGGATATGTAATTTCTAACAACAGTTGCATTTATTGATTTGTAGCGACCACTACTTTGGCCCACCTTTGTATTTACCGCTACTAAAAAACCCTAATCCGTTACCTATGAGTAACCCTAACCTTGACTTCAATTACATGCTAATAAATGAATTGCTTGCTTGAGTTCTTAGAGTGGTCACTATGCATAGTTTGATGATGATTGTTATGCTAGGAGGCTTGCTACAATGTTGTTTCTAGATGATCACAATGATGTTAGCCTTTTTTTGTTCATTAAGGTTGGTGTGTGTGTTGGTCACTATAGTGTTGTGGTTACCGTAACCATAGAGATCGAAGTGCTTATATAAGTTCATTTTTAATTTACATTGTTTTATGGCAATGTGCTTATTTAGTGGTTGATCGCGTGCTTTGGTTTGAGTTATCTTGTCGAGTGTGATCAGAGTGTCACACTTGGTTCTTAGAAATTTCTACAACTCCTTCATCCTTAGAGACTGCTGCTATTATTGAAGAGTACAACTTGTGTAAAAATTAACTATATCTAGTAGAATAGGTATGATATTGACTTTGTCTGACCAATGAATACTACTTAGATTGTAGGAAGTCATCGTCAACCTTGGACTCCTTGCACAAGAAAGCAACATACATAAAAGGGATAAAAGAAATCATAGCTATGACAAACAAGACACTGCAAGATCATCCAGATATGCCACAAGATAAGAGGATATGTCTTCAATTGGACAAGGAGAAATATGAAATCCTACTTAAGCATGAGTCAGCAAAGGTTGAAGGGGAATCACAAGGTATCGAAGGTACCAACACTTATAAATATGTACCATCTAAAGACAAATCCACACCAAAAAGGAAACAAAAAGCATTAGGTCTAGATGTATGAACAACTAAAAGTAAGAAGGTGACAGTGAAGACAAGGTCCCATGCTAAAAAACTAGAGACAATCATCAAACTAATAAGCTCAACAACCAACGTGGTGCCAGACTCCAATGACACAAAAAAAGTGAACGAAAACATCTGAGGAACAAAGTATGGTGTTTGAACCAAGGGATAGGGAACACCAATCCCAGTACAACATGTTCATGAGGATAAAGAATTTCAAACCAACAACGTACATGGACAGACTAGACTTCAGGAAGTTGGGGATCCATGATCGAGTAGTGAAATTTCTAGGAGGAGATATGTACATTCTATGCATGACGACTCAATATTCTCTTGTAGATCTGACTGCTAAATTCATGTCTTCACTAGTAAAGATACCAGTCGAAGACAAAGAAAGAAAGGAGGTTGGAGGGGAATTCAAGCTACAAGTGAGGATGTGGGGAGAGACTATTATGTAGTGGAAGTTATTTTGAATAGGATCTTCACCAATACAATAGATGAAGCTCAAGACTGCACAACAACACTAGGTGAAAATAAAGTAGTGAGATACAACGGCCACAAACTATGGGAGAAGCTGACCAGAGAAAATACGCATAGCCCTGGGAAGTCCAAAGCATCCCAGATCACCTCAAGTTTCAACAGAGTGATCTAAAAGACCATAGAAAACATGATGTATGCACGATCTAAGATAAGAGAAGTGTCTAGGGGAGGACCTTTTCTGATCTGGTCCATGTTGAATAAAAATGTAGTCAACATCAGAAGGCTTCTCATTGAGAGACTATCCATGATAGTGGGACAAGAGATCAAGAAAACTAAAGACGTTTGTATGGCGATGCAAATAACACTTATTACAGCCTACTTCTTGGACATTGAGAAATCAAGGCGATATGAGAAGATTGAGTGGTACATGAATATTGACATCAAATATCTAACAAGGGATCGAATATTGGTGTAGAAAGGTGAAAAGTTCTTCTACAAGCAGGTTAATTCAAAACTTCTACTCTCCCTCCCAAAGATGGCCCACTACGATGGACATAAAATGCAACCCAACATCGATGAAATATAAAACAATATAGTCTAGTGCTATAAGGATAACTACATACCCATCGTCACCCACATCGCCCTACAGGAAGAAGAGGGACCAGAATGGGCTAAAGAGGCAATATGGCTAGATAAAAAAATGAAATTACTGGTCAAGCTATGCAGATTTGTCTCCAAGGGGTCGGTGCCTTCTCTTCAAAAAACACAACCATGACCAAGTGTGGAACTAAGAGTAGAGCTAATGATCTTAGTAGACAAAGTGCTAACAGCTAATGTAGAGTTTGATAAAATCCATATTGCCCCTCCCCTCTCTAGTCACTAGCATGGTACTAGAGGTAACTACTAAAAAGTTTAGTGAGCAGACAATTGCGTTTATAGATGAACAAGCACCCATCAAAGTGGATAAGAAAATACAGAAGGCCCCTACACCATTGGTATAGCCAGAAGAAGGACCAACAGTTCAACATGTGGAGCCTGGTCAACCTTCTCCATTTCTACATGAAGTCAGGGATGAAAGGATGCAACCACAAACTAAGGAAACATCAACAAACACATAGCCACTTACATCAACTTCTGAGACACTAGCTACTGCAACAAGGACTCCTTTGGGAGAACAACAAAAATGCCAACCAATCTTTAGAGAATAATTAGGGCGTCACTTTGACGCTATCTATCAACAATTGTGTAATTCTTCATCCCATGCACTATTTCTTTCTTCTAGCTTGCATACACTAACAATCTAGGTAGTGAAAATAGATGACAAAACTGCAACGCTTCCTCAGCTCATGCATGACATCATCAACAACCAAACATCCATGATGAGTGACATGCAAACAATGGTTGAGTAGATGGTGGAACTCAAGAAGGAGTGAGATACTATGTGAAATGACATGAATTTTGTTTGCCCACAACACAAAGCATGTCTTAAAGAAACAGAGGAAGAACAAAGGATCCTAGATGAATAGTGAGCTTGAAGATGATCGAAGAGGATCACTAGCTCTTCACGATCACAAGCATCTTCAAGTCCCTCCAATCCTAAAAAATGCAAGGATGAAGAGATTGCCAGCACACCAAAAGTGTGTACAGCTCAAGAGACATCACACGAAGAAGGATATGAACATCATGAGAAAACTTCTTTAGCTAAAGTCGATGTCGTAGTAAAAGAGTTTGATCTCAACTCTTCACCGATGTCGAATAAACCTCACCTAGAAGTCCAACATCCAAAAGAACAAGTAGCTAAAAAAACTTAAGCAGAAGAACTGAAGGAGGGGGAATCTAGCATAGAAAAGCCACTCGCCCCAGATGAAGCAACTCTCAACTGACATCTAGACAAAACAAATATCAACATGGATATTTGTGATGTCTACCTACAAGACCCAAACCACAATGAGAACAATCCTGTAGTGTATGATGGAAAGTTGGTAACCACTCTTACAACACTAGATGTAGCCATGCTCATGACAATTGAAGAATCAACGCCACCAACTAATGTTGCAACAACAACAATCATGCCACCCCTTCCCAAAATTCCAGCAATGTACCCAAAAGATCAAGTGTTGATAACAAGGCAAACATGCACATGAGAAGGAACATCTGACAAAGACAAAGGGGACCTCACCTCTTTCCTTGTAGGAGCATCCCTAAGAGAATAGAGGCCACCACAGAAAGTAGAACCAAGAGAACCCATGGCTCCCCTTCTACCTTGCAAATTAATAGGGATGCACATTTCCTCAATATCCTATATTTCCTGTAGGGGCGTTCACATGTTGGGAGATATTTTGGATGATAATCTGGTAGGGAAAGATGCCATATACAACAACAAGGGGAGAGCGCTAACTAGGTAACACTTCAAAGGGATATTCTTGAAGAAAGAATGGGTGCACAAATGATTATTCATGGTGCTTTGTGCAATGTTTCTAGAAGAATTCCTTTATCCTGATAAGGCGCAACCAGTTTTCAATGGCATGATAAGTCTGGAAAAGAAAGTTGTACAAAGACATTTTTTACTCAAATTTTGTGAAGGAACTGCAAGGTGTCATTACAAGGGTAGAAATTGATTCTTCACCTTGCCCATCAGGACAGTTAAGCATTGGACATTAATTATAGTATATCTATACAACCACCACACATTGTCTACAATTTTTGTGATGCGGAGCTGCCCCATACATCCTTGATTTTCAAAAACAAAGAGGTGTGCAACATTTTGAAGGTACCAATTCATCTTCAACGTGCCATCTACATAGTGAGTTCCCATCATAGCTCGCCCTAGAAAAACTTCAATATCACCACAAAATCCCACATGAAGGAATAGGATCAGGAGACTGTGCTTTCATTGTGTTATGTCTGATTGAAGCAGTCAACAAAGGAAGACCCATTAAGGATCTATTTCATGAAGACTTCCATAGACTTTGTGTCATGTATACAATGGAGGTTATCTATGATCATCACTTCTTTAACAATCTGGTAATGCCACCTAACACAGTACCCCGTAGACTCCATATTGCGGTACCTCTTCTTGACAAGGCATCATGGAAAGAACAATTAAAGAACCTCTAGAAAGATCCTTTTGAACCTTAGAAGGAGACCAAATGGAAATTAGGGCGGCATGCAGATAACCAAGCACAAGAAGGGAGTAATCTCCATAAACATGGTAGTAAAGAATAAGAAACTCCAACTTAGACAACACCAATGATCCCTATCTCCACATCCATCCCAGAAGTTGTTGAACAACAAAAAAATAACCACCACATAGGAGGGGAAACTAGAAGACGAAGAACAACAAGAAGTTGGACCCGATGGGCCAACTAGATCAATAGAAGTTAGTTTCTCTAATTTCAATAGATGGTCTTATGAGGACCTGTATCTAGAATCACTACAAATAATAATGAAGAGTTTGAGAGAAGATGGTGAACCAAGAGAAGTGGTATTTGAAATAGAAGGAATATATGTGTTAAAGGATGACCTCCATGATACACTGTGATCATATGACTACATGACCGCCAGTGTTATGTCAGCTTATTAGGCTCTTCTCGTAGACCGCATGCCTAACACCCACATGGCCTACTTCACTCTAGTAGATGATATCATTGTTGGGTTTCTGGGGAGACAGAGAAGGCAGTGGAAACAAAAAAATTTCTTCTCCCGAACCCAGTCAAAAGGAATGGCATCAACATCTATACAATAGGAAGGATGGTTTGTAGAAACATACCTTGTCCCGAGGCTTGGTCGATGACGTTACCTTGCAGCTTGCGTGGTCTTCACCTCCGGTCTTGGACAGTGTCTGTGCAACTCATGGTCTCACCGGGACTGTCGGGATCGACAGTTGTTCTCTGAGCGGAAGAAGTCTCTCGCCTCTGTAGTAGTCTACATAGACCACCTAGAACTCTGATCGCCTTTTCGCACAAGGCATTAGACGGAGTCATACCCTCCTGTCGGCATACTAGTCACCGACACACTCTCCTACCACCAGTGACATTTTTGAAGTTGTCTTTACCTTGTTGTGCCTCCCTTATCGGGTAGCACTTGCTCAGGCTCTCCTGGTTACCACAACCATAGAGAACAACAACTTTGCAGAGCAATTGGTGTTCTGAGTTGTACTTTTGAGAATCCCCCAATACCCCTATATATAGGAGGGTCATGAGACATGGTTCTCTACCCCAGGTAATGTGGGATTAAAGTAGGAGTAGAAGGGTTCAAGATTTTCCACAAAACAAACAACTGCGCCAGCTGAACCGATCGATTGGGGACCTGATCCAATCGGTTCACACCTGAACTGATTGGCTGGGGCACCTGAGCCGATCAGTTCACTTTTAGAATGATTGGTTCACTGCCCTGGTCAGTTCTCGATTGACTTTTCCTCTTTTGTTTCTAATTGATCCAAATACCAATCCTTGTTCCAATCAAATTGGACAAGTGAAACGAAGAAAATTTCTTGCCAACTTGACTTTCCCAACTCACTCCGTTGGACCAGTTGATCCGATCGGTTCAACCCTTGAATCGATTGATTCAGCCTATCCTGAGTCGATCAGTTCATCACATGAGTCAATCAGTTGGGAGTGCAGACTATGCAAAATTAGTCAATTGTAGTTTCAATCAATCTGATACTCTAATCAATCGGTCCAACACCTTGAACACTATGATATTGAGCTATCAATTGATTGAGTGTTTAATTGAACTACCAAACTCCTTTAGTAATCAATCTAAACATTTTTTGTGGATCAACTCCTCTTCCAAGTTAAATCCTATGTGTGTGACCCTGCAGGCCCATTTCACGTTGGCAGTGAAAGTCCATAACACTTATGACATCACAAGCAAAGAGCGATGCCTAGTCGCACATCAGGGCTACCCAAGTGAAATAGAAAGTTGGAGAACAACTTTCAATCCTACAATCCATGAATGGTGTTATAGCAAATGTGTAATTCCTTTGTCACTAATGTCCTGAATGAACTCAAGGAATGGTGTAGTCAACCTTTCAACGTTCATCCATTTCCTTGATCTCAGAGAAGACTGGGTGAGATGTGTGTGACATCAATATCACATATTGATTCACACATGCATGCGCATGCCTTTCTCAATCCTACTCATCAAGTGGCCATGGACATCAAACTCCCTTAGGAGGGACAAATCCCATATCTATCACTCACCCCTCAAAAGCCCCATGTGTCAAAGTCACCCAATCATCACCTTTATAACAACCCATGTTTCAGGACTGTGTTTGATGATGTCAAAGTGTACCCAACGACATGTGTTGAGTGTAGTGATTTCAGGTCGAAGAATCACACTCACCACCATCACTGTGAGAGATGACTGTGACTATCAAATCATGGTTCCATGTGTCACTCTCACAGTGGGTTTGTCTGGTACACTTCTTCTCTAACAAGTACATATGTGCTTGGTTTGATATCACTATATCACGATTAATGAGATTTTGTCATCAACCAACACACAATCTAGTCTTTAGTGTTATTGATGTCTATGGTTATTTACACAATAACAACCAACTAGGGACTAAACACGAAAGTATAATCTTAACATCTGTATGATCTCATCATTTAGGTCCTCAACCCAAAAGCATACGTCATCGAGTAAAACAATTCATTAGACATCTATCATGTTACACTATCATCTCAGAAATAGTTAAAACATATAGATCGGAAATTGCCTTTATTATCATTCAAATCATTTACAAAGTATCTCATTACAATCATCACATGACTTACTCTATGGGAATACATACCAACAGACTCCCACTTACACTTAGAGCCATTCACCTAGGAACCTCAATCCTTGTGACCTAGCATGACCATCATGCTTCTGCTGAGAAAGGGCCTTCGTCAGTGGATAAACTATGTTGTCTTCAATTGGTACTTTGCAAATCATCACATCTCCTCACTGTACGATCTCTTGTATGAGATGGAAGTTCCGTAGTATGTGCTTGGACCACTGATGTGATCTGGGTTCCTTAGCTTGAGCAATAGCTCCATTATTGTCACAATAAAGCTCAATTGCATTACAACTACTGGGAATTACACCAAGTTTAGTGATGAACTTCCTGATCCACACAGCCTCCTTTTTTGCATGTGAAGCATCAATATACTCGGCCTCTGTAGTAGAATTAGCAACTATTTCGTTCTTGGAACTCTTCCAACTCATAGATCCATTATTTAGGCAAAATACAAATCATGATTGTGATCTGTAATCATCTTTGTCAGTTTGGAAGCTTGCATCGGTGTAACCTCTTACAACTAGTTCTTCTTCGCCGCTGTATATAAGGAACTGATCCTTAGTCCTTTACAAGTACTTGAGGATGTTCTTTACGGTTGTCTAGTGAGCATCCCTGGGATCTGACTGGTACCTGCTCGTCATGCTGAGGGTATACGAAACATCTAGGTGTGTGCACATCATAGTGTACATGATGGATCTGATGGCTGATGCATATGGGATCCCATTCATACGCTCCCTCTCTTCATAATATTGTGGACATTGAGCTCTAGAGATGGTGACTCCATGTAGCATGGGGATATTGCCTCTCTTTGAGTTCTCCATGCTAAATCGTTTCAGCACTTTGTCAATGTACGTGCTTTGACTTAGTCCAAGAAGCCTTTTAGATCTATCTCTATAGATCTTAATATCTAGAATATAGGATGCTTCTCCTAATTCCTTCATTGAGAAAGTATTCCCAAGCCAAGTCTTTACCTTCTCTAAGGTTGTGACATCATTCCCCATCAATAGTATGTCATCAACATACAATATGAGGAATGTGGTCGTGCTCCCACTAACCTTCTTGTACACACAAGGTTCATCTTCATTTTGAATAAAGCCAAACACTTTGACTTCCTCATCAAATCGAAGATTCCAACTCTAAGACGCTTGCTTCAATCCATAGATTGACCTTTGTAGCTTATAGACTTTATTGGCATTCTTTGGATCTATAAAACATTCAGGTTGTGTCATCTACACATCCTCATTTATATTCCCATTAAGGAATTTGGTTTTAACATCCATTTTCCAAATCTCATAGTCATAGTAAGCCACAATAGCAAGCATGATCATGATGGACTTAATCATGGCAACTGGAGAAAAAGTTTTGTCATAGTCAATACCTTGAACTTGTTAGAAACCCTTTGCAGCCAATCTGCCTTTATAAGTTTGCACATTTCCATCCATGTCGATCTACTTCTTGAAGACCCACTTGCACCCTATGGGTTTTACCCCTTCGGGTGGTTCCACCAAAGTCCATACTTTGTTAGAATACATGGATTCCATCTCAGATTTCATGGCCCCAAGCCGTTTCTCAGAATCTGGTCCCTCCATAGCCTCTAGATAGGTAGTTGGATCATCGTCTATGATCAACTCACCGCCATCTTGAGTCACAAGGTATCCAAACCTTTTAGGTTCAAGGCGTGTCCTACTAGATCTATGAGGTCCTTGTATTACTTGGGGAGACTGAGATTCCACATCACTTTGTGAATCTCTATGTTTCTCTTGTACATATACTGGTTCAATGTTTTCTTTTTGGGCTTGAACCTCTTCAAGCTCTATTTTCCTCCCACTGCATCCTTTGGAAATAAATTCCTTCTCTAGGAACACAGTTGTCCTAGCAAGAAACACTTTGTTGTCAGTAGGGTGGTATAAATAATATCCCCTCGTTTCCTTGGGGTATCCAACATAATAACATTTATCAGACTTGGGTCCAAGCTTATCAGGAAACATTTTCCTGACGTAAGCCTCACAACCCCAAATCTTAATAAAAGACAAATCGGGACGCTTCCCGTGCCATATCTCATATGGTGTCTTTTGAACTGATTTAGATGGTACTCGGTTAAGTGTAAATGCAGTAGTTTCAAGAGCATAACCCCAGAAGGAAATTGGAAGATCAGTAAAACTCATCATTGATTGCACCATACCCAGTAAAGTGTGATTCCTTCTTTCAGGCATACTATTATGATGTGGTGTTCCAAGAAGAGTCCATTGTGATTAAATACCACAGGCTCGCAGAAGGTCCTCAAACTCCTAGCTTAAGTATTCTCCACCTCGATCGGATCAAAGTGCTTTAATACTTTTACCGAGTTGGTTTTGTACTTCATTCATGAAATCCTTGAACCTTTCAAGGGTTTATGACTTATGTTTCATCAGGTACACATACCCATACCTACTAAAGACATCAGTGAAGGTAATGAAGTAATGATACCCACCTCTGGCATTAGTTCTAAAAGGCCCACATACATCAGTATATATGAGTCCTAATATATCACTATCTCTCTCACCTTTACCTAAAAAGGGAGTCTTGGTCATCTTGCCCATCAAACAAGATTCACATGTCTCTATTGATTCATAATCAAAAGAGTCTAGATAACCAACTTTATGGAGTCTAGAAATGTGCTTCTCATTTATTTGCCCTAGACGACAATGCCAAAGATATGTTTTGTTTGAGTTGTTGAGTTTTTGCCTTTTGGTGTTTACATTGTGTATGCTTGTCTCTAGATCTATTAAGTATAGACCATAAGAAATTGGGGCACTGCCATAAAAGATCCCATCTTTTGAAATGGAACACTTTCCATTCTTAATAAGAAATTCACAACCATCCTTGTCCAAACAAGAGACGGAAATGATATTCCTATTTATGGCAGGTACATAATAGTAGTTCTTCAACTCTATTATTAGCCCACTAGGTAGAGTTAACTCATAGGTTCCTACGGTACTGGCGGCAACTCTTGCCCCATTGGCAACACGTAGTTCAACCTCGCCTTTCCCTAAAGGCCTACTTCTCTTAAGATCCTTCACATTTGAACAAATGTGAGATCCACATCTGGTATTAAGTACCCATGACAAAGAAGTAGTAAAGTTAATCTCTATCACGTATACACCAGAAGTATAGATCTCTATCCCTCACTTCTTCTTCCATCGTTCCTTCCATCCTCTCCATGTTTTGCATGTAGAAGAATTTGGTTTGGCGAGAGAACCCTTCTCTCCCTCACATTTTTCCTTAGACTTCGTTCCATTGATCTCTATCAATGAACTATCTTTATTCTCATTTGTCTCAAACAACGCCTTAAGCGCACATAGAGTGGAATCAAAGGCTATCGATATATTTGGATTGTGAAGAACATTTCTCATCATCCCCAACCAGTTATGGAATTTATTCTCAATTAATTTCCCCATTATAAAAGATGATTCTTTTTCCATTCTACAAGAGAAAATTGCATTTGTTAAAACTCCTTTTGATTTGATTTGATTTGAATAAAATTTGACGATAGTTAATTAGGCCTTCAATTAATTACCGCTCCCACTATTTTGATTCAAATTGAAATCCCTCACCATCAATTCAGAAGATTACAGCGTACAATCTCCTAGTGGGTCAAGATCCTAAAATCATCTGATTCATGGACCAGCTAGGGCTATCATCCACAACTCAGATCTTACAGGTAGGCAACCTTTGCCAATTGCATCATATGCAACTCTTGAAAGATGTCATATGCAACTCCTTGCCATGATCACCTCCATGCCTCAAGGTTCTAGATCCTATCTAGGTCACCTTGTTAAGCCTGACCCAAATCCAACACAATGAATATACACCCTGCTAGGGAAGACCCACATATACATCCTTCACGCTTCCACGAGATAGATGGTGCACCACGCTAGGGTGTGCCCACACTTGGTCGATCAAGCTTTTCATGTATGTCGCATTTGGAAGGCATCTAAAACTTTGATGTTAATGAGGGATTTGGTTTTTATAGATACATATACATATCCAATCACCACAATACATAGTATGTATCATATAAATGCTATATCCCATAGAAACATGTGAAATGATAAAAGTGATGATTATGGCCATCCTAATGTGATTCCTCGAGCCAAGAGGAATTACGGTCATCTAGGTCCACATCACATGCAACTTGTATAAGATGAACTCTGTGCTTCTCCGTTCTGGGTTTGATCAACGCATCTACATGATTGATCAGCTCGCCATCAGGCCAGTCGGTTGGGTGCCACCATCCGATCGACTGGCACCTCTAGCCGATCAGTTCACTGGTTGTCGTGCATCTCCTCAGGTCACCACCCGCTCATCTCGCTCCTCAAATCGGTCATCTGGAACACCAACCGATCGGTTTGTGCCTTGAACTGATCGTCTCAATCATCGTCAGGTTGTCTGTCGTTCTTTGACATAACAAGAAATAAAAGTTCTATCTTATTTACATTTGAATTGAGAAACCTTGAGTTACATTCGGGGGGAGAAAAGGTAGGAAAGAAATCTCGAGTTATCTCGAGTTAAATCAAGAAAATGAGGTAGGAAATCGGTGCGTAGACTGAGATGCAAGCAACCACATTCAACCAAGCACACATACATAGGGTTCAATGGCCATAACCACGATTATACATCCACCAAAAAACTCGTTTAAGGGCGACGCATATCGAGTGCATTCATATTACATATCATATATGTATTTTGGGATTTGTGGATTTAGGATTGGACATGCAAAAGGCCAATTTTATTCGCATCGTATGCAATAAATAAAGGTGACAAACCAAAATTGATCACATCGATAATCCTAAAGTATAGAGCAATTGACATGGCTTTGATACCACTGTTGGGTTTTTGGGGAGACAGAGAAGGCAGCGGAAACAAAAAGTGTTCTTCTCCTGAACCCAGTCAAAAGGAATCGCATCAACGTCTATACAATAGGAAGCATGGTTTGTAGAAACATACCTTGTCCCGAGGCTTGCTCGGCAACGTTACCTTGCAGCTTGCACAGTCTTCACCTTCAGTCTTGGATGGTGTCTGTGCAGCTCTTGGTCTCACCAGGACTGTCAGGATTGACAGTTGTCCTCCAAGCGGCAGAAGTCTCCCGCCTCTGTAGTAGTCCACACGGACCACCTGGAACTCCAATCGCCTTGTCGTACAAGGCACCAGAAGGAGTCACACCCTCTTGTCGGCATACTAGTCACCGACACACTCTCCTACCACTAGTTGCTTTTTTGTAGTTGTCTTTCCCTTATTGTGCCTCCCTTATCAGGTAGAACTTGCTCGGGCTCTCCTGGTTACGACAACCAGAGAGAACGATAACTTTGCAGAGCAACTAGTGTTCTGAGTTTTACTTTTGAGAAGCCCCCAATACCCCTATATATAGGAGGGTCATGGGACAGGGTTCTCTACCCTGGGCAATGCAGGATTAAAGCAAGAGTAGAAGGGTTCGAGATTTTCCACAAAACAACCAACTGCGCCAGCTGAACCGATTGTTTCAAGCATGAACTTATCAGTTGGGGACCTGAGCCGATCAATTCACACCTGAACCGATCGGTTGGGGCACATGGGCCAATCAGTTCACTTCTGAAATGATTGGTTCACTGCCCTGGTCAGTTCCATATTGACTTTTCCTCTTTTGTTTTGAATTGATCCAAATACCAATCCTTGTTCCAATCAAATTGGACAAGTGAAATGAAGAGAAATTTCTTGCCAACAAGACTTTACCAACTTGCTTAGTTAGACCAGTTGAGCCGATCAGTTCAACCCTTGAACCATTCAGTTCAGCATGTCCTGAGCCAATCGGTTCATCACATGAGGCGATCGGTTGGGAGTGCAGACTGTGCAAAATTAGTCAATTGTAGTTTCAATCAATTTGATACACTAATCAATCGGTCCAATACCTTGAACACTATGATATTGTGCTATCAATTGATTGACTGTTTAATTGAACTACCAAACTCCTTTAGTAATCAATCTAAACATTGTTTGTGGATAAACTCCTCTTCCAGGTTAAATCCTATGTGTGTGACCCTGCATGCCCATTTCACGTTGGCAGTGAAAGTCCATAACACTTATGACTTCATAAGCAAAGAGTGGTGCCTAGTCACACATCAGTGCTACCCAAGTGAAATAGAAAGTTGGAGAACAACTTTCAATCATACAATCCGTGAATGGTGTTATAGTGAATGTATAATTCCTTTGTCACTAATGTCCTAAATGAACTCAAGGCATGGTACAATCATCCTTTCAACGTTCATCCATTTCCTTGATCTTAAAGCAGACTGGGTGAGATGTGTGTGACATCAATATCACATATTGATTCACACATGCATGCACATGCCTTTCTCAATCCTACTAATCAAGTGGCCATGGACATCAAACTCCCTTAGGAGGGACAAATCCCATTACTATCACTCACCCCTCAAAAACCCCATGTGTCAAAGTCACCCAATCATCACCTTTATAACAACCCATGTTTTAGGACTGCGTTTGATGATGTCAAAGTGTACCCAATGACATGTGTTAAGTGTAGTGATTTTAGGTCAAAGAATCACACTCACCACCATCACTGTGAGAGCTGACTGTGACTATCAAATCATGGTTCCATGTGTCACTCTCACAATGGGTTTGTCCGGTACACTTGTTCTCTAATAAGTACCTATGTGCTTAGTTTGATATCACTATATCATGACTAATGAGATTCTGTCATCAACCAACACACAATCTAGTCTTTAGTGTTATTGATGTCTATGGTTATTTCCACAATAACAACCGACTAGGGACTAAACAAAAAGTATACTCTTAACATTTGTATGATCTCATCGTTTAGGTCCTCAACCCAAAAGCATATGTCATTGAGTAAAACAATTCTTTAGACATCTATAATGTTACACTATCATCTCAGAAATAGTTAAAACATATAGATCAGAAATTGCCTTTATTATCATTCAAATCATTTACAAAGTATCCCATTTCAATCATCACATAACTTTCTTTATGGGCATACATACCAACAATCATGAGAAACAAGGATTCTTGTGAGAAGGAACAATTACAACAATGCCTCAAAAGTTCATTTTCCAAATTCATATTCTTGACTTTACTGAATGAAAATCATTGGACGCTCTTGGAAAATAATATTAAAGAAAAGACTGTTACCCTCTACAACAACTACGACGCCGCCTTCTCTCTGAGAAAGTACACCAATGTGACACCACCAAAGAATGTCACCGAAGAAAATGCACAAACGTGTGCAAGTTATATAAGTACAATGATGCAAAATCAAGGCAAAGGTTATGAATACAACTCCACTAAGGACTTCAAGAAACCACAGTTCTGTCATAGAAGCCCTCAACAGATCCAACAATCAAACAACAATGGTTTTCACTCCCCCTACCGGATATCTTCTTTAGCAGAAAAGGGAGTAAAAGTTGAAAGTATGAAGCATGAAGGATACCACACACTCTAAGGTATTTATACTGACATGTTGACTCTCTCCAAATGGAAGACAAAGGAAACACAAGACTAGCCTATTTAGTACTGACCTCCATCCTTGACACTCTGGGATGGAGTGTTTGATAAGTTTAGGGAGGAGTTATAAACGGGCATTAGAGGTACCCTTATAAAACCATTTATCATTCTGATCCACATGAACTTTGATTCTAAAAAAATTGAACATACCTTTTTTCCCCTCTTTCAGAGGAAAATTTTTGAAAAATTTTAAATTTTTTACGACAGGCACTGTTTTTGGATCCAATTTTCTTGAATGTAATCATAACTTCCAGTCTTAGGCTTACTTGTCTTCAAGCTAACTCTTAGCATAATTACTTCAAGAATGATGGATTTGGGCTATATAATCTGCTTAAAAAGTTGAGTATGAAAATGTCTCAACGTCAGCCTGACCTCAAAATACTGTCAAAGGAACAAGGATGTTATCCCTCAAGATGAATACTCAAATCAAGGAGGACTCAACTTGATATGCTCCTGATTGATCATCTTGTGCTAGAGTACAGTGGGAAAGTGCATAACAGTGGCAAGGAGGAAACAACTACCCCATCTAGAGGAAAAATCCTTTCTTTGGTATCAAAAGAGTCATGGCGGCCCAAAATCTCCTCGAAAACCCATCATCCCAAAGCCTGTGAGCAAAATAAAAGTTGAGAGGAATAAAATCATGAGAGTTGTACCAGGAAGATGCTGAAGGGCCTCTCCTAGATAGTGTATTTCTGCACTCATTGATGCAGATATGTCGTGCCTTGTGGTGAGGTTTGTAAGTCAACTTTTACACAACTGCTTTTCAAAGGAAATTTCACACAACCACCTGACACTGCATCAGGGCCTAATCAGGCTGCTCTGTCTTTAGGATAATAAACATGGTTGATGTGAACCTGTGAAAGGTAGGAAAACATTGCAGACTATGCCTATCCTAGCACAATAGCTAGGATATCCATGAAAAATAAAAGTTGGGTGTGAAAGGTACCATGGCTAGAAACTTGTGCAAGTATGACCTAAAAAGCATCATCGATGCATCACGAGGGAGAAATTGTTTCTAATAAAGAAAGTCATAACTGGAAATATGAGTACTACAACTCCAACCTAAGAGAGATAATCTTGATATCTCAACCTATAATGCCCAGGCCCACTGCCTAAGGCTCTAGTAGATTTCAGGAATGATGATTGTCCCCACAGACCACCACTAGACTTAATTGCACGCTTTGTCCTCACTCACGCGCAAGACGGGGTCAACTTCCTGACTGGTCACCCATCCCAGTACTACTCCAAGCTGAGCACGCTTAACTATGGAGTTCTTTAGTGATGGGCTCCTGAAAAAGGAGGTGCACCTTGGTGATATGGGTAATCCAATCATTTCTTTTAAGATCATGTTATTCGAGGAGTCAAATCCTAGGATGTTACAATCTCCCCCACTTAGGCTCTTGACATCCTCGTCAAGGCTCAACTATTAGGCCTCATAATCTCTTCCCCATTTCAGTGCAAACCCACAATGGCCCATGGATACCCAGCTCCTGATCACAGAATACCAGCGCAAGGGTGGCTACGTCAACCATGGACAACCCTTTCCTACATGTCTGGACCGCACGGAATGCCATGTCCATGTGGGGCCCACCTACTAGAGGGGAATTGGCTCTGATACCATTTGTAATGCCCAGACCCACTACCCAAGGCTCTAGTAGAGTTTCAGGAATGACGACTATCCCCAGAGAATACCACAAGCCATAATTGCACACTTTGTCCTCACTCACGTGCTAGCCGGGGTCAACTTCTTGACTGGTCACCATCCTAGTACTACTCAAAGTTGTGCATGCTTAACTATGGAGTTCTTTAGTGATGGGCTCCCGAAAAAGGAGGTGCACCTTGGTGATATGGGGTAGTCCAATCATTCCTTTTAAGATCATGTTATCCGAGGACTCAAATCATGGGATGTTACACAAACCCTTTCCCTAATGCATATGTTTTGACTAAAGACTGATGCTATCACATTTTTTCATACTCACAAAAACAATAACTCAATAAAGACCTCTACAATGGTTTAATGCTTTGATTCTATTTGTTATGAGGACAAACTAGATTCTACGTTTGAGGGAGTTGATAACATTCACTTTTGAGGATATTTGTGTTCCTATTTTATCTTCATAATGTCACCTCTTTTATGATTTCATATTGTCAATCTAACCATCACATGAGTTCCTTACCTATTTATACATACATAAAGGCCCACATCTGGCCAGCAGCAGGATATACAAAACATCAACGATTATACATCGTGAAACAACGTCAAACATCTCCAAGGACCTAAGAGTATAGGGATGACTCTAAGACTCTACTACAAAACATCCAAAACAGCAGCGTATCCATCGCTTGCCTTCTACTACTCTTCTAGCTGCTCGGCCGTAACTCCGCGACCACCACCACGTCTAGCTCGACCACCTAAAAAGGGTGTAAATCAGCGGGGTGAGACACATAGTCCCAGGGAGAAACATAACTCCCAGCCGAAACTACAGAACCTCAAAAAGATAAAGCAACAACAGCAAGTAACTGATAATAGGTATAACAAGAGTAGTTATGTAAAGTAAAGCTATTCGTACCGACAATATTACCAGATGTACGGAAGGCATATAACCAATTCTTTTATGGAACATGGTTAACAAGATAAGATATATTCCCATATAAGTAACTGCAAGATATAATGAGATTAACTACACAAGCAAGGCCTCAACCAATGTTCCATGTTTTGCCTTAAGCAATAAAGACTACGGCTGAATTACATATTTTTATGCCCTGAGGAAGTGAACTGTACCATTCAAATCCAACCGACGGCTGCGAAACCCAGAGCCGGTGCCATACAAGATCAATGGAGGAGACGGACTCCACGACCTCCCACCTCATGGTCAGTGCACGAGTGCAACACAAGCAGAACCACAATCTCATGCTGAAGTGGTCTTAGCCACAGGGTCAGGCTACCCTCTGCCTAGCGCACCTCGATACAGGTATCGGCGCTAGTGAAACTGAGCCACGGGCATGTTCCCCATGCTCTGAGCCATGAACGCATTCATGCTCCTCATATCACATATCCCGAGCCATGGGCCTGTTCACCATGTTCTTCACCTACTTGGGCTATGGGCCTGAATCCGCACCCTAGAGTCTACAACCGAAGTTGCACTCTTACCTCCTCACTTTAGGCTATGAGAAACCTCGCATGCTCAACAATATGTGCTCCGGGTTAACCCATAGGAGAACCCGTTTCACCATCACCAGCTCCTGACGATGATGGATCTATGGCCAGGGCAACTACATGATATATTTCACTGTGATTAATTAGTATCTTTTATATGGATTGCAAGATTCAACCAAGTTGTATAACATGCAACTATGACAGGAAATAATCACCATAAAAGTCAACATTATGCCTTTATCACATCATCCTGATCCATCATAAGGATCCAATAGTACATGCTATCATTTGGCCTCTTGCCAATCATCCATATCCATCTCAAGGATCATCACATATCATGGGATCTCAATCCCTTATCACATAGTGCCACTTCCTTTCAAGGCTTTCATCATCATCATGGGATAGAAATCCCCAGTACTGTAGTCATGTACATTATACAGATTATCTTAACATCAAGAGTAACAATCACAACAGGGTTACTCAACATATACATATACCTCGTAGCCCTTTTTAATTGGCTATGCATCACCTGCATAGTTAGTATACACAATAATCATAAGATTAACAGAAAGACCATGCTTATCAACATAGGGTGACATTAAAGATTATATACTTTATCAATTAAGCCTCAACTTGTGATCATATGCATAAGGCACATCATTAGGCAATCCACATTACATGCTTACCATTACCTCAGCTTTATACAGATAATCAAGATGATCACTTTCATGTGTATAGACATGTTAAGTAAAAGGGGCAAGCTTTATCATAATGAATACGATTAAGCATGCAACAAGTCACCATCGTTGAACAAGAACATATCCAACATATAGGCTTTCCATGATAAGCAGAACCCTCACTAAAAGCACCAAGAACCCTCACTATAAGTTGTAACGGGCAGGACTCACCCTATAGCCCAACCATAACGGCCAGCACCAATGTGTAGTCATGCAACGCGGCGTCAGGTGTGTCGTGCAACATGATATCGTGCAACACAGCGTTACCTCCAAAACAGCAACAAGGCATGTAGCTAAGCAAGGAGCATAACGTGCGACAGGGTGTCATGCACCCAGCCTATCGGGAAACGCACGACGCCCATCAGGGGTAGCTGTCGGCTGACACAAAAAGGCTAAACGTGACTCCTGTCATAGAACCACTAGCAATGTCCAGAGATGTAGCTCGACCAACCAACAGGGGACCTATCGTTCATCCACCAACTCAGGGCCTATCGGCCGTTACAAGGCAGAGTGGAGGTGTGATGCCCATCATAGAGACCAGGGGTATCGTCCATCACCCTCACACATGTGTCGTCCAAGGTTCTAGGTCAAGAGGGCTTTCGATCAGCAACCTCTAACAATACCATAACGGCCAACATGGATACTTAAGCAAGATGCTAATCTAACAACATATAAACAAGATCATAGAAGGAGATAGTGAAGTTAGGGTTAGGAGTTATGCAACCCGCCTTAAGCAAGATCCAAGCTCCTAGCTCCACGCACCACCAAGCAAGGAAGAAGGAGACTCCAAGGACATCAGCCACCAAGCTAGCTCCTTCAAGGGTATCGGCCACCAACTTGCAAAAGAAGGAGTGTGTCGTGCATCAAGGTGGAGAAGAGACTCAGGAACCAAAGGAATCCTTAGCAAGGGAAAGGAAACACCTATATAGAAGGGAAGGGAGGAGAAAACAAGGTAGATCCAAGCAAGGTGTCACCCACCTAGGGACACTTGACCTAGAGCACGAGCCACCACTCTAGCAAGCCCTAAACACATGTCCAAGGTCATTGATACATGCAAGCATCAAGCACCAAGTGTCCACTAGTGGTGACACAAACGAGGTCAAAGCGTGGTCAAAGGCTCTAGGGTGACACACTTGGGCGATACAACAACCTACAAGGTTCAAAGGAAACAAAGGCAAGGCACCACAAGGCCCAACAAGCTCAACCAAGCTCAAAGGAACTCAAACAACGAGCCCAAACCTTCCTCTCTACTCTAGAGGAACCAAGGAGAGACAAGAACACCTCACAAGGTGGAAAACTTGCCCACAAACCCTGGACTTGGGTTATTTACAAGTAACACCTTCCAACACTCAACAAAGCACAACCAAACCCTAATCACCATTAAAGGTGATTAGCAAGCAACAAGCACCTGGTTTAAGCAAAGCAAACAGGGTAAACCCTAAACGGAGGTCAGGGTCCTTACAAGCTAACCCCCTATAAAGGGATTTCGTCCCCGAAATCCAAAGAGAAAAGCGAGGGATACTTCTTCCTCATCTCTTCCTCAAGCTCCCACGTGGCTTCCTCAACGCCACTATGATGCCAAAGAACCTTCACAAGAACCAGATCTTTCCTCTTCAGCTTCTTAACTCTTCTATCAAGGTTCATCACAGGACCTTCCTCATAGGTCACATCTTCATCAAGCTCAACTTCGTCTGGAAGTATCACTGTTCCTGAATTCGGATGAATTTTCTTCAGCATACTGACATGGAAGACTGGATGTAACATGTGCAACTCCGGCGGCAACTCTAACTCGTAAGCTACCTTACCAACACATGTTGTGACCGGGTATGGCCCCCTATACCTGGGTGCTAGTTTACCTTTCCGGCCAAACCTTAGCACACCCTTCCACGGTGAGACTTTAAGATACACTTTGTCTCCCACCTGGAACTCCAAAGGTCGTCGACGATTGTCTGCATAAGACTTTTTCCTGTCTTGTGCCACTTTCAACTGTTGTTGTATCACTTTGATCTTTTCTGTTGTCTGATGTACTAACTCCGGACCCAGAAGTTGATATTCACCAGACTTGTACCAACATAAAGGAGATCTGCACTTCCTTCCATACAAAGCCTCATAAGGAGCCATGTCAATGCTCCGCTGATAACTGTTGTTGTAGGAAAACTCTATCAAACTGAGATGTACATCCCAACTACCTAGAAACTACAAAACTCAAGCTCGAAGGAGATCCTCCAAAGTCTGAATAGTCCTCTCAGATTGTACATCTGTCTGCGGGTGGAAGGCGGTACTGAACCTCAACTGCGTTCCCAACGCTTTGTGTAACTGTTCCCAAAAATGACTCGTGAACTGAGGACCTCTGTCAGAAACTATCGTTGTTAGCAAACCATGCAAGCGTACTATCTCATCCACATATACTCGAGCGAGCTTCTCGGCTATATATGTCGTCTTTACTGGTAGGAAATGGGCAGACTTCGTCAATCTGTCCACTATCACCCAAATGGAATCATGATTCCTAGTTGTCCTAGGTAGACCAACTACGAAATCCATGGTTATATGATCCCATTTCCACTGCGGTATCAGCAAGGGTTGGAACGTACCTACCGGCTTTTGATGCTCATCCTTGACTTGCTGACATACCGCACATCTAGCCACGAACTCAGTCACATCTTTCTTTAAGTCGGGCCACAAATACAAGTCCTTCAGACTATGATACATCTTGGTGACACCTGGATGCATAGCATACATCAACGTGTGTGCTTCCTCGAGCACTAACTTCCTCAGATTATCAGCATCGGGAACCATCATCCTATCACGATAGCAAACTAGCCCATCCTCGGACTCATGGAACCCATCACGCTTTTCGTTGCCAAACTCTGATCTGATCAACTGTACTGCATCATCTGTTTGTTGTGCATCTTTGATTTGTTGTCTCAGCATAGTCTTAACTTACATCTGTGCTAAAAGTCCAACTAACAAGGAAACTTCCATCTGCTCGTTCATCTGCCGTAAGGAAACAAGCATATCCCGTCTATGGCATACCAGGGAACTCAACTGTGCCTTCTTTGAAGAAAGAGAAGAAGACTTTCGGCTAAGTGCATCAGCTACCACATTCACCTTACCAGGATGATACTCGATAGTGTAGTCGTAATCATTGATTAACTCCATCCATCGACGTTGTCGCATGTTCAACTCATGCTGTGAAAAGATGTATTTCAGATTCTTATGATCTGTAAAGATTTGATACACTTCCCCATAAAGATAGTGTCTCTAAATCATTAGTGCATGAACCACTGCTACCAACTCCAAGTCATGAGTCGGATAGTTCTCCCCGTGTTTCTTAAGCTGTCGTGAAGCAAAAGAAACCACATGATCTTCCTGCATCAGCACACAACCTAAACCTTTCTTGGAAGCATCGCAGAAAACAACATAGCCCTTTCCAGGCTCTGGCAGGATTAACACTGGAGCACTGGTCAGCTTCTCTTTCAAACTCTGGAAAGCTTGCTGACATCAATCATCCCAGACAAAAGGTACATCCTTTCTAGTCAACTTTGTCATCGGCAACGCAATTGCACTGAAGTCCTTGATAAACCTCTGATAGTATCCTACTAAACTAAGGAAACTACGAACTTCTGTCGGCATCTTCGGCTGTTCCCAATCTGTAATGGACTCCACCTTCTTCGGGTCCACTTTGACTCCTTCTGCAGATATCACATGACTCAAGAAAGTCACTTCTTCCAACCATAACTCACACTTACTAAACTTGGCATACAACTGATGTTGGCGAAGAAGAGTCAACGCTAGACGAAGATGTCGCTCATGCTCTAGCCCATCTCGACTGTAGATCAATATGTCATCTATAAAGACTACAACAAACTGATCTAGGAATGGACGGAACACTCTGTTCATCAAGTCCATAAAAGCAGTACGTGCATTGGTTAGCCCGAACGGCATAACCACAAACTCGAAGTGACCATACCTCGTTCTAAAAGCTAACTTTGGTATGTCATCCTCCTTAATCCTCAACTGATGATATCCAAATCATAGATCGATCTTTGAAAACATTGTAGCACCATGCAACCGATCAAATAGATCATCTATCCTTGGTAACGGGTACTTGTTCTTGATCGTGACCTTGTTCAACCGCCAGCAATCTATACACAACCGCATCGATCCATCTTTCTTCTTAACGAACAATATTGGAGCACCCCAAGGCGACGTACTCGTTCAGATGAAACCTTTCTCCAACAACTCTTGCAACTGCTTCTTAAGCTCAGCCATCTCTACTGGAGCCATCCTATACAATGTATGTGCAATTGGATGTGTTCCTGGAACCAGATTGATCTCGAAATCAATCTCTCGGGGTGGAGGAACACCAGGAAACTCATCCGAAAACACATCGGAAAACTCTCAGACAACTGACACCTCTTTGAGGCTAGGACCTTTCGCTTTTGTAGACACAACAGTATCCACCACATGAGCTAAGAATGCCTCACATCCTTGTCGTAGAAACTTCTCTGCCACCATAGCTGATACTAAGCATGTCGGAAGAATCTTCCTATCTCCCTAGAAGATCTACTTCTCTCCACCATCGTCGAACACTGCCTGTTTGGAACCACAGTCCAAAAAACCTTATACTTCTCTAAGGTATTCATCCCAAGGATAACATCAAACCCATGCATATCAAGTGGTATAAGATTCACTTGAATGTTGTGTCCCGAGAAAGACAAGATACAAGATGGACACTCTTCTCGAAGCATCAAGGAACCAGCAAGAGGGGTTTCTAACAACAAGCTATCCTTCTTACGACTAACAGGTAAATGATAGTTTTCAAGCATACTATAGGTGATAAAAGAGTGTGTAGCACCCGGGTCAACCAGAACAGATATAAAGCAACAAGAAGACATATCAGAGTGAAATATTTCCATCTGACCTGTCACTATTCGTGGGTTGACTATCGCCTCTGGTTGACTCATAGCATAGAATCGATTCGTTGCTTGCTATCCACATCCTCTGCTTCCTTGAGCAGACGATAATGCTTGAGACGCTTGATCGCGCCCTCGCCCTCTGCTACCACTGGGCTGCTATCTATCTGACCCTTGTTGTTTCTGCCTCGGCTGATGTGTCACTTCAACATCTTTGTTCGGGCAATTCGACCTGAAATGCCCAGTCTGTCCACACAGATGGCATACCCTATATTTGAACCGTGGCCTAAATGGCCCTATCACTACCACTGAAGCTGTACTATGTCACTTAGATGGCGAAGAAACATAACCTCTTCCTTTACTCGGAGACCACTGTGACGGTGTACTGGAACCTCTCATTACTGAAGGTCGTGGGAACTTGGGCTTCTTGAAGCCACCAAACCTCTATCCTTGGAACTGAGCAGGCCTTTTGTGAGACATGGACTCTCTTTTCTCCCTTAATGACCTCTCAATCCTCCGGACAGATTCCACAAATGTAGCAAACCGCTCTCTATTCTCCAATGTAGAAACAGGTGTTGACAGCTCAGCACTCATACCTTTCTCAAAGTGTCTTATCCGCTCTTCATCTGTCGCTACCATATGAGGACAAAACCTCAACAGGTCCATGAACTTGGATTCATACTTGGTGACATTCATCGTTCCATGTCGCAAGCTCTCGAACTGACTAATCTTCTTATCCAGATACGTCTTCAGAAAGTATCTACTGACGAACTCGCGCTGGAAAACTTCCCAACCGATCACCTCACCAGGCCGCTTCTCTTCCTCAATGGTCCACCAGTGACCAGCACTACCTTTCAGAAGGTAGACAATGTGCTTTACTTTGTCTCCTTTGGGGATGTCGAGGATTCGGAAAGCCTTCTCAAGACTTGTCAGCCACAGATCTGCATCCGCTGGATCAGTCGTTCCTACATAATCCGAACCTCTGACTCGGCAAATTTGCTCGAAGGTCTTCCCAATACCCGATGCTTCTCCATGGGGAGTCTGTGCTCTCAGAGGATGCACTGGAAATCGCTCAACCATGAGATTCATCATAGCCATCATCTTCCCCATAAGCTATTGATAGGTAGGGTGTTCAAGAATGGCCGGTCAGGTTGGGGGACCTCAGGCACCCGATCTTCATGTGCCTGCCCTATAGCTCCATCAACTGATGCAGCATCACTGTGCTCAGGAGCATGTTCTTCATGGTTTCTAGACATCTTAGCTTTTCTTCCGCTGAGGGTAGAAGATGATTGTAAGAAAATCTGGAAAACTCACAAGAACAGACTCAACCTAGTCCTAAATCCCTGTAGACTCAGCGAACCTAGGGCTCTGATACCAAACTTGTGGCAACACATCCTACTATCACACAGACAATGAGGTGTTATGCGAAAACATGCGGAAATCACCATAACCACAGATTACCAAAAATACGGGTTAATTAAAACCGATTGCGGAAAGCGGATAAACTGAGAAACTATTACATCTGAGTCCTCGTCCTACAAGGAAATAGGTTATATAACCATATACAAGACCTGATACGTGTCCACAGCTTAGAGGAACAACTGTCTAACCATCACATGAGTTCCTTACCTATTTATACATACATAAAGGCCCACATCCGGCCAGCAGCAGGATATACAAAACATCAACGATTATACATCATGAAACAACGTCAAACACCTCCAAAGACCTAAGAGTACAGGGATGACTCTAAGACTCTACTACAAAATAACCAAAATAGCATCGTATCCATCGCTTGCCTTCTACTGCTCTTCTAGCTGCTCGGCCGCAACTCCGCGACCACCACCACGTCTAGCTCGACCACCTAAAAAGGGTGTAAATCAGTGGAGTGAGACACACAGTCCCAGCGAGAAACATAACTCCCCGCCAAAACTACAGAACCTCAGAAAGATAAAGCAACAGTAGCAAGTAACTGATAATAGGTATAACAAGAAAAGTTATGTAAAGTAAAGCTATTCATACCGACAATCTTACCAGATGTACGGAAGGCATACAACCAATTCTTTTATGGAACATGGTTAACAAGATAAGATATATTGTCACATAACATGAGGAATATATAAGTAACTGCAAGATATAATGAGATTAACTACACAAGCAAGGCCTCAACCAATGTTCCATGTTTTGCCTTAAGCAATAAAGACTACGGCTGAATTACGTATTTTTATGCCATGAGGAAGTGAACCGTACCGTTCAAATCCAACTGACGGCTACGAAACCCAGAGCTGGTTCCATACAAGGTCAATGGAGGAGTCGGACTCCATGACCTCCCACCTCGTGGTCAGTGCACGAGTGAAACACAAGAAGGATCGTAGTCTCATGCTGAAGTGGTCTTAGCCACAGGGTCAGGCTACCCTCTGCCTAGCACGCCTCGGTACAGGTATCGGCGCTAGTGAAACTGAGCCACGGGCCTGTTCACCATGCTCTGAGCCATGAACGCATTCATGCTCCTCATATCACATATCCCGAGCCATGGGCCTGTTCACCATGCTCTTCACCTACTTGGGCTACATGCCTGAATCTGCACCCTAGAGTCTACAACCGAACTTGCACTCTTACCTCCTCACTTTAGGCTAGGAGAAACCTCGCATACTCAATAATATGCGCTCCGGGTTAACTCATAGGAGAACCCGTTTCACCATCACCAGCTCCTGACGATGATGGATCTATGGCCAGGGAAACTACATGATATATTTCACTGCGATTAATTAGTATCTTTTATATGGATTGCAAGATTCAACCAAGTTATATAACATGCAACTATGACAGGAAATAATCACCATAAAAGTCAACATTATGCCTTTATCACATCATCCTGATCCATCACAAGGATCCAACAGTACATGTTATCATTTGGCCTCTTGCCAATCATCCAGATCCATCTCAAGGATCATCACATATCATGGGATCTCAATCCCTTATAACATAGTGCCACTGCCTTTCAAGGCTTTCATCATCATCATGGGATAGAAATCCCCAGTACTGTAGTCATGTACATTATACAGATTATCTTAACATCAAGAGTAACAATCACAACAGGGTTACTCAACATATACATATACCTCATAGCCCTTTTTAATTGACTATGCATCACCTGCATGGTTAGTATACACAATAATCATAAGCTTAATAGAAAGACCATGCTTATCAACATAGGGTGACATTAAAGATTATGTACTTTATCAATTAAGCCTCAACTTGTGATCATATGCATAAGGCACATCATTAGGCAATCCACATTACATGCTTACCATTACCTCAGCTTTATACAGATAATCAAGATGATCACTTTCATGTGTATAGCCATGTTAAGTAAAAGGGGAAAGCTTTATCATAATGAATATGATTAAGCATGCAATGAGTCACCGTCATTGAACAAGAACATATCCAACATATCAACTTTCCATGATAAGCATAACCCTCACTAAAAGCACCAAGAACCCTCACTATAAGTTGTAACGGGCAGGGCTCACCCTATCGCCCAACCATAACGGCCAGCACCAACGTGCAGTCATGCAACGCGGTGTCAGGCGTGTCGTTCCACATGATATCATGCAACACAGTCTTACCTCCAAAACAACAATAAGGCGTGCAGCTAAGCAAGGAGCATAACGTGTGATGGGGTGTCGTGCACCCAGCCTATTAGGCAACGCACGACGCCCGTCAGGGATAGCTTTCGGTTGACACAAAAAGGCTAAACGTGTCGCCTATCACAGAACCACTAGCAACGTCCATAGATGTAGCTCGACCAACCAACAGGGGACCTATCGTTCATCCACCAACTCAGGGCCTATCGGCCGTCACAAGGCAGAGTGGAGGTGTGAAACCCGTCATAGAGACCAAGGGTATCGTCCATCACCCTCACACATGTGTCATCCAAGGTTCTAGGTCAAGAGGGCTGTCGGTCAGCAACCTCTAACAACACCATAACAGCCAACATGGATACTTAATCAAGATGCTAATCTAACAACATATAAACAAGATCATAGAAGGAGATAGTGAAGTTAGGGTTAGGAGTTATGCAACCCGCCTTAAGCAAGCTCCATGCTCCTAGCTCCACGCACCACTAATCAAGGAAGAAGGAGACTCCAAGGACATCGGCCACCAAGCTAGCTCCTTCAAGGGTATCGCCCACCAACTTGCAAAAGAAGGAGTGTGTCGTGCATCAAGGTGGAGAAGAGACTCAGGAACCAAAGGAATCCTTAGCAAGGGAAAGGAAACACCTATATAGAAGGGAAGGGAGGAGAAAACAAGGTAGATCCAAGCAAGGTGTCGCCCACCTAGGGACACTTGACCTAGAGCACGATCCACCACTCTAGCAAGCCCTAAACACATGTCCAAGGTCATTGCTACATGCAAGCATCAAGCACCAAGTGTCCACTAGTGGTGACACAAACGAGGTCACAGCATGGTCAAAGGCTCTAGGGCGACACACTTGGGCGATACATCCACCTACAAGGTTCAAAGGAAACAAAGGCAAGGCACCACAAGGCCCAACAAGCTCAACCAAGCCCAAAGGAACTCAAACAACGAGCCCAAACCTTCCTCTCTACTCTAGAGGAACCAAGGAGAGAGAGGAACGCCTCACAAGGTGGAAAACTTGCCTACAAACCCTGGACTTGGGTTATTTGCAAGTAGCACCTTCCAACACTCAACAAAGCACAACCAAACCCTAATCACCATTAAAGGTGATTAGCAAGCAACAAGCACCTAGTTTAAGAAAAGCAAACAGGGTAAACCCTAAACGGAGGTCAGGGTCCTTACACTTTGATCCAGAAAATTGGGATAATGACTCTAACCTCTTGGTCTCCCTTAATTGGGGGTTATCGGGAGGTGGGGTCATTACATTTGGTATCAGAGTATAGGTTCCTCATTTAATCTTTAATAATTATTAAATTTTACAAATTACATAGGACTGAAGGGAGTTATTAGAGGATTTTCTGAAAGACAGAGGTGTCTAGAAAAGGATCACGTCTGGGGGCTGGCAAGATTTTCCTCTACACCGCTAGTCGGAATACGAGGACTCCCGGATTAGTGTGACTTCCGGGCCAATGTCTTAGGATTTGACTCAAAATAAGATACATTTAGGACTCTCTCATTTTGTTCATCCCTTCTCAACTCAAATGCTATTAAATACCTTAAGGATTAGGGGTTTCTCTATTTTCCTCACCCTCTTGAGGTATGGGTAAGGTTGATAAGGATTAAGGAATCCTCCACCAAATTAATGAAAAGCATGTAAATAAGATGTGATGGGCATAAGCTTAATAGTTTAAGCGTAAACTAAAGAATAGATACATGCTTAGGTTGTATGACATGATTTGTTATTGCCATTAGGAGAGACCTGAGGTTAAACCTTCTTGTCAGGAGGATGAGTAGAGAGAGTTGTTCATGGAGGCAGAGATCTCCATTTAAAGTAGAGACTTGGTGCATCCTCTGAGGATATGCTAACCCTAACCCTAAGTGGTGGTTAGAGAGAGATGACATGATGACATAGATGTCATGATAGACCAGGTGTGAGGATGGAGATGCCTTTGGATGCCCATGACATTATGAGCCATGTGAGGTTGGGTAACCTAGAACCTTTGGCGACCCAACCCTGGGAAGGGTCATGCATGTTAGAGTGAAGGATAGCTTATGAGGTAAGCATAAAGAGCTATGGATAACCTTGAGAAAACATAACATTGAACATACGCTTCACCCATGTAGGGGTATGCTTATGAGCTTGATCCTTCATGTAGAGAGGACCTCTAGTAGTTAGGCGGTTTGTAGGGTTAGCTCTAGAGAGAGAGAGAGCAGGGCCCCAAGAAAGAAGGTTGGAAACTTAGACTCAGAGATATGAGATACAGTGGAGAGTTGAGGATGATGCGACCTACGTGGATGGTTGTGGTTGCCTCATGCATGATCCCTAGAGGCTGAGGATATCTTGGTTGCCTTTGGAGAAACCAAAACCTATATAGAAGGTGAGATTGTTGGTACCTATGTGCCTAGGGTATAGGTGATTACCTACTGAGATGAGACAAAGAGTGCCTTAGACCCTGAGGAGGTTTAAGTAACCAGTTGTGAGACTTTATACCTAGTTGGTTGTCCTTGAGGAGGACTCAACTCTGAGGTGTTTCTCAAATAAAAGGATTATGGGAGTGCATGACATACCTTGTGCATATCTAATTCGTGGTTAAGAGGTTGAGCATGTAGTTGGACACCCAAAAAAAAGTGAACCTAGGGTTCCTAGAGGGGAAGTGGTATACATGATGCTCATGATGAGATTTGAGTTTATATAGATTCAAGTATGGTACTCCTCATGTTTAGAGGAAAGGTAAACCCCTTAAGTTTAAGGTATGTCTAATGAATCCCTCACAGCCAACATCGTGACATGAGAAGGTTTGATCTCGATCCAATGTAGAGGATGAGAACAAGTGTGACCTATCATGGTTTAGTAGGAGGTCTACTTGTGCCTTAGTAGCTTGCTAGGGTTAAGCATGCTCATGTGGATGTAAACCCTAGACATAAGGATGTTTGTGACCTTTGTTATAAAGATGTAGTTTCCTCCCATCCTGGGAGAGTGACCCTTTTGGTAGGGTGTATACCAGTTTTGTTTACTTTGAGGTAACCTAAAGAGGTCTCGTAGGATCTTGAGAAGTTAAGTGAAGAGTACATGGTAAGAGGATGAACTTGTAGACCCATAGATAACCATCTTTAAGTGCATGTGGATGTGTTTGAAAAACCACTAGAGGGGGGTGAATAGGGTTTTATAATAATTTCAATAATTATTTAACTCAAACAACCAACCACAAAAATATTGGACAAGGGGACAAGGATTTAGAGTGGTTCCAACCTTAGAAAATACTAAGGCCGTCAGTCCACTACCCAGTTGCTTACCCAACCGGGATTTTGAAAGAATCAAATTTTATTACCTCGCAAGGACTTTACATAAAATTACAATTCTTTCACCAAACCCTTCGAACAGCCTTCACCTAGAAGCAATTGCACAAACCTTGAAGCAGCCTTCTTGAAGTAACTTCAAGCTCCCCCTTGAAGTAGCCTTCCTCTTGAAGTAGCTTCCCGTTGCAATAGCCTTCTTGAAGTAGTTCGAAGTCCACCTTCTCCACCGAGAAGAACCTTCTCCAATCTGCAGCCTCCAGCCCTAGGAGTAGCAAGGAGAATACAAAGGATAAAAGGAACAAGAAGGAAAAAGGAAATTACACTTAACCTTTGAAGCACAAGGCTTGATTTTCCTATATCAAGCGTTTTGATCTCCTAACCAATGTATATAGAAGTGTAATTGTTGTGGATAGGAGATGCTAGCCTATAGAACATGAAATTGGAGCAAGGAGAAGAATAGCCAATGCAAGTGTTGCTCAATTTCTCAAAACAGATTGACAATTGCAAGTCTAAGCTCAAGTGTATCACAAGTGTAGATTGGTGAGTTTAGGTGTCCTAAGGCATGTCCTATTTATAGGAATGACCTACAAGTGCTTAAGGACATTCTAGACACTTTCTAGGGGGTTCTAAGTGCTTAACTAGTCATTAGGTACACTTGAGTTGCTTTAGCAACGGCTAGTTAATTAATTCTGCAGTTGCTGTCAGAGTCCATCTCGGTCGAGGAATTGTCGACCGAGACACCTACTCGGTCGAAGTTTTGTCGACCGACAGGCTCTCTGGATCAACGTTCATCTCCAACTGCCAACTACCTTGTCAGCTGTGTCTAACGGCTACTTGGGTCTTTTTCGGTCGAGAAGTTTGTCGACCGAGAGTGTCTCGGTCGAGGAGTTTGTCGACTGAGATTGACCATGTTTCAATGTTTCAAATAAAGTGCTAAGTGTATATGTGAGTGTGCATATGTGACACTATTGAAGGGGATGACCTATCTAAGTATAGTGATTGGCTAGGGAAGATCTAACGCTTGATTTACATGAAGTCTAAGTACTTGTACATTATATATTTGTACAAGTTTACAATTGATTAAATTTCATGAAATTTACAAGTATTCAAGCATATAGGTTCCCTAGTGCTTTTTCATCCACCTCATTCCTGCAACACTCAAGTAGCACATTAGATCAATAAGAATGAAATGTTTGTCATCATCGAAACAAAGGGATTTATCATAATGTCAATTTAGCAAACAATCTCCCCCTTTTTGAAGATGACAAACATTTCCTAAATATAAAATAAGGAAATATAAAGCATGTGAGTTTCATACCTGAAGATTACCTTTTGTAGTCAAATGAGTGCTGACCGTGATATTTATAAAACTCATATTTTATGTTTTTGATTTTATATTCTTTCTCCCCCTTTGTCATTTCAAAAAGATATCCAAAGAAAATCATTTTGTGTGACTTTCATTTTTCCCTCTTAATTTTATACTATGCTCCCCCTTAGATAGATATTCTGTTAAGAACAGGGATTTAATATCATTTTTGTCTAATTTAGCCACAATTTGTTTCTCAATCATTTGCAAAGGATGCTAAGCCTTGAAATGATATGAGATCCTTTTAGATTCATGGCATATATATTTTGAGTTCTCATCCATTTTACACGGGATGTTAAGCCCTAAAAATGAAATGAGATCCATTTAAGCTTAGAGTACATGAAAAATATCTCTAACCAAAAACATGGGATGTTAAGCCCTGATTTGTTTAGAGAATTCCATTAAGAATAAAATTTGTATATTTCTTCATGTCTAAGAGTAAATATACTAAGGTCATAACAAGTTTCAAATGATGTTTTACAAAGTTTTGTAACCTTCTTAGTCAAGATGATTTGTGTGAGCTCCCCCTTAATCTTATAGTCAAGAGAATTTAAGGATTTTGAGGGCACAATCATTAGATCATAATGAGTTGTCTTTTTATGAGAGTTGTGCACTAAAACTCATTTTAAATCACGATACTAAGATTTAGTGTATTAAAATGATATACAAATAAGCATAATGTCAAGCTTATTTTAGGTCGGCCTTGACTACGACCATAGCGCCCCTTGGTCAAATTTAATTTCAACCAAGAGGCAAATTCTATAGATAGCGCATTCATATGTGAAATATAATTTCTGCAAGTAGCATGAAAATATCAATTTGAAACACATTGAGTGATGTCTATTGTGAATGATGTCCCCTAATCCTTGCTGTGGGTGCATGAATATCAAGTCCTATTTCTTCTTGTACTCAGATTAATCATAATATTCTTCAAGAAAATATATGTATATCCTTGAAAGCAATAATATCTCAAGTTCGTAAAGATACCAATTGAGAAATTTTTATCTTATGTGTTATGATATTTTGCTCTTGCAAGCATTGAAGTTCTTGTTCTATATCAACAACGAATCATTTTGGTTGCCTATGTATCATCAAGAATCATTCATGTGTTACATGACATAATTCATGCACTCAATAATCATTATCTTTTTGTGCCATAGAGTTTTATTTTTATGCAACATAGCACCATTTTTATATGTAGAAAGCTGAATGATAGAACAATAGAAGCATGAGATTCAACACATGGTATCTATGTAGATAGATCAAAGAATACTTATAATAGACCATGAAAGCAGTAATTTTCCTGGACTTAAATCAACATGGTTCATAATTTTTTTTTGTTTTAACCTAACAAATTTAGAGAATAAACTAAAATAATCTCATACAAGTTTTCAAGGATGGTTTCCAGAATTTATTCTTTGTTTTGCATGTAAAAACAGTTATTAATAACAAATAGATAGCAATTTGATCAATTTAAAAACATATTCAGCAGATTTATTACAGACTGGAAATCAGTAACCTGCTCGGTCGACGATTTCTCGACCGACTGTTCTCTCGGTCGACAGTTTCTCGACCGACAAGGTTTCTGTACTGTTTTCAGAACTGTTAATTGCTTCTAAGTAAAACAAAATTATGCAATTTAGTGCTCGATTGTGTTGAGATATGACATTTGTATATCAAGAATCAGTTTAGGTCAAATCTCAACTAGTTAAATTTAAGCTTCTAAGTTTTAGGAATCCAAGCTAGATCATCATTCTTTTTCTTATATGGGCATGAAAATGAATAATGTCCAAGGCGCATGCAATAATGACAACTAATGGAGTCAACTTCATTTCTCTTTCTAGGAATTGTGTTCTTAGATACAAACATAGTCTTAGTCTTGGATGCTTTAGCTCTTTTGGGTTGAATTCTCTTTGGATCATATCCTAATCCTCTTCTTCCATTATAACTAGAGGAAATTTTCAGAATATTCTCAAGGATGTCATTTCCTCTTAACTCATTTATGTTTCTTTGTAGCTTAGTAATATCATCCATCTTCTTGTTTATATCTTTCTTTGCTTGATCTAAATCAGATGATAGAGAGTTTCTTTCTTTTAAAACCTCATCATAATCTAAGTGTGAACATAAAATAGGTTGTTTCTGAAGATCATTCACTTGAGTTTGCAAATTTAACTTTTCTAAGGAAAGAAGATTGCAATTAGCTTCTATAGATTTTAACTTAAGATCATAATCTTCATTTGCCTTTTTGAGGTCTTCATTTTCAGATGCAAGAGCAAGAAGTTTAACGTTTAAATCGTCATTTACTTTATTTGATTTCTTAAGTTTCTTCTTGTACTCAATATATTTCTCATGAGTATCTTGAAGACTAGCAATTAGATCTTCTTTTGGTAGATCAAAAAGACTTACCTCTTCTTCTTCATTTGTTGTAGCAATGAGGCATTCTACTTCTTCTTTTCCATCATCACTATCATCACTTGAATCATCCCATGAAGCTTTATATGCTCTTTCTTTCTTTTTGTGAGATGATTTCTTCCCTTTCTTGAGTTTTGGACAATCACCTTTCATGTGTCCCTTTTTTCCACATTCAAAGCACCTGGAAGAGGAAACACTAGAAGTTTTATTAGTTTTAAAACTTTTATATTGCTTACCATTTACAATGAGAGTTTCTTCTTCACTATCATCTTCACTAGTGTCATGATTGTCCTTGGTTGATGCTTTGAATGCAATGTCCTTCTTTTTCCCTTGTTGAAGTTCACGTTCTCTCCTTTCTTCTTCTTCTAAAGTTGCCTCATGAGCTTCTAGGTTGCCAATGAGTTGTTCCATCTTTAGTCGGGTGAGGTCATTTGCTTCTTCAATGGCCGTCACCTTGGGCTTGTATTTGGGAGGAAGTGATCTAAGGATCTTTGACACCTGATCTTCCTCAAGAACAACTTTACCTAAAGCATTTAAACCATTTACAATAGAAGAGAATTTTGCATACATTTCACTAATAGATTCATTTGGATCCATACGGAAATGTTCAAGCTTTTGTTTAAGCATACTAATTTTAGAATTCTTGACTTGAACAGTCCCTTCATAAGTTATGGAAAGTCTATGCCAAATTTCATAGGCTGTTTCACAGTTAGATATTCTATTAAATTCTCCTACTGAAATTGAACAATAGAGAATACTTACAGCCTTTGCATTCATTTGAGCCGATTTTACCGTATTGGTGTCCCAAGCTGCATATTCCACTTGAGGAAGCTCATAGGGGGTTGACACCATCCTCCATAGATCCCAGCTAATCCCTTGGAAGTAGAATTGCATCCTTCTCTTCTAGTAGGTGTAGTTTGTTCCATCAAACATAGGAGGCCTAGTCACAAGTGTTCCTTCAAGGTTGAGGTTGTTGAGTACCCCGTCACCCATTCTTCAAGACTTGGTTAGAGTTCCTTGAAGCCTACTCTGATACCAATTGAAAAACCACTAGAGGGGGGTGAATAGGGTTTTATAATAATTTCAATAATTATTTAACTCAAACAACCAACCACAAAAATATTGGACAAGGGGACAAGGATTTAGAGTGGTTCCAACCTTAGCAAATACTAAGGCCATCAGTCCACTACCCGGTTGCTTACCCAACCGGGATTTTGAAAGAATCAAATTTTATTACCTCGCAAGGACTTTACATAAAATTACAATTCTTTCACCAAACCCTTCGAACAGCCTTCACCTAGAAGTAATTGCACCAACCTTGAAGCAGCCTTCTTGAAGTAACTTCAAGCTCCCCCTTGAAGTAGCCTTCCTCTTGAAGTAGCTTCCCGTTGCAATAGCCTTCTTGAAGTAGTTCGAAGTCCACCTTCTCCACCGAGAAGAACCTTCTCCAATCCGCAGCCTCCAGCCCTAGGAGTAGCAAAGAGAATACAAAGGATAAAAGGAACAAGAAGGAAAAAGGAAATTACACTTAACCTTTGAAGCACAAGGCTTGATTTGCCTATATCAAGCATTTTGATCTCCTAACAAATGTATATAGAAGTGTAATTTTTGTGGATAGGAGATGCTAGCCTATAGGACATGAAATTGGAGCAAGGAGAAGAATAGCCAATGCAAGTGTTGCTCAATTTCTCAAAACAGATTGACAATTGCAAGTGTAAGCTCAAGTGTATCACAAGTGTAGATTGGTGAGTTTAGGTGTCCTACGGCATGTCCTATTTATAGGAATGACCTACAAGTGCTTAAGGACATTCTATACACTTTCTAGGGGGTTCTAAGTGCTTAACTAGCCGTTAGGTACACTTTAGTTGCTTTAGCAACGGCTAGTTAATTAATTCTGCAGTTGCTGTCAGAGTCCATCTCGGTCGAAGAATTGTCGACCGAGACACCTATTCGGTCGAAGTTTTGTCGACCGACAGGCTCTCTGGATCAACGTTCATCTCCAACTGCCAACTACCTTGTCAGCTGTGTCTAACGGCTACTTGGGTCTTTTTCGGTCAAGAAGTTTGTCGACCGAGAGTGTCTCGGTCGAGGAGTTTGTCGACCGAGATTGACCCTGTTTCAATGTTTCAAATAAAGTTCTAAGTGTATATGTGAGTGTGCATATGTGACACTATTGAAGGGGATGACCTATCTAAGTATAGTGATTGGCTAGGGAAGATCTAACGCTTGATTTACATGAAGTCTAAGTACTTGTACATTATATATTTGTACAAGTTTACAATTGATTACATTTCATGAAATTTACAAGTATTCAAGCATATAGGTTCCCTAGTGCTTTGTCATCCACCTCATTCTTGCAACACTCAAGTAGCACGTTAGATCAACAAGAATGAAATGTTTGTCATCATCGAAACAAAGGGATTTATCATAATGTCAATTTAGCCACCAGTGTTACCATGGAGGTAACCGATATGGGGCCTGACCAAGGTAGGCAGGTCACCATGACCCCAGTGAAAGGATGAAAGTCAGCCCATGTATACAGAGAGAGATGATGGAGACTTGGATAAGGTTCTAAGTAGGACATGTACTATGTGAGAATCCTAAGTATATCCTAGGGTCAGGAAGGGATAAGACCGATGGAAGTAGGAGTTGCCTAATTTCCTAGTTGCACATGACCATAGGGTTGGGAGGTAACAGCTATCATTGTCTGAGGGCCATGGTTTAGGAGATTGATCACCTTCATGAACTCATGGGACCCAAAGGGCAGATGAGGAGGGCACTCTCTGGATGCATAAGGGAAGAGGGATGACCCTAAAAGTTTCGGTACCCTATAGACCTAGAGGAGATGACCAAGGATTGTGTGGTAACCCAAGTACATTCAAGATCAATTTTCCATGGAAGTAACTTTGATACCGAGATGATTGTGATGTAGAGACATAAGTCGCATGTTTCAACTTAGATTTGAAGGTGTACTAGCAATGTGGGATGTACCATTTCTACTCTTGGAACAAGAAGAACTTTGTGTTTGGACGGCCGCCAAATGCTTATTTCCTCTTGTTATGGGAGTGAGAGATAGAACAGTACGCATGCCATACACCAAGGATAAAGATGATGTAAGTTGGAATGTTGTGATGAGGACAGAGACGATAACATACCCTTGTGGAGTGAACAGTAGGTGGATGGTTTACAAACACTAAGAGTATTAAGGTAATCATCTAGTGAGGATGTTTTATCATGAGCTATGTAGATTTGCAAGTGATACAAGGTTGAGTTTGATCACCATGAGGATGAGCTCAGAGTGTTCTCGATGAAGATAGACTTAGAGTTGGATCTGAGATGATAAGTGGAATGCATGGAGGTGTATGTCTTCAACATTACCTTTACACATAAGGATGTGAAGTGGTTGAGATGCAGCTGCCTAGTTTAGCTAGAGGCTAAAATAAGTTGTTGGGATAACCCTAAGTTTGAAAAAGGAGATGTGTTTGTCTAACACTCAGATGTAACAAGATCTATTGAACAAGTTAGTAGTTGTTTGGTTAGCCAGCCCAGGTCTTGATGCATTAAGAGGATGGTTGTAGAACCTCGGATGTACTTCTTTGGAAAAGAAGGTGATGAAACCCCGACTAGAGTGGTATAGGGTTTCTGAGGAATCGATCTTAAGGAATCATGACATACGGGAGATCATGATCACCATATACTGTGGTACTACAAGGATAGTAAGTGACAGTAGTACTTTGGATGCCTAAGATGAAGTTGCATGTGGTATGTTGCCATGCATGTCAGGAGGTGAAGGATGAACACCAGTAACCCTGTGTATTGATATTGAGGATAAAGAATCCCCGAGAGGGAATGGGAGTTCATCACTACGGATGTTGTGGTAAGTTTCCCCTGACCAAGGATGGTCAAGATCCAATATGGGTTATGGTAGATCACCTTACCTAGATGGCATGAGAAAGAAAGGAGTATTACCAAGAGACAAATCCAGTTGAACTACTTGTAAGAGAGAGATGGTCCAATACCATGATGTGATTTCAAAGGCTCTTGAGTATAATCTAAAGATTCACTTCCATGAGGTGGAAGTAGATACATGAAGAACTCAATATTAGTACAGTTTATCACCCCTAAATAATGGATAGTATGATCCAGACTAAAGGTCTGATGAGAGCATGTGTGCTCATTTAGGGTGATACATAGAGATAGTTCTTGTCCTCTGTAAGATGTGATGATAACCACCATAGCCAATATTTGGATGTAAATAAGCTCTGTGAAGGAGGTTGTGTCGGTCACCACTTCATTGAGATGATGTTGGTGAAGGGGGCCTCATGAAGGTTAGAAAAGAACCATAGTGTGTGCAGATGAAGTCGCTTTGATCATGCAATGTCTGAAAGAGAGCCCAGGGGTGACATGAGTCGTGAGTTGATGCAAAGTAGACTAATAAGAAGTTCACTGTGGGAGAGTATGTGATGTGAAAATCCAACCCCTCTAAGCTACAGTTGAGAAAGTTGAGTCCCCGATATATGGGTCCATTTGAGATGGATTGGTGGAGATGGTTGTGTTTAGCCTTACCCCTCAGGATAACATGATGTACAATGTGTTCCATGAGTCCAATCTAGAGCACTATGTGAGGTACCCAAGCCATGAGCTAAGCCCTGAACCTATTCAGCATTTTAAGAGGCTGAAAAATCTTGAGTCACCTATGAGGGAACGATATACTAAGGTAAGAAAGAACTCAGATGGAAGAATATGAGATGATAAAGGTTCTTGGGAAGCACCATGGAAAGGTTGAGGCCACATGGGATCCATGATGGACATAATAAAGGCTTATCCTATTTGTTTGTGTGCCTGGAGGAATTTTGAGGGAAAAATTCCTATAAGAGGGGAAGGATGTTACAACCTCAATTTTTGGGTTCTTTTGGTGAGAAATATAATTTCTCCTATTAAATATATTTGAACAAATAATGATATAATTTGTTTTGAATAAATGGATTTCGTTTACAATAGCCTTGTTGGTTGTTTTGTGGGCTTGATTGGCTATTGGGCCCAATAACAAGGAAATTCAATTAGTAAATGAATAATTGAGAATTGGAGAAAAGAAAGATGTAGAAACCTATAGAAGGCAAAAGAATATAATCCAAAGTTGGATTTCGTGCCTCTTGGGTTCCTTGGGTTCCAAGGAGTCCAAAGTTGCAGAGATAATGCAACAAGAAAAGAAAAGATCAATTAAGTATTTCTTTATTAAGAAAGAAATTGAAAACAATGATAAAATGTGGAAAATAAGTGGAAAGAGGTATAATTGAGTTATCTTTGATGGATTTTCGTATCCATGAGGTTTCTAAGTTAAAAGGAATTCCAATAAGGAAAATGAAAAGAGACATAAAGAGAAATCCTTAAAAAGAGATATTTTAATAAAGAAATGAGTAAGATAATGAGAAATAATGGGTATAGATACATTTAGAAGGATAATGAGTATCCATTAAAAAGGATTTTGAAATATTAGAGTTTCTTGGGTCCAAGGAACCCCAATGGAGAAAAAGGAAGAGAAAAGGCAAATAATAACAAAATAAGAAGATAATGTGATACATCATTAATGACTTTTTTATAATATCAAAAGAGATGTTATTTGCTTTAAATAGAATTATGTGGCCAATAGACTAAAAGTCAAGGCTAGAGATAATGAAAGAGATAACTTTCTTTTTTCTAATTATTCATGAAATAAAGAATATCAAAGAGATAATGAAGAGAGAGAAGATTACTTCTTAACTAAGGAAAATATGTTACCTATTAGGAAAATAACTCTTTGACTCATGGAAGACCACCTTAGGGAGAGGATACCCTCCCCTATATAAAGGGTAGAGCCTCTAGTCTAGCCCAAGGAGATTCCACATGTTTCTCTCTCTCCTCCTCCTTCTTCTTCTTTTCATGAAAACCCTAACAACAAGGAGTTGAGCGACCCCTGGAATGTCCGAAGGATTTCGAAGGGATTACTGACATCCCCTTCAAAGTCAGATATCTATGAATTTGCTAACTCGAGGGAATCCTCGCCCTGGTCATCTGCAGCTTGTATGCAGGGGTTGAGGTTAGCAGACCCAAAGCTCTAGTTCTTAGCCGACTCGGTCATGGTTGGAGGTTGATCCGAGGGTGGCAGAGGACGGCAGAGGTTGAGGGGCCTCTGAGGACGTTCACGTGACCGTGGGAGGGGGGATAAACCCCCCGCAGATCGACCTGCTGTGGTGGAAGTAGAGAACTTCATGAGGTAGAAGATGAACTGGGCATTTGATGATTCTGCCCCTCCGCATGTTGAAGGGATGGTCTCTTAAGCAAGGGCTTACTCGTCATTTCGTTATTTTTTCCAAACCAGTGGGTCACGTTGCATGGAAAGGGAAAGATTCTTAGACATGAAGGTGTTTGTTGACCCAGAGTCAAAAAGAGTAACAACAAAATGGTCAGATATTTGCATCATACCTACGTATACATATATTTTGTGTGAGGATTTTGTACTAGATAATTCATGATATAATGTTCTGGAAATAATTTTGAATTTAAAAGGTACCTTCCATGAGTTTGTTTTCATTGGCCTTCGCCTCATCTACATTCACAGCAAATACACGGGCCTGTCGATGTTCACCTTGCCTAGCCCATGCTGGAGGAGGGTGGGGGTAGTTGTCTCTGAAGTGACCCTCCTATTTGCAGTAGTGGAAGACCGGGGACGGATACTTACACTGGCTAGTGTGGAAGTTACCACAGTTGCGGCAATGAGGAATATTGGCGTTCTGGCCTTGACCCCTATTTTGGCCATGATTCTAGTTTTGTTCAGGACCACAGTTGTAATTCTAGTTCTGGTCTTGTTTGTAGTTCTAGGCAGGTGGATTTCTCTGGTTCTTCTGTCAGTTCTTGTTCTTATTGCCACCAATATGGGGTTTTCCCTTCTGTTCGAGTTTTGCAGGTACAACCTCAGTCAGGCCTAAATAGGTAAGGGTAGGTAATGGTTTCTCATGTCCCATCCCTAGGGTTCCCTCCATGGACAAGGCATGGTCATAGGCATCTTGAAAATCGGTGGGTTTGGATGAGGATAAAAAAGCTTTTAGGGTGAGTAAGAGCCCATCAATATAACGGTCAAGTTTTTGTTCTTCAGTGAGGTTGGTGACATGCCTCTCTAGAAGGTAGAACTGTAAGCTATATTCAGCCACTATGTTAGTTCCTTGGGTAAGGGTGAGGAATTGTTTTTGTTTCTCCTTTCTCTCATATGTGGGTTGGAAACGATTGGTGAAAATGGGTTTGAAGGCTTCCCAGTTGATAGGGATGACCTATTGTGACCGGATATAATTCTCCCACCACAACTTGGTCGCCCCCTTCAACTGGTAGGTAGTAAAACCAACCTTGTCTTGTTCAGGGCACCTCAAAACTCTAAAGGTGTTCTCCATGGACACTAACCAAGCATCAGCTTTGTCTAGGACATCATCTTTGTCTTCCCCATAGAAGGCTTCTGGGCTGAGTTTTAGAAAATCCTGGATAGTGATGGGTTTTGGGTTATGGGTTGGCACAAGATATGTTTTACGAATAGCTAGGTCATGGAGGGCATCCATAATGGCCTTCTATTTCAACTCCCACTCCCCCATATCGGTGGTCTTATTGGAAGAATTGACATCTTCATCATCATTCATATGGGGCTTCTTCCCCTTGTCTGTAGTACCAGAGGTCCCTTCACCATCCCTATTATTACTAGTTTTTGGGGCCATCTGCAAGTTTTCAACTGATATAAGTTTTCTTATTTATAACTTTCAAAGAAAAAAAATATGATAGACCATGGAAATATTTTAACAAGTTTTCTCAATTTATTTTTGGATTTTAGTTGTTCCCGTCCTTAAATTACCCAAAATAGAGAGAGTACATAGATCGAGTCATGATACCTTAAAGAGAATGAGAACATGAGAAGTCATCCTACTTCCTTCTAATAGGTGGCTTGGGAAATCCTTAAAGAAGAGATAAGATGCTAGAAGACTCTCTAGGGACATAGGAAGTCCTTCCATCCATTTCTGGATCAACTAAGGCCAGGTGGAGCAGGAGGAACCTCAGCCACCGTGAAGATGGATAGGAGGAATTATGCCAGAACCCCCTTTGTGCTCTTTCTAGACACCTCAATTTTCACCATAGTGAATTTTAGGGCTTCCTTGGTTTAGAGATTAAGAACATCATTTCACTAATGCATATGAAGTGTGTTATGGCTCTGATACCAACTGTCATGGATCTATTCTTACCCTAATCCCAATCCCACTGTCCAAAAGGGATGTGTTAAAGGGATTAGAGCGATTGTCCCTGAGTGGCCCAAAAATAACACACAGATAATATGCAAAAATGAAATAACATTCTTCTTTATTAAAATGAACCAAAAGGTTTAGTACATAAGGCCCATAGGCAACATGGAAAGAGAAAAAGATAAGAAACTAGCCAACAACTACATCCCTTTTACAATTATCTCCCATGTAGAATCCATAATTGATGTAGCAGTCTTTATTGCAGTGGATAAAAGAGTAGATGAATGTAAATCTCTAGTTCCTTGCATTACCTAAAATCGAGAAAATCAAGACACAATGTCAATGCAATTGCACGGTACACTATATAAAAACAAGTAAAGCAATTTATAAGAAAACTAGTATACTTGGCAGGACTTATGTTTCAAAAGTATATCGAACGATCTTCCAAAAACCAAAATGTTGTTCAACAAGAATTTTATTACGAATTTCCCATTATGTTGTAATCAAGAAGCATGCTTATATTAGTTTATGTGACTCTATTACCCCAACGCGATGGGGAGGTCACCAAACTCCTTCTCACCAAAGAAGATAGGAGGTCAATGTACAAAACCCCACCCTTCAATTAAGGGGGGTTTTTCTTATATTCAATATCAACATCATCAACTTTTCCAACATCATTATCAACATCAATATACGGGAAGTCATAATGGGTATTGCAATTTAGGGTTTCATGTTTCTCAAAATATAGTATAGAAGAAAAATGAAAGACTACTCATAGGGAACAATAGTTCATCCAAATAAATAGCCAAGCATAAGTCAAGAGATACCTAAAAGTATCATCATTACAAACAAGGAGGAGTTGTATAATAGGGTACCTTTCTAAAAGAGTATTTGGAGTATAGATCCCAAGAAAGAGTAGATCAACCCCTTGAGTTAGATCCTAGATCAAAATGTTGGATCAAGGGTCAAGATCATAGTTTTAAATAGATCATGCTTCACAATTCAAGATTAGGGTTACATTTTCCTATTTCTACCTTAGGGTTAGGTCATCAACAATATTTCCCAAAATCCAACAATTATTCAAGTATCAAACATGTTTCATGAATGGATGACCTACCTAGGTATATTTAGGAACACATGCTATCCCTAATTATTATTATCATCATTCAAGTCTCTAGATTATTTCCAATATGACAATAGTATCATTAGACGCAAGGAGATTCATGGCCAAACATATGATTAAGAGGGCTTTCCAGATTAAAGTTAATCATCATCATATCAAGAGTAAATATTATTTCCAGGTATATGATTCATATTTTGGGGCAATGAGTTAATAAATTTAGATCTAACCCTTATTCTATCAAAATCGATTTAGTATCTCAAAATGATCATTAGAATCAGGAAAAAGGGGTCTCTCAAAGATTATTCATCATGGTTGAATCGTTAGACAAATTAAATAAGTAAAGGAACAATATTTAGGGATATCAGTGATAAAAATCAAGAATTAGGCTATAAAAGTATTTTTAAAAGGTTTATTGGATTTTTTTTATCAAGATTGACTATTTGTTTGTCACTTTTGGAGTTCAGATGCATTTTCTATGATTAAAAGGAGATCTGGACATATACATGAATATTTGAGTAGAGGGGAGGCAATTACCCGAAAAGAAAAGCCGAGAAAAAAGATAGTCATTGGATTCTTCGGTCTATATGATCAGATCCCAATCTTATGGAAGGGAGGTTGCCCTCTACTGATCACTTGCGCAAGATTGAAGGAGCAGGGGGGCGCGAGGACCGTTGATCCCTGTTTGGATCAGCATGGACCCAGATTCTAAGGTTGTTGTTGATCATCCCAAACAAAAGTACTCTCCCGCAAGCAAGCTTGCTCCACGGTGGTGCACAGATCTGAGAAATAAGGGGAACACATGCGAGGGAGAGATAGGGAGAGGCGAGGTTCCAGATGGGGTCTAAGGGCCTCGCTGAGTGTATAGATTAGGTTTTTTATAGCCCAAGAGGTTAGGGTTAGGGTTAGGGTTAGGGTTAGGGTTAGGGTTATCAAGGGAAGTTGTTCCCATGGCAGCAGCCGGGAGAGGCAGCTCTCATTTGCCCTTGACACGTAGGGATTTGAGGGGGAAAAGAGTATGTTCTCATCCGGATTGGCACGGAACACATCCTGGTTCATTCAATTTTCAAAATGGGTCAAGATAGGAGTGAAACCTGGTCTCGGCCCCCCACGGGTCTCCTCCCTCTAATTGCGGGAGGTAGGGGACGACCCTGAGACCATCCGATCAGGGCCCCAATCTGCGGATGCCTGATCCAAAGGTCAGGGATCGCCCCCGCCCCACTCAGAAGATCGTTGGCCCTCAAAAGGGCGGAAAAAAAGGCAAATAAAGAGGGAATTCGTGATTAAACTTCAGAAAATCGTAGAAATTAGTAGGAGTGTCCAATTCGAGTGAAATTTGGACCATAGCTTCAAACATTTGTGTAGAATATATAGAAAAAAGTTTGAGGACAAGATAAGGAAGTTTGAGGAACTAATTTATTTCTTTGAGTAAAGTGATCATTTAACCTAATTAAAATGTTATAAAGCGTAAGCAAGTCACATTGGTCACCAATTTTTTTAGTTGAGTCTCAAAATTAATTATGTAGCTAAGAAAAATAGATTGGGACGAAAAGTGAACATAAGGAGGTCAAAATTGGAAATTGGACAAAAGTATGAGTAAAAACTCACTTTATCACATTGAGTTGGAGCATAATTGAGGAAAAGTATGTTTTAAGTTTGGGTGGTAATGCATCCCTATGTTAGAACTCCATCTTGTCTCTTTTTGCATTAAAATTAAATATAAACAATGTTAGATTGCAAGTCAATTACCTAATATGCAATATCATATCAAATGCACTTATGGTTTCTTTTTTTGTGTGTTTTTCAGGGTTTACACATGCATTGGATGTAAGGGAGAGAGAAGGAGGTGATCCTTGGGTTTTCACACCCTAGGATTGAACCCAAGTCTTCCCCAAGCATCCCTTGAGCTGTCAAAAATTGCTCCAAAGCAATGAGCAACCATTTGAAGATGTTTAAAGCTATGTGAAGCAGTTGGGAACTCACCACAAGATGTGGTACTTTGCCACGGCCGTGGCAAGATGGTCCTAAAATCAGCAGGGAGATCGGCACTTTTATACGTCAACTACCACGGTCATGGCCACCAAGACGAACGTGGTACACTGAGTCCCCAATGGTCGTGTTCATTAAAATGATCATGGAAAATGAAGACTACCATGACCCTGGCACCATGTCACGGCCATGGTGAGATGGTCTAAAATTCAAGCCACGGCTGTGGCAAGATGGTCTAATATTCAACAGGGACCCTGCATGAAATACGAAGGAATGACCACAGTCATGGCCATCACAATGACCGTGGTGGCTGAAGACCACCAAGACCTAGGCAAATGCCACAACCGTGGCCAGTAGAAGACAGCACGGCAAAAGAAAAAAAAGAATGACCAAGACACCTCCCATCCAGCATAGTCGTGCTCCACACTACGGTTGTGGTTCCATCCACCCTGCACGACCGTGGCACCCACCACAGCCATGGTCACTCCACCTTCCTAACCTCCACTCTATAGAACATATCCACCACGCATGTATTGCCCCGCATGGCCATACCTTCTCACACTCACCACAGCCGTGGTATCCACCATGACCGTGGTGACCTTGCAACCCTAACCATTTTTTCCACTTCATTTCCAACTTTACCCCACTTACCCTAGTGCTTCCCCACCACGTATATATACCATAGTGGTGGCCACAACACTAGGTTAGCTACCTCTAACATTCTTTTCCATTCCTCTTTTCATTCAAGAGATCCACCTACCTCCCTTCTTCCATTTCCACCTCATTTCCATTAAAAAAAAACCTAGTTTTCTAATGTTTTCACCACAAACCATATCCATTCATGCCATTTTCGACCTTAGAGGGAGGTGCTTCATCTTCTATAGAAAGGAGGTGAAGAAGAAGGGTCTTCCATGAGCTTCCATTCCCTTATGCCTCTTTCTTCTTTCCTTTTTGCTATTTTGTTTGATTATGTGTATCTAAGCCCCCTTTGGTGGGTTGTTTGGGGGATAAAATGTTACTTTGATACCATGTTCGGAGGAAATAATGTGTAATGAACATATTTCCATTCTGTGATGATTTTCTCTCACTTCTATCTCATTCCCCATTATCATACTTGTGATTTATGTTTCTAAACAAGGATTGTTTGTTGTATGATGCTTGAAAACACCTAGCTTCTAGGGGAAATGGATTATATGTGGCCATCTTAGGAATTACTCCTAGGTCCAACAAGTCAATCCCTAGATAAAACCCTATATTCCTACATACAAATCCCTTCTCCTACAACTAGGTGTGAGATCTAAGTGGCTAGTGTATGAGTGATTAGTGCAATTTCCTATAGTTTTCTAAAGGTTAGATGGTGAGTAACATGAGGCGAAACACCCTCATCTCTACCCCGATTATACCCTTGGCTCTCAACTGCCCTAATACCACTTACCCTAGAAACCTAGACTTTCCAAGTCCTATTAGAATTACACCTAGCCCTAATTTCCCAACTAGTAGCTTAGGGTATATTCAAATATCACTTGTCTTGTTGTTTGGCTTGGCAATCTAGATTGAAGACATAAAATGTGCATGCTATGTTAACCCCCAACTTGGATTCTTGTAACATTTCCCCCAAACAGCCCACTATTCCTATTAATTGCTAAAACCCATCTTATTCTCTCTTAGTTTTTTAATGCTAGTTTAGTTAATTGATTTTACTGCCTCTTAGTCTATTGCTTAGGTTTGCATAATTAGATCTTGCTTGAGTAGTTAGTGCTCTTTTGAGCTTCCTAGTGTTAATTGTAACGACAGTCGACAAACCGATAGACAAATCGTTACTAACTAAGCGGAATTTAAACATAAACAGCAGATTAACAAAAATCACTAAAAATTAAAACCAATTTGCAAAGAGATCCATTTCTAGGAAAACTCTTTAAGACAGAACCAAAACTTCATATACATCAATTCTCACATTGTACATACACTTTACCATCTCTTCTCAAGGATAACATATAACAGTTTCTTTACCAAACTATACATGAGCAACATAAAACCTCTAGGCGTGTAAACCAAAATCTCTTATTGATCATAAAACCAGTACAAACCAACTCCAAGGACCTGAGAGTACAGAGACAACACATAGGACTCATATCTACAAGACATGACAGATAGTACACTCAACCTGAGTTGTCACTGCTGCCTCAGCTGTTATTCTTCCTCTGCAAAAAGGTCTTCACCTCCTCGTGCACGTCCACCTAAAATTTTGGGCCCCACGGGGGTGAGACTATCGAAAATTGCCCCAGCGAGAGATATAACTCTTTTCCGACCATATTATTATCACAGATTAAGCAATTATAAACTGAGCTGAGGTTCTTTTTATATTAATAAGTAGGATAGTTCACTATATGAACAGAATGAAGTAATCTCCTTTCATAAGGAGAACATTGCATCTACCCATGGTAGATTATAATTCATCTATCTGCTTGTAAGGAATGTAAAGAAACATGATTAACATTTATCCACTAAGGATGTATAAAAGAAATGTAACATCAGCCAAATGATTTCCGTATTTAACCAAACATGCTAGGCGGCTGATTACACTTTACAATCACACTTAAGCCCTGAGGAGATGAGGTATACCGCTCATACTCCAACCGACCATTGAAAATTCGAAATCGGTTCCATACATAGGTCAATGGAAGAGTCGGACTCCATGACCTCACCCATCTCAGTCAGTGCGAGAAATGGCAGGACATCTCGTGTCTCTACAAAATAGCTTTCCAGGGTATACTGGCAACTTTGCTATAGACCTACATCGTCAACTGCACTCCTTCGGCATCGAGAGATTTAATGTTTATCTCACATCGATCTGTCATTTATATCATCATCGGGAGATTCGTGATACATCCATCTCGGCACATATAATGAAGGATTGAGAGATCTCGTGTTTATCTCCCATCAATCCATCATTAGGGCGTAAGGTACTCACTCCCATCACCCCCACATATTCAAAAATATGCTCTCCGGGTCATGCTGCGGAGCAACCTATCTCACCATTCAGCAAAAGAACCTGACGCTGATGGATCTATGGCCAGGTTAATTAAGTACATTCTCATATTCTTTTAGCATCAGTTAAGTTTTCAGACAGGAATATTATGACAAATTCTACAAAGAAAGCCGTACTACATCTATCAAGTACTTTCGAATCTTTAAAACACATGATACTTGGGATCTTAGTCCCTTATCACATTATTGGGAATTCTCATCCCTTCACATCATCATTATCATGATTACTGGATCTGGGTAATCCAACCCTTAGATCATCACATAACATTGTTACCTCTATAACAGGTAACCATTACCTCTAGGTCCTCAGACCAAGGTATTCATTTCACTTGTTGTGCAAGTATTCACATGGCTCACAAGGCCATTACGCATCTTGTCACCTTTCACTAGGCAACAGCTTATTCACATGGCTCACAAGGCCATCACGCATCTTGTCACCTCTCACTAGGCAACAACTTATTCACATGGCTCACAAGGCCATCACACATCTTTTCACCTCTCACTAGGCAGCAACTTATTCACATGGCTCACAAGGCCATCACACATCTTGTCACCTCTCACTAGGCAACAACTTATTCACATGGCTCACAAGGCCATCACACATCTTGTCACCTCTCACTAGGCAACAACTTATTAACATGGATCACAAGGCCATTAATCATTCTACTTGTTATACAAATATTTAACATGCCTTACAAGGCTTATGTGATAAGAGAATACAACCTTCCCATCATTAGGGTTAGGGTTTTCCCTTTCTTATCGATTAAGGTTTCTCTTACATATCATTACCCTTCATTAGGGTTAGGGTTTTCCATTTTTAACCATTTAGGTTTTCAAGATCATATTATCAATGATCAAACCCTAATTCATTGCTCCACACATCTAGGAGCAAACATTGATATCATAAGTATTCAATCATACTTATTCATTCTCATCATTTATCATTAAATGAATCATCAACACAAGGTATGAATTCCTCTCTCATCCTTACCAGGGTATTATTACATCAGACTTTATTAACTTGGCTTAACCCTTTCTCAAAGTATGTTAGCCCGCACCTATCAAAGTGCATTAAACTTATTACATCTCAATGTAACAATTGACATAACACACTTCATGTGTTACTCATCCAAGTATATTGGATTTAAGGTGCATCAAGGTACATCAACCTTGAAGTGTTGGATGTGATATCTATCATGTCTTGATGTATCACTTCCCTCATCACTTTTAACATACTTAAGTTCATCAACTTATCTTGTATTAGGGTATGTCCCATCCTAATACTTTATGCACTAGCTCATCACATTTATCATGTAATGTATTGGTCATAAGTCACACAATTGAATTATTCAACCATCATTAATGATATGAACTCATCTCGAGTTAAGGCATTATTGATATAGGATTAACCATTATCAACCACTCTAGGTGTTTCACCTATCAAGGTATTATCCACACCATTACTTGGTGTTACATTCATCACTCCTAAGAGTGTCTTGCCCTTACCTTTACAAGGTGTATAGCGTTAAATCATGTGCATATGTTTACCATATCGGATTGTCGGTGTATAGACACTCACCATATCGGGCTAGGATTTGCACTTGTCTCCATATCAGGCATGAGGTACCTTCTTGACCTCATATCAGGCACAATATATATGTATGTGTCGCCCATGATACTTATGATGTATAAACCTATCACCATGTCGGGCTAGAAGTACATTCAATCATCCTATCGGGCTAGTCACCATCCATGGTTAGCCATGACGGGTTGGGGTTTGCCACATCGAGCTCAACCCAATATACAAGTCAATTGGAGTGTAGGGCACCAAACCATATTGGGCTACATCATCAAACATTAGGTTACAACACCCATGTCGGGTTAGGGTTGATTGTGTCGGGCACATGACATATACATGTGTTGCCCATGATACTTAAGACGTATCAACTTATCACCATATTGGGCTATCATATTGTCTAGGGTTGTGTATCATGCAACCCTATCGTTCAACCCTATCGTGCAACCCTATCGTTCTACCCTATCGTGCAAACCTATTGTGCATCCATGTCATGCATCCATGTTGTGCATCCATGTCATGCAATAATACTTGTTACTCTTCTCTTATATCAGGTTACCCAAATTAGGGTTTCATGTCAACTTATAAGTATTCATTCAATCTTGTATCGTGTATGGAGTCTATACTTGACTCCCTATCATGCAAGAGGTGTATACTACACCCCCATATCATGAAACAAGGTTTACAAACCTATTCATATCATTTTAGTGAAATAGGTGCATCATCATATCGGGTTAGAGGTGCTTGCTTATGTGCATGCACCTGATATCACTTTTATAAGGTGATATCACAATCTTCAAGATATAGACCTTTATTCTAACTATTATAGTTGAAGTCAACAGGTCTAAGAAACTACTAGAACTCATAATTTCATCAACTATTTTAGAAAATGTTGGAATTAAAAGTAGATCATTAAATACAACAATTTAGGTGATGAATAATATCATGGTTGAGTTCAAGTTATAAAACCTGCCTTAAGAACCACTTCAAAGCTTCAAGGTCCAAAGATCCATGTTCCTAAGGTTGAATATGACTTTATCAAAGGTCCAAGGCTCGTTCACAACTCCTTAATATACAAGGAATCACCATGGATAAGAAATTGGTGAAGAAGAAAAGAAAGGTAGATCATAACCCTAATTCCATGCTTCAATTCAAGCTTGAAGACAACTATATCTTACCTTAGGGTTAAGTTTTGAGTTCCTTAGCTCATTGGCAGACACCCTACCACTCTTGGGCGATATGGACTTCCTCTTGGCCGACACAACTTTGCTTATGGCCGATACCCCCTCACTTGTGGCCAAAATCACTTCAATTGGCCGATATCAACTTGCTATGGGCAATATCAACATGGTATGGCCGATATACTTGCTATGGTCGATACACAAGGCCTATGAACGATACCCTTGTGCTATTGCACGACATGCCACCCCTTTTTCATGATATGATACTCACTTGGACGATATGGCACTCACTTGGAGTCAAAACACTTCACTCTATGGTCGATATCACCCTATATGGCCGATATCACCTACTTGGGTGATATGCTCTTGCCATGGGCGATATCCCAAGGCCCATGCACGATACCACAGAATCCCTTCACGATATGGGAGCTCTATGCATGATACCTTATAGTAGGAGGGTGGTAAGGGTCGCAAAATTCCATTAAGGGGTCAAACTAGGGGTATATATACTTGTTGATCATGAAGAAAGGCAAAAAAATGAGGTGTCAACATTTTGAGCTAGTAGGTGCCACGTGTCATGCATGAGTGACACGTTTCCATGCATGCATAAGCATTTATCTTGACATGCAAAAAGGTTGAGGATCATCTAAAGATGCAAATTCGTCCATTGCTTATCCATTTGGATAAGTCATCTAGGTTTAATCACTATTTTAAGTCAAGCCGATACACTTTTTCTAAGAAAACTTGTTGGCCATCACACCTCACCTCCTTGAGGTGCTTTGCATGATATGGACTTTTCCAAGAGTTCACAAAACGATATGGAACACCTCCTTGGGCTCCATGGCCTATAGGAACTCATATATAAGTTTTTCAACTTGATACAACTCAAGTGAAGCTTCCAAATTCAACCCTTTTCTTGGTCATTTCATCTCCAAAAGTACCATCATTCATAATGGATTCAAACATGGTGTCTCATTCATTCTATCTCCTCTAAATGATACATAAAGGAAGTAGGAATGCTCCAGAGGTGGTAATTTTGCATATCAACCCCACATTTTTGGTAAATTACAATTTGTACCAAAATTGGTGCACAAGGTACCAGTATTGTTCAAACAAGTTCAAACTTGGAATTTAGGGTTTCCACAAGCCACAACCTTGCATAATTCTCTCTATCTTGATGCTAAAACATATAAGTCACATTCAACATGTGACATTTTGCATTATAGCCCCTCAATTTGGGTAAATTGTACTTTGTTCCAAAATAAAGGAAAATTGCTCAAACAACATTCAATCGGGACCAAACTTGAAACATGAGTGTGTCACATGATAACAAAACACCTTAGAGGATTATATTAAAGTTCTAAGCAACTTTATTAGCCAAAACAAATAGGGTTAGCTCATAACCCAAGTCAGGGTTGTTACAAGTTATAAACCCCTAACAAGGATTTTGTCTCCGAAATCTCAGATAAAAGGAGACAGATATTATTCATTCATTGTATCATCAAGTATCCACATAACATCTCATTGTTATGGAGACACCATAGAACTTTGATCAATACAAAGTTCTTTTACACAAAAATCTCATGGAATCAAACACATAGGATACATGCTTCACTGTCTTTTCATTATCGACTGTGTAGTTAATTCTGGGTCAGGTAACACTTTTCTCACTCAGATAGAGGTTGTTTGTTAATCTCATTTGACAAACTTTTATTGTAATATTTTTACAATTATTCCTTCATGTAAATCATTCTCATCAATGTTATGTTTATGCAGAGCATAAACCCCTAACATATGATGTCCATACTATTTCATGTAACTAGACTGATTTCACAGTTGGCAATCCCAGGCAACCAACATAAATCATCTGATTAGGAGTTTATGTTTTCGCTTTCTCATACCACCTGACACTTCTTAGATACCAGGATTCCTTACTTTGATATCTATCACATGTGTCAAAAACTCATCACATCCTCATCTTTCTTTCATCTTGGGACATTACTTGTTACACATATCTTTATCTTGGGACCAAAGTCCAAGACAAACTGATACTTTTTCTAAGTATCCATCAATTGAACATTTTTAACTTATACACATCAAGCGTCATAAGACCCACTTGATTTCCATGTCCCTAAAAAGAAAGAACACTAAGGAACATATTCCTGTTATCACCCCATCATCATCCAGGGTTGTTTATCAAAGAGAAGAGATTATCATCTCCTCTGATGATTGCATGAACTTTCAACTACTCATGAGTCATTTACTCATTTTTCATCCTAGGTTCCTTGCCATCAACATAGGAATTATAAGGATGATTACATGTCATTATTCTTTTCTTTGTTATTTTCAAACATGTTCATGAGTATTTTGTGATTTTATCACATTTCCCATTTCCACATCATGGGAAAAGATCTTTACTATATACACATGCTTTATCTGATAGGGATCATCTCCCTTATTCTCATTCTCTTATCATGAGGATTATACTTTTCATTCCCTCATACATACAGATTGATCTAAGATCATCTCAGATTCCACTTTATTGCACTTAGGATGTGATATACATGTCCATACCATATTTCCAGTTTCATTATACTCACTAGATTGTCTCAGAATGACTACTTGATCAGAGTAATGAGAAAGATAACAATCTAAGAGTTCCATACTCACCTTATCTCCAACAATTATATACCTGGCCAGGGTAGAGAAGTACTGAGATTAGGTAGTATGCACTTTATGTACTATCATATTCCTTACTTTTTGTATCATCACCAACACATGATTTAACATTCCTGGATTTTCTCCAAGCATCTATTCTATACCTCATTCTTTTTCACACAGATAAGAGCAATTATAGAGCATTTAAAAGAATACTGAACAGAATATAAATTCTAGTTCTCATCATTTCTTCCATATGTCCCCATAGGACAATAAATAGGGAAGTCCATAACAGCAATCCTTTTTAGGATTATCAGGTAACATCAAAAGAAGGCATATCAAAATGAAAAAGCTCTATCTGATTGTTACCCCTTACGGTCATCCACCGCTTTAAGTTGACTCGACATAGAGTCTAGTTGTTTCATGTTGTTACTTTTGGCTTTTTAGAACCACTAGGCAAAAGTCTCTGGAATTGTAATGACATTTCCTTAATTCTCGGCGTATTGCCCCTTCTTGGGCACTGCCATCACAGATATACTATCTGTCTAAACTTATGGCAGAGTCTACTATCTCACCATATGTTAATCTTTCCCACATTTTCCACTATTCCGACATGACTATGTCATTCAAGAACCCTTTCAAAGCCCAAAGTTTCTGTATTGAGGACTGGTAACCTTGGTTGTAATGCTAGTATCCAGTCTACTATATGCATCATTGTTGTCCTAACCTGCCCAACAAGAACATAAACATAGGATTCTCTATCCTAATCGGGTCATGATGGGAATTCTTAGGCATTCATTCTTCTCTTTCCTGATCCCTTGCACCCTTTCCTTGTGCAACAACATTGCCCTCAATAATGTATTCCTCATGTTCCCCAGTCAGTTATAAACTTCACCCTTTCTTCTGCACAAGAAGAAGTCACTATAGGGTATACTGGAGGACACTAACACAGACTCAACACCTTAGTCCTATGTCTCTGTAGACTCAGCGAACCTTAAGCTCTGATACCAAACTTGTAACGACAGTCGCCAAACCGATAGACAAAACATTACTAATTAAGCGAAATTTAAACATAAACAGTAGATTAATAAAAATCACTAAAAATTAAAACCAATTTTCAAAGAGATCCATTTCTAGGAAAACTCTTTAAGGCAGAACCAAAACTTTATATACATCATTGCTCACATTGTACATACACTTTACCATCTCTTCTCGAGGATAACATATAACAGTTGCTTTACCAAACTATACATGAGAAACATAAAACCTCGAGGCGCATAAACCAAAATCTCTTATTGATCATAAAACCAGTACGAACCAACTCCAAGGACCTGAGAGTACAGAGACGACACATATGACTCATATCTACAAGACATGATAGACAGTACACTCAACCTGAGTTGTCACTGCTTCCTCAGTTGTTATTCTTCCTCTGCAAAAAGGTCTTCACCTCCTCATGCATGTCCACCTAACAATTTGGGCCCCACGGGGGTGAGACAATTGAAAATTGTCCCAGCGAGAGATATAACTCTCCTCCGACCATATTATTATCACAGATTAAGCAATTATAAACTGAGCAGATGTTCTTTTTATATTATTAAGTAGGATAATTCACTATATGAACAGAATGAAGTAATATCCTTTCATAAGGAGAACATTGCATCTACCCATGGTAGATTATAATTCATCTATCTGCTTGCAAGGAATGTAAAGAAACATGATTAACATCTATCCACTAAGGATGTATAAAAGAAATGTAACATCAGCCAAATGATTTCCGTATTTAAGCAAACATGCTAGGCGGCTGATTACACTTTACAATCACACTTAAGCCCTGAGGAGATGAGGTATACCGTTCATACTCCAACCGACCATTGTGAAGTCGAAATCAGTTCCATACATAGGTCAATGGAAGAGTCGGACTCCATGACCTCACCCATCTCGGTCAGTGTGAGAAACGGCAGGACATCTCGTGTCTCTGCAAAATAGCTTTCTAGGGTATACTGGCAACTTCGCTATAGAGCTACAGCATCAACTCCATCCCGACACATATAATGAAGGATTGAGAGATCTCCTGTTATCTCCCATCAATCCATCATTAGGGCGTAAGGTACTCGCACCCATCACCCCCACATATTCAAAAATATGCTCTCTGGGTTATGTCGTGGAGCAACCCATTTCACCATTCAGTAAAAGTACCTGACGCTGATGGATCTATGGCCAGGGCACTTGACCGGCCTAAATCGTTCATCCTAAAAATGGAGGCGGATTTGAGGTAGTCGAGCTTTTACATTTATAACCTGAAACCTTCTAGGCCCCCACAACTTTGTTTACGGGGTCGAAGTAGATAGACGGGGTCGAACACAGGGACAAGGGTGGTAGTGTTGAGAACGTTGAATTGACACGCTACACTCTGGAAAGGATAAGAGATGATAAAATTCCCAAAAGGGAACAGCAGAACATGATGGATAAAACAAAAGAAAACCCTGGAGTTACAAGGAAAACTTCGGTCTTAGGCATTTATCAGTTTTTAGGGATTTTCATGCAATGGAAAGAGAGAGATAATACTAAAGCTAAACAAGGTACCAAGGAGAAAACTTCGGTAAAACAAGAGGCAGCAGAAACATCATGTACCCCTCCTCTCAGAGCGGGTACCTCTAACCAAGCATCAACACCCCTCTCGAGGCTGCTGGACTTAAATTAGAGTGGAAAAGTTACTACTACAACTCCGATTCCAGGCACTCTCGTACTCCAGAATTGGACCAAATACTAGAGTCACAACACCTCTCTCAAGGCTGTTGTGACGGGACAACACGATTCGGTAGCTAATCGAAACGCGATCCAACGTGCAAGCTAGAGTTCATATATTAAACATAGCAATCACCCAACAAGGGTACCAAGCATAAAGCTGTAGATAATTAAACTCTTCCATTTCCATAAACAATATAGGTCTTAAGTACAGTGCATAAGTAAAGAATTAAATAACAGAAATAAAGATAGAGGTTGCCTTCTTGATGTAGAAGGATGACAGACTATAGCGGCTCTACAACCCGATACTGGTCAGAAGCCTAGCCTGATACATCAGTGTCGGGCGGCGCACCCTCTCGGGCAGCACACTGTGATGGCCGATTGTATCGTTCAAGGACCCTAGCCAATACGCTCAAGTCGGGCGGCAAGCCATGACGGGCGAAGCATATCGGGTTTGATATCGTGTCAGGCTCGGAGTGACGCATTCTAATGTCGGGCACTTATGTGGCTCATCCACGTTGGCTGATATCGGCCTGCAGTGTCACCCGGGACGGTCCTAAGTGAACCATCCCCTCCCTCTCGGGACGGGGAAGAGCTCACCTAGAGTTTCCCGACACAGACACTCAGGCGCGATACTTCTACTCTCACAGCTTCCTCCGAAGATTTGCTCAGGGTTCCCCTGACCTGTTCCCCTGTTCTGACTTGTCTTTTCGGCTTCCTGTAGCTGCTATTTATAGGCAGCAGTTGGGGGAAGTTATGGTGCTCGAAGCGCCATGTGTCCTCCCTATTCGCGGGTCAGTGGTCGACTGATACTGGTATCGCCCAACACAGGGTGTCGGCCGTCGGTCACGTGACGGGCGGCGCCTTCCGGTGGGTGGCCTGTGTCGCGCGACAAGCTTGAGTTGTCGTGGTGAGTGCAGCTCCCTGTCGGGTAAGAGACGTGTCGCCCATCAGCTTATTCTTGTGTGGCGTCCCCATGTCGCGCGTTGTTGTGTCGTGCTACCCTGCCGGGCGGTGATCGTATCGGGCGTCTGGAAGGCCGATGCAGGTGTAGCTTATTCGTGGGTCGGGATGGCCTTATTGATGACAAAATGGGTTAAAATTGTAGGAAAACTCTGCAAAAGTTGGAAATATTGGATTAAGAGTGTCGTTTGGCCAATTATTGTGAAAGTACATATAAAAGAGAGGAAAACAGTTAAAAAGGGCAGTTTTGGTAGCAGAAAAATAGTCTAAAAGATCACAAAATTTGGTGTTATCAACTCCCCCAAACTTAGCGTTTAGATTGTCCTCAATCAATATTTAAACTTTATTTAGTGATGCTACTTCTTGCTTGGTGTAGCTTTCAGGCCAAGATGTAAAACAAGTATCGTAATGCCTTTAGAGATAATGCTGCCTTACTACGAACAAAAGACCTTGTGTTCCCTGCCTTATTATTTCAGTAAAAATTTTCTCAATAGCTTCAGTGAGACTTTGGTGCATGATTCCGAAGTTAGCTTCCACACCAAACAGTTTTATTTTTGGGGTAGAAATTTGTGTATAGGGTAGGCTAAGGCTTTTTTTGGGGTTTTTCTTGTCTCCATCAGTCCATCCAGGTAAGGGTCCATTAGCGGGCAAGTGGTCCCTGCAGTCCAAGCCAGTTGGCTTTAGAGCAGTGATTTCACATCCTACGTACCACTGCCCCGGATCTACCATCCCTAAAGATGGGTACTTTTGGAAGACAAGTGTGTGTATATTTTTTTCTTTTCTTTTATTGGGCACAACTCTCATGCTTTTATTCACCCTCATAAGGCTGCTTTCTCTTTTTGGGATTTTTGTTGGGTGAGGGGAAACAAGAGAGATTTTTGGCTGTTTGGGCAGCTTTTTCCTTCTCCATACACGTCTCTTAGTTGTTTGCGAGATTATTATTATTTATTTATTTATTCGAGATTTTTGGCACAGAAAAACGTAATCGTTTGTTTGTTTGAGGCAGCATTGTCAGAAAGATATAACAGAACTTGAATCTCGTTAAGCACATAGAAAACAAACTTGGCAAGAAGTCGCATCAGTTTTTTTACTAATATAATGACATTGTACATATGTAGGGAGACAAAATAAGCAAAATTTTCAAAATTCAAAATTTTTATATGAGCATGGCATTTTATACGAGCATGGGTACATACACACGATATAGGAGAAGAACGAAATGACACAAAGGGTGGAGGTGAAGAAGAAAAATTTTATACCTCCCTCACTGGTACATGGGTACCCCCCCAACTTACTCCACTCTCTGTCCCAGAGTAGTGAAGAGGACAGGGTGAGGTCATGCTAGTCTAGTGAAGGTTAGATAGTGGTTGCTCTTTTGCCTTCGAGAAGCTGCAATATGCTTCTTTGCTGCCTCCATTTTATTTCCCAGTTGGATGTAGCCGGAACAAGTGCAAAGCTCTCAAAATTGTTTGGCCTCCCCTTAATCCTGGTACTTTCGTTGTGAACATGAACAAAAGGACTGATAGTCAATCCCAGTTTTAGTCCATCTGAGTCCATTTTCGTTCCTAGGAGGGTGCAACTGGAGGGCCTCTCTATTTTTAGTCCATTTCCTTTCTCTTTTGGAGATGGTCCTAGACCACCGCAGAAGACAGACTATGATAAGGAAATGGTCTTCCCCTGCTTTCTTTTCGGCAGGTGGTGCCCCAGCTGTATCGAGATTCTGGCGTTTCTGTCTGACTGTTGTTGCTTCAGCTTTGGCCACAGTGTCGATTCTTCTGCGGTGCTTGTCCACTCTTCCGGAGGTTTGTTGTGTATTATCCATACCTGTTATCAAGTTCATAGATCATTTAAATGTTAGGTAAGAAAAACTGACATCCCGATAAATCTAGTCTCGTTGCAAAGTTCGGGTATCATCCATAAAAAGAGAAAATCTGAGGCGATACGAGACCGGACGACACGTGGAGAACAGCGCGGCACCACACGCTACCCGACACGGGTGTGTCGGGTGATAAGGTCGCATGAAGCAACTGCTCAAAAGGACGTCACAAAAGAAAAATGTGTTGCCTGATATGGCGTATCGGGCAAACACTATCAGCCGACGTGACGTGCTTAACTGTGTCAGGCGATACAAAGAAAGATCAACTAAGCACGTCAACCCGACGAGCAGCGTGCGATACGAAATCCGTGCCGGGCAAACAGGCTGTCGGGCTATACCTTTGCTCTTTGGAGCCATCACCCGATACAAGGGTGAAGGCAAGCTGGCCGATACGCGAGCAAAAGTAGATTACTGCATGGCAAACAAGTGGCTGAAAGAGTAAGTGTAGTAGCCCGACACGGTAAATCCATCTTACTATATATAGAAAACTCAACTGGGGTAAATCAGGCAGCTCTGGGGCGCACGTCGGCCGTTGAGACATGTCGTTCCCAATACGAAGGTCCCATTAGCCTCATTAAGGGCAATTACTCGCATGCACAGTAGGGTGCATGCCGCCCAGGAATGCCATCTGTCACGGCCGTTGCGATGCCCGAGAGACTGCAGCCTGATATAAGCGGTCCTGTACGCCAGCTGAGCTGCTTCCCGGAATGGTTAAAAATAGGCGGCCAAAAACTAAAACTTGGGTGAAGAAAAAAAAGCGATTAAAGTGTACAAAATCATCAGCTTAGGGTTAAGACCCCGAACCTCAGAAGGTATTACTCCTCAAAGCTTCGTAAAATACAGCGGTGGCCCATAAAACAGAAGAGTCGGTATGCTCGGCGCGTGCACTGACTTGGGCCTTATTACAGTCCATAATGTTTGTTTTACAAGGAAGAAAAATGAATCCTAATCTACGAAAGAAAGAAAATCTTGGGTTGCCTTCCGAGGAGCACTGAAGTTTGCGTCGCCAGCTCAACCGGTGCAAGCTCTTCACATTCAGCCTTTGTCTGTACCCATATCCTACAAGTCGATTTCTGCTCTCCTAACAAAAGCTTCATCTTCATAAAACCTCTTTACTCTGTGCCCATTCACCTTGAAGACCTTAGTCGGATCATCTTTTTCGTAGAGCTCCATCATTCCTGATGGGTATATCTTTGACACAGTAAACGGTCCCGACCATCTTGTCTGTAACTTTCCAGGAAAAACAGTCTAAAAGATCACAAAATTTGGTGTTAACAGCACTACATGATAAGATTCCACTTGATTAATTAAGTACATTCTCATATTCTTTTAGCATCAGTCAAATTTTCAGACAGGAATATTATGACAAACTCTACAAAGAAAGGTGTACTACATCTATCAAGTACTTTTAAATCTTTAAAACACATGATACTTGGGATCTCAGTCCCTTATCACATTACTGGGAATTCTCATCCCTTCACATCATCATTATCATGATTATTGGATCTGGGTATTCCAACCCTTAGATCATCACATAACATTGTTACCTCTATAACAGGTAACCATTACCTCTAGGTCCTCAGACCAAGGTATTCATTTCACTTGTTGTGCAAGTATTCACATGGCTCACAAGGCCATTACGCATCTTGTCACCTTTCACTAGGCAACAACTTATTGACATGGCTCACAAGGCCATCACGCATCTTGTCACCTCTCACTAGGCAACAACTTATTCACATTGCTCACAAGGCCATCACACATCTTGTCACCTCTCACTAGGCAACAACTTATTCACATGGCTCACAAGGCCAACACACATCTTGTCACCTCTCACTAGGCAACAACTTATTCACATGGCTCACAAGGTCATCACACATCTTGTCACCTCTCACTAGGCAACAACTTATTAACATGGATCACAAGGCCATTAATCAGTATACTTGTTATACAAGTATTTAACATGCCTTACAAGGCTTATGCGATAAGAGAAATACAACCTTCCCATCATTAGGGTTAGGGTTTTCCCTTTCTTATCGATTAAGGTTTCTCTTACATATCATTACCCTTCATTAGGGTTAGGGTTTTCCATTTTTAACCATTTAGGTTTTCAAGATCATATTATCAATGATCAAACCCTAATTCATTGCTCCACACATCTAGGAGCAAACATTGATATCATAAGTATTCAATCATACTTATTCATTCTCATCATTTATCATTAAATGAATCATCAACATAGGGTATGAATTCCTCTCTCATCCTTACCAGGGTATGATTACATCATACTTTATTAACTTGGCTTAACCCTTTCTCAAAGTATGTTAGCCCGCACCTATCAAAGTGCATTAAACTTATTACATCTCAATGTAACAATTGACATAACACACTTCATGTGTTACTCATCCAAGTATATTGGATTTAAGGTGCATCAAGGTACATCAACCTTGAAGTGCTGGATGTGATATCTATCATGTCTTGATGTATCACTTCCCTCATCACTTTTAACATACTTAAGTTCATCAACTTATCTTGTATTAGGGTATGTCCCATCCTAATACTTTATGCACTAGCTCATCACATTTATCATGTAATGTATTGGTCATAAGTCACACAATTGAATTATTCAACCATCATTAATGATATGAACTCATCTCGGGTTAAGGCATTATTGATATAGGATTAACCATTATCAACCACTCTAGGTGTTTCACCTATCAAGGTATTATCCACACCATTACTTGGTGTTACATTCATCACTCCTAAGAGTGTCTTTCCCTTACCTTTACAAGGTGTATAGGGTTAAATCATGTGCATATGTTTACCATATCAGATTGTAGGTGTATAGACACTCACCATATCAGGCTAGGATTTGCACTTGTCTCCATATCAGGCATGAGGTACCTTCTTGACCTCATATCAGGCACAATATATATGTATGTGTCGCCCATGATACTTATGATGAATCAACCTATCACCATGTCGGGCTAGAAGTACATTCAATCACCCTATCGGGCTAGTCACCATCCAGGGTTAGCCATGACGGGTTGGGGTTTGCCATATCGGGCTCAACCCAATATACAAGTCAATTGGAGTGTAGGGCACCAAACCATATTGGGCTACATCATCAAACATTAGGTTGCAACACCCATGTCGGGTTAGGGTTGATTGTGTTGGGCACATGGCATATACATGTGTCGCCCATGATACTTAAGATGTATCAACTTATCACCATATCAGGCTATCATATTATCTAGGGTTGTGTATCATGCAACCCTATCGTTCAACCCTATCGTGCAACCCTGTCGTTCAACCCTAGCGTGCAAACCTATTGTGCATCCATGTCATGCATACATGTTGTGCATCCATGTCATGCAATAATACTTGTTACTCTTCTCTTATATCGGGTTACCCAAATTAGGGTTTCATGTCAACTTATAAGTATTCATTCAATCTTGTATCGTGTATGGAGTCTATACTTGACTCCCTATCATGAAAGAGGTGTATACTACACCCCCATATCATGCAACAAGGTTTACAAACCTATTCGTATCATTTTAGTGAAATAGGTGCATCATCATATCGGGTTAGAGGTGCTTGCTTATGTGCATGCACCTGATATCACTTTTATAAGGTGATATCACAATCTTCAAGATCTAGACCTTTATTCTAACTATTATAGTTGAAGTCAACAGGTCTAAGAAACTACTAGAACTCATAATTTCATCAACTATTTTAGAAAATGTTGGAATTAAAAGTAGATCATTAAATACAACAATTTAGGTGATGAAAAATATCATGGTTGAGTTCAAGTTATAAAACCTGCCTTAAGAACCACTTCAAAGCTTCAAGGTCCAAAGCTCCATGTTCCTAAGGTTGAAGATGACTTTATCAAAGGTCCAAGGCTCGTTCACAACTCCTTCATATACAAGGAATCACCATGGATAAGCAATTGGTGAACAAGAAAAGAAAGGTAGATCATAACCCTGATTCCATACTTCAATTCAAGCTTGAAGACAACTATATCTTACCTTAGGGTTAAGTTTTGAGTTCCTTAGCTCATTGGCCAACACCCTACCACTCTTGGGAGATATGGACTTCCTCTTGGCCGACACAACTTTGCTTATGGCCGATACCCCCTCACTTGTGGCCAAAATCACTTCAATTGGCAGATATCAACTTGCTATGGGCAATATCAACATGGTATGGCCGATATACTTTCTATGGTCGATACACAAGGCCTATGAACGATACCCTTGTGCTATTGCACGACATGCCACCCCTTTTACATGATATGATACTCACTTGGACGATATGGCACTCACTTGGAGTCAAAACACTTCACTCTATGGCCGATATCACCCTATATGGACGATATCACCTACTTGGGTGATATGCTCTTGCCATGGGCGATAGCCCAAGGCCCCTGCACAATACCACAGCATCCCTTCACGATATGGGAGCTCTATTCACGATACCTTAGGGTAGGAGGGTGGTAAGGGTCGCAAAATTCCATTAAGTGGTCAAACTAGGGGTATATATACTTGTTGATCATGAAGAAAGGCAAAAAAATGAGGTGTCAACATTTTGAGCTAGTAGGTGCCACGTTTCATGCATGAGTGACACGTGTCCATGAATGCATCAACATTTATCTTGACATGCAAAAAGGTTGAGGATCATCTAAAGATGCAAATTCGTCCATTGATTATCCATTTGGATAAGTCATCTAGGTTTAATCATTATTTTAAGTCAAGCCGATACACTTTTTCTAAGGAAACTTGTTGGCCGTCACACCTCACCTCCTTGAGGTGCTTTGAACGATATGGACTTTTCCAAGAGTTCAAAAAATGATATGGAACACCTCCTTGGGCTCCATTGCCGATAGGCACTCATATATAAGTTTTTCAACTTGATACAACTCAAGTTAAGCTTCCAAATTCAACCCTTTTCTTGGTCATTTCATCTCCAAAAGTAGCATCATTCATAATGGATTCAAACATGGTGTCTCATTCATTCTATCTCCTCTAAATGATACATAGAGGAAGTAGGAACGCTCTAGAGGTGGCAATTTTGCATATCAACCCCACATTTTTGGTAAATTACAATTTGTACCAAAATTGGTGCACAAGGTACCAGCATTGTTCAAACAAGTTCAAACTTGGAATTTAGGCTTTCCACAAGCCACCACTTTGCATCATTCTCTCTATCTTTATGCTAAAACATATAAGTCACATTCAACATGTGACATTTTGCATTATAGCCCCTCAATTTGGGTAAATTGCACTTTGTTCCAAAATAAAGGAAAATTGCTCAAACAACATTCAATCGGGACCAAACTTGAAACATGAGTGTGTCACATGATAAAAAAACACCTTAGAGGATTATATTAAAGTTATAAGCAACTTTATTAGCCAAAACAAATAGGGTTAGCTAATAACCCAAGTCAGGGTTGTTACAAGTTATAAACCCCTAACAAGGATTTTGTCTCCGAAATCTCAGATAAAAGGAGACAGATATTATTCATTCATTGTATCATCAAGTCTCCACATAACATCTCATTGTTATGGAGACACCATAGAAATTTGATCAATACAAAGTTCTTTTACACAAAAATCTCATGGAATCAAACACATAGGATACATGCTTCACTGTCTTTTCATTATCGACTGTGTAGTTAATTCTAGGTCAGGTAACACTTTTCTCACTCAGATAGAGGTTGTTTGTTAATCTCATTTGACAAACTTTTATTGTAATATTTTTACAACTATTACTTCAAGTAAATCATTCTCATCAATGTTATGTTTATGCATAGCATAAACCCCTAACATATGATGTCCATACTATTTCATGTAACTAGAATGATTTCACAGTTGGCAATCACAGGAAACCAACATAAATCATCTGATTAGAAGTTTATGTTTTCACTTTCTCATACCACCTGACACTTCTTAGATACCAGGATTCCTTACTTTGATATCTATCACATGTGTCAAAAACTCATCACATCCTCATCTTTCTTTCATCTTGGGACATTACTTGTTACACATATCTTTATCTTGGGACCAAAGTCCAAGACAAACTGATACTTTTTCTAAGTATCCATCAATTGAACATTTTTAACTTATACACATCAAGCGTCATAAGACCCACTTGATTTCCATGTCCCTAAAAAGAAAGAACACTAAGGAACATATTCCTGTTATCACCCCATCATCATCTAGGGTTGTTTATCAAAGAGAAGAGATTATCATCTCCTCTGATTATTGCATGAACTTTCAACTATTCATGAGTCATTTACTCATTTTTCATTCTAGGTTCCTTGCCATCAACATAGGAATTATAAGGATGATTACATGTCATTATTCCTTTCTTTGTTATTTTCTAACATGTTCATGAGTATTTTGTGATTTTATCACATTTCCCATTTCCACATCATGGGAAAAGATCTTTACTATATACACATGCTTTATCTGATAGGGATCATCTCCCTTGTTCTCATTCTCTTATCATGAGGATTATACTTTTCATTCCCTCATACATACAGATTGATCTAAGATCATCTCAGATTCCACTTTATTGCACTTAGGATGTGATATACATGTCCATACCATATTTCCAGTTTCATTATACTCACTAGATTGTCTCAGAATGACTACTTGATTAGAGTAATCAGAAATATAACAATCTAAGAGTTCCATACTCACCTTATCTCCAACAATTATATACCTGGCCAGGGTAGAGAAGTACTGAGATTAGGTAGTATGCACTTTATGTACTATCATATTCCTTACTTTTTGTATCATCACCAACACATGATTTAACATTCCTGGATTTTCTCCAGGCATCTATTCTATACCTCATCCTTTTTCACACAGATAAGAGCAATTATAGAGCATTTAAAAGAATACTGAACAGAATATAAATTCTAGTTCTCATCATTTCTTCCCTATGTCCCCATAGGACAATCAATAGGGAAGTCCATAACAGCAATCCTTTTTAGGATTATCAGGTAACATCAAAAGAAGGCATATCAAAATGAAAAAGCTCTATCTGATTGTTACCCCTTACGGTCATCCACCGCTTTAGGTTGACTCAACCCATAGAGTCTAGTTGTTTCATGTTGTTACTTTTGGCTTTTTAGAACCACTAGGCAAAAGTCTCTGGAATTGTAATGACATTTCCTTAATTCTCGGCTTATTGCCCCTTCTTGGGCACTGCCATCACAGATATACTATCTGTCTAAACTTATGGCAGAGTCTACTTTCTCACCATATGTTAATCTTTCCCACATTTTCCACTGTTCCGACATGACTATGTCATTCAAGAACCCTTTCAAAGCCCAAAGTTTTTGTATTGAGGACTGGTAACCTTGGTTGTAATGCTAGTATCCAGTCTACTATATACATCATTGTTGTCCTAACCTGCCCAACAAGAACATAAACATAGGATTCTCTATCCTAATCGGGTCATGATGGGAATTCTCAGGCATTCATTCCTCTCTTTCCTAATCCCTTGCACCCTTTCCTTGTGCAACAACATTGCCCTCAACAGTGTATTCCTCATGTTCCCCAGTCATTTATAAACTTCATCCTTTCTTCTGCACAAGCAGAAGTCACTATAGGGTATACTAGAGGACACTAACACAGACTCAACACCTTAGTCCTATGTCTCTGTAGACTCAGCGAACCTTAAGATATGATACCAAACTTGTAACGACAGTCGCCAAACCGATAGACAAATCATTACTAATTAAGCGGAATTTAAACATAAACAGTAGATTAACAAAAATCACTAAAAATTAAAACCAATTTGCAAAGAGATCCATTTCTAGGAAAACTCTTTAAGGCAGAACCAAAACTTTATATACATCGTTGCTCACATTGTACATACACTTTACCATCTCTTCTCGAGGATAACATATAACAGTTTCTTTACCAAACTATACATGAGAAACATAAAACCTCGAGGCGCATAAACCACAATCTCTTATTGATCATAAAACCAGTACGAACCAACTCCAAGGACCTGAGAGTACAGAGACGACACATATGACTCATATCTACAAGACATGATAGACAGTACACTCAACCTGAGTTGTCACTGCTTCCTCAGCTGTTATTCTTCCTCTGCAAAAAGGTCTTCACCTCCTCATGCATGTCCACCTAAAAATTTGGGCCCCACGGCGGTGAGACAATTGAAAATTGTCCCAGCGAGAGATATAACTCTCCACCGACCATATTATTATCACAGATTAAGCAATTATAAACTGAGCAAAGGTTCTTTTTATATTAATAAGTAGGATAATTCACTATATGAACAGAATGAAGTAATCTCCTTTCATAAGGAGAACATTGCATCTACCCATGGTAGATTATAATTCATCTATATGCTTGCAAGGAATGTAAAGAAACATGATTAACATCTATCCACTAAGGATGTATAAAAGAAATGTAACATCATCCAAATGATTTCCATATTTAAGCAAACATGCTAGGTGGCTGATTACACTTTACAATCACACTTAAGCCCTGAGGAGATGAGGTATACCGTTCATACTCCAACCGACCATTGCAAAGTCGAAATCGGTTCCATACATAGGTCAATGGAAGAGTTAGACTCCATGACCTCACCCATCTCGGTCAATGCGAGAAACGACAGGACATATCGTGTCTCTGCAAAATAGCTTTCTAGGGTATTCTGGCAACTTCGCTATAGAGCTACAGCGTGAACTGCACTCCTTCGGCATCGAGAGATTTAATGTTTATCTCACATCGATCCGGAATTTATATCATCATCGGGAGATTCGTGATACATCCATCCCGGCATATATAATGAAGGATTCAGAGATCTCCTGTTATCTCCCATCAATCCATCATTAGGGCGTAAGGTACTCGCACCCATCACCCCCACATATTCAAAAATATACTCTCCGGGTTATACCGTGGAGCAACCCATTTCACCATTCAGCAAAAGAACCTGACGCTGATGGATCTATGGCCAGGGCACTTGACCGGCCTAAATCGCGCATCCTAAAAATGGAGGCGGATTTGAGGTAGTCGAGCTTTTACATTTATAACCGGAAACCTTCTAGGCCCCCGCAACTTTGTTTACGGGGTCGAAGTAGATAGACGGGGTCGAACACAGGGACAAGGGTGGTAGTGTTGAGAACGTTGAATTGACACGCTACACTCCGACAAGGATAAGAGATGATAAAATTCCCAAAAGGGAACAGCAGAACATGATCGATAAAACAAAAGAAAACCCTATCTCCAACTAGAGTTACAAGGAAAACTTAGGTCTTAGGCATTTATCAGTTTTTAGGGATTTTCATGCAATGGAAAGAGAGAGATAATACTAAAACTAAACAAGGTACCAAGGAGAAAACTTCGGTAAAACAAGAGGCAGCAGAAACATCATGTACCCCTCCTCTCAGAGCGGGTACCTCTAACCAAGCATCAACACCCCTCTCGAGGCTGCTGGACTTAAATTCGAGTGGAAAAGTTACTACTCCAACTCCGATTCTGGGCACTCTCGTACTCCAGAATTGGACCAAACACTAGAGTCACAACACCTCTCTCAAGGTTGTTGTGACAGGAAAACACTATTCGGTAGCTAATCGAAACGCGATCCAACGTGCAAGCTAGAGTTCAGATATTAAACATAGCAATCACCCAACAAGGGTACCAAGCATAAAGCTGTAGATAATTAAACTCTTTCATTTCCATAAACAATAGAGGTCTTAAGTACAGTGCATAAGTAAAGAATTAAATAACATAAATAAAGATAGAGGTTGCCTTCTTGATGTAGAAGGACGACAGACTATAGCGGCTCTACAGCCCGATACCGGTCAGAAGCCTAGCCTGATACATCAGTGTCGGGCGGCGCACCCTCTCAGGCGGCACACCGTGACGTCCAATTGTATCGTTCAAGGACCCTGTCCAATACGCTCAAGTCGGGCGGCAGGCCATGAAGGGCGAAGCATATCGGGTTCGATATCATGTCAGGCTCGGAGTGACACATTCTAATGTCGCGCACTTATGTCGCTCATCCACGTTGGCCGATATCAGCCTGTAGTGTCGCCCGGGAAGGTCCTAAGTGAACCATCCCCTCCCTCTTAGGACGGGGAAGAGCTCACCTAGAGTTGCCCGACACGGACACTCAGGCGTGATACTTCTTCTCTCGCAGCTTCCTCCAAAGATTTGCTCAGGGTTCCCCCGACCTGTTCCCCTATTCGGACTTGTCTTTTTGGCTTCCTGTAGCTGCTATTTATAGGCAGCAGTTGGGGGAAGTTATGGTGCTCGAAGCGCCACGTGTCCTCGCTATTCGCGGGTCAGTGGTCGACTGATACTGGTATCGCCCAGCACAGGGTGTCGGTCGTCGGTCATGTGACGGGCGGCGCCTGCCGATGGGTGGCCTGTGTCGCGCGACAAGCTTGAGTTGTCGTGGCGAGTGCGGCTCCCTGTCGGGTAAGAGACGTGTCGCCCATCAGCTTCTTCTTGCGCGGCGTCCCCATGTCGCGCGTTGTTGTGTCGTGCTACCCTGCCGGGCGGCGATCGTATCGGGCGTCTGGAAGGCCGATGCAGGTGGAGCTTATTCGTGGGTCGGGACGGACTTATTGATGACAAAATGGGTTACAATTGTAGGAAAACTCTGCAAAAGTTGGAAATATTGGATTAAGGGTGTCGTTTGGCCAATTATTGTGAAACTACATATAAAAGAGAGGAAAACAGTTAAAAAGGGCAGTTTTGGTAGCAGAAAAATAGTCTAAAAGATCACAAAATTTGGTGTTATCAACTCCCCCAAACTTAGCGTTTTGATTGTCCTCAATCAATATTTAAACTTTATTTAGTGATGCTACTTCTTGCTTGGTGTAGCTTTCAGGCCAAGAGGTAAAACAAGTATCGTAATGCCTTTAGAGATAATGCTGCCTCACTACGAACAAAAGACCTTGTGTTACCTGCCTTATTATTTCAGTAAAATTTTTCTCAATAGCTTCAGTGAGACTTTGGTGCATGATTCCGAAGTTAGCTTCCACACCAAACAGCTTTATTTTTGGGGCAGAAAGTTGTGTATAGGGTAGGCTAAGGCTTTTTTTGGGGTTTTTCTTATCTCCATCAGTCCATCCAGGTAAGGGTCCGTTAGCGGGCAAGTGGTCCCTGCAGTCCAAGCCAGTTGGCTTTAGAGCAGTGATTTCACATCCTACGTACCACTGCCCCGGATCTACCATGCCTAAAGATGGGTACTTTTGGAAGACAAGTGTGTGTATATTTTTTTCTTTTCTTTTATTGGGCACAACTCTCATGCTTTTATTCACCCTCATAAGGCTACTTTCTCTTTTTGGGATTTTTGTTGGGTGAGGGGAAACAAGAGAGATTTTTGGCTGTTTGGGCAGCTTTTTCCTTCTCCATACACGTCTCTTAGCTCTTTGTGAGATTATTATTATTTATTTATTTATTTGAGATTTTTGGCACAAAAAAACATAATTTTTTGTTTGTTTGAGGCAGCATTGTCAGAAAGATATAACAGAACTTGAATCTCGTTAAGCACATAGAAAACAAACTTGACAAGAAGTCGCATCAGGTTTTTTTACTAATATAACGACATTGTACATATGTAGGGAGACAAAATAAACAAAATTTTCAAAATTCAAAATTTTTATATGAGCATGGCATTTTATACGAGCATGGGTACATACACACGATATAGGAGACGAACGAAATGACACAAAGGGTGGAGGTGAAGAAGAAAAATTTTATAACTCCCTCACTGGTACATGGATACCCCCCCCAACTTACTCCACTCTATGTCCCAGAGTAGTGAAGAGGACAGGGTGAGGTCATGCTAGTCTAGTGAAGGTTAGATAGTGGTTGCGCTTGTGCCTTCGAGAAGCTGCAATATGCTTCTTTGCTGCCTCCATTTTATTTCCCAGCTGGATGTAGCCGGAACAAGTGCAAAGCTCTCAAAATTGTTTGGCCTCCCCTTAATCCTGGTACTTCCGTTGTGAACATGAACAAAAGGACTGATAGTCAATCCCAATTTTAGTCCATCTGAGTCCATTTTCATTCCCAGGAGGGTGCAACTGGAGGGCCTCTCTATTTTTAGTCCATTTCCTTTCTCTTTTGGAGATAGTCCTAGACCACCGCAGAAGACAGACTATGATAAGGAAATGGTCTTCCCCTACTTTCTTTTCGGCGGGTGGTGCCCCAGCTATATCGAGATTCTGGCATTTCTGTCTGACTGTTGTTGCTTCAGCTTCGGCCACAATGTCGATTCTTCCGCGGTGCTTGTCCACTCTTCCAGAGGTTTGCTGTGTATTATCCATACCTGTTATCAAGTTCATAGATCATTTAAATGTTAGGTAAGAAAAACTGACATCCCGATAAATCTAGTCTCGTTGCAAAGTTTGGGTATCGTCCATAAAAAGAGAAAATCTGAGGCGATACGAGACCGGACGATACGTGGAGAACAGCGTGGCACCACACGCTACCCGACACGGGTGTGTCGGGCGATAAGGTCGCATGAAGAAACTGCTCGAAAGGATGTCACAAAAGAAAATTGTGTTGCCCGATATGGCGTATCGAGAAAACACTGTCGTCTGACGTGACGTGCTTAACTGTGTCGAGCAATACAAAGAAAGATCAACTAAGCTCGTCAACCCGACGAGCAGCGTGCGATACGAAACCTGTGCCGGGCAAACAGGCTGTTGGGCTATACCTTTGCTCTTTGGAGCCATCACCCGATACAAGGGTGAAGGCAAGCTGGCCGATACGCGAGTAAAAGTAGATTACTGCATGGCAAACAAGTGGCTGAAAGAGTAAGTGTAGTAGCCTGACACGGTAAATCCATCTTACTATATATAGCAAACTCACCTGGGGATAAATCGGGAAGCTCTGGGGCGTGCGTCGGCCGTTGAGATATGTCGTTCCCGATACGACAGTCCCATTAGCCTCATTAAGGGCAATTACTCGCATGCACAGTAGGGTGCACGCCGCCCAGGAATGCCATCTATCACGTGTTGGCTAAATGGACATCTATAAATCCCTTTGTTTTGATTATGACAAACATTTCATTCTTATTGATCTAACGAGCTACTTGAGTGTGCAGGAACAAGGTGGATGAAAAAAAAAATTAGAGAAATCCATATGCTTATATGTTTGTATTTTCATGAAATGTAATCGCCTTGTAAAAACTTGTACAAATATATAATGTACAAGTACTTAGATTTCATGTAAATCAAGCGTTAGATTCTCCCTAGCTAAACACCACATTTAGATAAGTCATCCCCTTCAAATAGGATTACATTTGCACACTCATACATATAATTAGTGCCTAAATTGAAACATTGAAACAGGATCAATCTCGGTCGACAAACTCCTTGACCGAGACACTCTTGGTCGACAATCTTCTCGACCGAGAAAGATCCAAAGTAGCCGTTAGACACAACTGACAAGGTATTTGGCAGTTGGAGATAGACGTTGCAAATCACTTGATCCAGAGAGCCTGTCGGTCGACAAAACTTCAACCGAGTAGGTATCTCGGTCGACCATTCCTCGACCGAGATGAACTCTGACAGCAACTGCAGAGTAAATTAATTAGCCGTTGTTAAAACAACAAACTTGTATCTAACGGCTAGTTAAGCACTTAGAAACCCCTAGAAGTTGTCTAGAACGTCCTTAAGCATCCTTAGACCATTCCTATAAATAGGACAAGCCATAGGACACTCAAACACACTTGTTACACTTGAGAAATCCTTGAGCATACTTTGAGCAATCTGTTTGTGAGCAATTTGAGCATTGTGACAATTGGACACTTCCTTCCTTAGCTCAAAATTCATGTCCTATAGGCTAGTATCTCCTACCCACTGCAATCACAAGTTCATACACTTGGTTAGGAGATCTATACGCTTGATCTAGGCAAATCAAGCCTTGGGCTATAAAGGATAAGTTGTAATTTCCTTTTTCCTTTCTTGTTCTCTATTACTGTTTGTACTCTCCTTGCTACTCCTAGGTTGGAGGCTGCGGATTGGAGAGGGTGGAGATCTTCTTGGTGAAGAAGGCGACCTTGAGCTACTTCAGAAGGCTGGTGCAACGGGAGGTTACTTCTAGAGAGGAAGGCTACTTCAAGGGGGAGCTTGAAGTTACTTCAAGAAGGCTACCTCAAGTTGGTGCACCTACTTCAAGGGAAGGCTGTTCAAGGGGTGTAAAGGAAAGTATTGTATTTTTTATAAATCCTTGAGAAGGTAATAAAATAAATACTTTCAAAATCCCGGTTGGGTAAGCAACCGGGTAGTGGACTGACAACTTTAGTATTTGCTAAAGTTGGAACCACTCTAAACACCTGTCTCCTTCTTCCAATTTTCAATTGTGGTTGTTTGAGTTCAATAAATTGTTAAAATTATTTAAAAAAACTCTATTCACCCCCCTCTAGTGTTTTTCAATTGGTATCAAAGCAGGCTTCAAGGAACCCTAACCAGGTCTTGAAGAATAGAGGGTAATGGTGATTACAATCACAACAAAAGGTGCTGCTTGGACAAAACTACAACATGTTGCAATTGGTGCTTAGGAACAAGCCACACAAAAACTAGATGCCCATGGAGATCAAAGAAGGAAGATGAGCACAAAGATTGTCTCATTGCTACAACTAGTGAAGAAGAAGAAGAAGAAGTAAGTCTTTTTGATTTATCTAAAGAAGAACTAGTTGCTAGTCTTGAAGAAACACATATTAAATATGTTGAGTGCAAGAAGAAATTAAAAAATCTAATAAAGCAAATGATGAATTACATGCTAAGATTCTTGCTATTACATATGAAAACGAAGATCTTAAAAAGATCATTGAAGATCATGATATTGAGATAAAATCTATAGAGGCAAATTGTAATCTACTTTCTTTAGAGAAGAATAATTTGCAAAGTCAAGTGAATGATCTTCAAAAACAACCCATTTTATGCAACCATCTAGATTATGATTCTATTGTCAAAGAAAGAAATTCATTGTCATCTAATCTAGATCAAGCAAAACTAGATATCAAGAAAAGAATGGAAGAGATTACCAAGTTACAACAAAAAGTTAGTAATTTGAATAATAAGGGCATTCTTGATAAAATCTTAGATAATCCCTATCATCAAATCGGGAGAAGAGGACTAGGTTACAAGCCTAAAGGGAAATCCTATCAACAACCTAGTTGGAGAAAGTCACAAACACATCAATCTATATATGTACCTAAAGGAACATCATCACCCAAGAACAACACTGAACACAACCATAGAAAAAGATATGAGGTTGACTCGATATGCTGTCATTATTGTTTGCGCCTTGGTCATTATTCCTTTTCATGTCCTTACAAGAGAAAAGATGTCGAGTTAGTTTGGGTTCCAAGACCTCCAAACTAAATAAACGCAATTAAGTTGAGATATGACCAAGAACCTTAGTTGCATATTTCTACGTCTATCTCAACTCAACATAATGGGATAACAAACAAATTTAAGTATCTAAATATTTAACTTGCATAGTTATGTTTTATTTGGAAGCAATTAACAGTTCCAGAAATATTGTCGGTCAAGAGACTGTCGACCGAGACACTGTCGGTCGAGAAATTGTCGACCGAGCATGTCACTGATTTCCAGTCTGTTGCAAAATTGCTGAATTTCTTTGAAATTGATGAAATTGCTATCTATTTGTGATTGATGAATGGATATATATTTTGAAAATCATCCCTACAAACTTAATTGAGATTAATATTAGTTTATTTCATAAATGATTTAAGTTTAAACTGAAATTATGCTTAGCTCAAATAAAAAGAAAATTTCTATTTTCACATGATCATGTGATGGAATTATATGTTGTTATCATTACATCATGGATATGCTTTCAATATTTGGTACGCAATGATAATGATAAATTGTATGCATGGATCCGTGATGATATTCGGCAAGCAAAATGATTTATTGGTTATATGCTATTGCTTGCAACACATAAGACAAAATCTCTAAATTAGTATCTTTGAAGAATTGAGATATTAATTGTGCCTTCATTTAAGAATTATATCAAGTAGTATGCTTCAACTTGATACTTAATCAAATTTTATGCAGATATTATACTCGATATGTTCAATTTGAAAATTTGCAAATTTGCCTCTTGGTTAAAATGAAATTTGACCAAGGGGCGCTATGGTCGTAGTCAAATTCGACCTAAAATAAGTTTGACACAAAAACTAATTGGATATCATTTTATTGTGACTAAAAGCACAATTAATTTATGACCACAAAAATTGTCCCAATATTGTCAATAATAAAACAAAATATTACTCCCTTAGAAAATATATATGCTCTACAAATTTAGTCTATCATTTTCATTAAAAATCAGCTTAAAAATTTTATACCCAGTAAGTCTGTCGGTCGACGAATTCTTCGACCGAAAACCTCTCGGTCAGCCCACCTCTCTCGACCGACAGAATCTAGACAAACCTAACATCGGACACACTTCCGGTCGACAATTGTTCGACCGAGACAGTGTCGGTCGACAATTGCTCGACCGAGAAAGAGCCGTTGGGATATGACCGTTGCAATCTGACCGTTACCGTTAACGGCCGACCGTTGCAAGTCGACCGTTGGACGGCCGAGTGGCGCGTCTGGAATATGACCATTGCGGATGCTCGGTCGACAAATTGTCGACCGACCCGGTCACTGGATTGCTATAAAAGGGACCAAACACGGGTCACTTCTTCACACTTTCATATTCTTGTTTTCATAGGCTCTCTCTAGTGAATTCTTGTGCAAATCTTTAGCATCCTCATCCCCAAGACTTCCTTGCTTCTTCTCCACCTTCAAGCAACGCAATGGCATCATCCTCTGCTCGTGGAAAGAAGAAGGTCGCTGGCAGGAAACAAAGGGAGGCTACTCCACCATTGACGATCATCAACGACATTGCCTTCATCGATGGAGATGCTGGTGATCGCTATCTACGGCTCTCCTCCAAAGCTCCTCTCCCACGACGACCAGTTGAAGTTATGGACTTCCTCAACATTGTCAACTTGGAGGACCTTTTTGAAGTGCAAAAGTTGAAAGAATTCATCAACCCTTCTTTCCCTTCCTATTCCACCAAGGTAGTGAATGAATTCTATGCTAACCTCATCTCCCATTCTGAAAATGAAACCATCTTCTTCTATACTATGGTCAATGGGCATAGCTTTCGATTTACTGAAGAGGATATTCTTGACATGCTAAATATTGACCTAGATGAATATCAAGACACCCTTGACCTTACCACTGGAAACCCACTTAATCAATTTTCCCAAGATAACCATACTGTTAGTCTTAGTGACATCAAAAGAACCATTTTTCAATCCAATACAACCTGTCACGAAGATAGAGGCACATACTATGCTATCAATCTCAAACCAGCTGCTAGGATTGTAAACCTTATTGTTTCAACAAACATACATCCTAGAGAAAATAAGTCTGAAGTTCCTATTTTTTGTATGTGTCTAATATATGCTATTATCCAACGTATTCCCACAAATTTTATCCGCATCATTCTTAAAAACATGCTTGAGTTTTCTGGAAATCCTCCATATGCTGATCTTGTATGCCAAATTACTCAACATCTTCTTAAGACCCAAATTGAGGATATGGGATATACATGGGAGCGTAGACCACAAAAAATAAGTAAGAATACTGTAGAAAAAATGGGAATTGATTTCGGTCATAAGAGGGCTAGGGTAGAAGGAGAGACATCTACCCAAGATATACCACCTCCACCTCCTCCTACCAGCCTACCCTATGATCCCATCCAAAACACTCTAACCTATGTTGCTGGGTCACAATATCATCTTAGTAAACAACTAGATTATAACCATCATGCCATGACTTATCTAAACCAAAGAATGCAAACTCTTTCTCCAAACCAACCAGATGAATATCCCTACTCTTTAAATCCTGGCATGCTCAATCCATATAATCCATCTTACAACTACTATCAACCTCCACCTCCACCATCTACAGATCTCACGCATACTCAGTTTTCATCAATACAACTACAAGATATTGCTGCTCATTTCTGATTTGATCGTGTTCCAACCTTCTTGGAGGCATATGCCTTAACCAAGATAGGTGCTCTGGAGTGGCAAACTTTGGTCCAGTATTATGGAGCTGAGCCTTTTCTTGGGAAAGACCCTGATGTTGATGTAATTCTTAAGTCTTTCCAGTGAGATTTGGAGTTGTATTAGTTGTAATGGAATCTTTGCAAAGTTGTAATAAATGGGTTATCTTTACATGATTTGGCTATCTTTTCATGCTTGTAATGAAATTGGTTATCTTTATAATGGATATCTTTTTTTGCCATCATTTGAATTTGGATTATAAGACTATTGTAGAGCATACAAAATAAGGGGAGTAATAAATACAAATAAATCAAAAAGGATGAAAATCTTTGCAAATACCTAAAAGTTAAAGTTATGGCTAAATTGACATCTATTGCAAAGTACTTATACCTTGGGATATCTATCTAAAGGGGAGCATAGTATAAAATTAAGGGGGAGAAGTAATATCAAATATTCAACATGGATATCTTTTTGAAATGACAAATGGGGAGAAAAGAATATCAAAATAAAATAAAGATCAAAACTATAATAACTGAGTTTCATAAATGAAAAAGGCCAAGCACTTACTTGCAAAACAAGAATGGCTACAAAAGGTAATCTTCAGGTATGAAACTCATATGTTTTATATTTCTTTCATTTATATTTTGGAAATGTTTGTCATCTTCAAAAAGGGGGAGATTGTTGGCTAAATGGACATCTATAAATCCCTTTGTTTTGATTATGACAAACATTTCATTCTTATTGATCTAACGAGCTACTTGAGTGTGTAGGAACAAGGTGGATGACAAAAGCAATTAGAGAAATCCATATGCTTATATGTTTGTATTTTCATGAAATGTAATCGCCTTGTAAAAACTTGTACAAATATATAATGTACAAGTACTTAGATTTCATGTAAATCAAGCGTTAGATTCTCCCTATCTAAACACCACATTTAGATAAGTCATCCCCTTCAAATAGGATTACATTTGCACACTCATACATATAATTAGTGCCTAAATTGAAACATTGAAACAGGATCAATCTCGGTCGACCAACTCCTCGACCGAGACACTCTCGGTCGACAATCTTCTCGACCGAGAAAGATCCAAAGTAGCCGTTAGACACAACTGACAAGGTAGTTGGCAGTTGGAGATAGACGTTGCAAATCACTTGATCCAGAGAGCCTGTCGGTCGACAAAACTTCGGCCGAGTAGGTATCTCGGTCGACCATTCCTTGACCGAGATGAACTCTGACAGCAACTGCAGAGTAAATTAATTAGCCATTGTTAAAACAACAAACTTGTATCTAACGGCTAGTTAAGCACTTAGAAACCCGAAGTTGTCTAGAATGTCCTTAAGCATCCTTAGACCATTCCTATAAATAGGACAAGCCATAGGTCACTCAAACACACTTGTTACACTTGAGAAATCCTTGAGCATACTTTGAGCAATCTGTTTGTGAGCAATTTGAGCATTGTGACAATTGGACACTTCCTTCCTTAGCTCAAAATTCGTGTCCTATAGGCTAGTATCTCCTACCCACTGCAATCACAAGTTCATACACTTGGTTAGGAGATCTATACGCTTGATCTAGGCAAATCAAGCCTTGGGCTATAAAGGATAAGTTGTAATTTCCTTTTTCCTTTCTTGTTCTCTATTATTGTTTGTACTCTCCTTGCTACTCCTAGGTTGGAGGCTGCGGATTGGAGAGGGTGGAGATCTTCTTGGTGAAGAAGGTGACCTTGAGCTACTTCAGAAGGCTGGTGCAACGGGAGGTTACTTCTAGAGAGGAAGGCTACTTCAAGGGGGAGCTTGAAGTTACTTCAAGAAGGCTACCTCAAGTTGGTGCACCTACTTCAAGGGAAGGTTGTTCAAGGGGTGTAAAGGAAAGTATTGTATTTTGTATAAATCCTTGAGAAGGTAATAAAATAAATACTTTCAAAATCCCAGTTGGGTAAGAAACCGGGTAGTGGACTGAAAACTTTAGTATTTGCTAAAGTTGGAACCACTCTAAACACCTGTCTCCTTCTTCCAATTTTCAATTGTGGTTGTTTGAGTTCAATAAATTGTTAAAATTATTAAAAAAAACTCTATTCACCCCCCCTCTAGTGTTTTTCATCACGGCCGTTGCGATGCCCGAGAGACTGCAGCCCGATACAAGCGGTCCTGTACGCCAGCTGAGCTGCTTCCCAGAACGGTTAAAAACAGGCGGCCAAAAACTAAAACTTGGGTGAAGAAAAAAAAAGCGATTAAAGTGTACAACATCATCGGCTTAGGGTTAAGACCCCGAACCTCAGAAGGTATTACTCCTCAAAGCTTCGTAAATACAGTAGTGGCCCATAAAACAGAAGAGTCAGTACGCTCGGCGCGTGCACTGACTTGGGCCTTATTACAGTCCATAATGTTTGTTTTACAAGGAAGAAAAATGAATCCTACTCTACGAAAGAAAGAAAATATTGGGTTGCCTTCCGAGGAGCGCTGAAGTTTGCGTCGCCAGCTCAACCGGTGCAAGCTCTTCGCATTCAGCCTTTGTCTGTACCCATATCCTGCAAGTCAATTTCTGCTCTCCTGACAAAAGCTTCATCTTCATAAAACCTCTTTACTCTGTTCCCATTCACCTTGAAGACCTTAGTCAGATCATCTTTGTCGTAGAGCTCCATCATTCCTGATGGGTATATCTTTGACACAGTAAACGGTCCCGACCATCTTGTCTGTAACTTTCCAGGAAAGAGTCGAATGGAGGATTTAAATAATAGAACTTTATCCCCTTCGCTCACATCCTTTCTTCTCAGGTGAGCACCATGCCACACCTTCGTTCTTTGTTTGTAGATTTTTGCATTTTCATAGGCGTTCATCCTCCACTCTTCGAGCTCTTGAAGCTGCAAAAACCTCCTCTCCTGCTTTTTCAAGGTCCATGTTTAAGAATTTGATTGCCCAAAGGGCCTTATGTTCCAGTTCTAGAGGTAGATGGCAAGATTTTCTGTAGATCAGCCTGTAGGGGGTGGTTCTAATGGATGTTTTGTAGGAGGTCTTGTAGGCCCATAGTGCGTCGTCAAGCTTCATAGACGAGTCCTTCCTCGTTCAGCTGACAGTCTTTTCCAGGATCTGCTTGATTTGTTTGTTTGAAACCTCTACCTGCCCAGAAGTCTGTGGGTGGTAGGGTGTAGAGATTTTGTGCTTAACTCCATACTTACGTAGGAGTGCTTCAAACTGTCTTTCTCCAAAGTGCGACCCACCGTCGCTTATTACCGTGCATGGTACACCGAACTGAGGAAAGATCGTCTTCTCAAATAGCCTGATTACCGACTTGGTGTCACACGTTTGGGTTGCTACAACTTCTACCCACTTCGATACATATTCTATTGCCACTAGTATGTATTGATACCCCCTGGATGGAGGAAACGACCCCATGTAATCAATCCCCCACACGTCGAAAATCTCTACTTCGATCCAGCTTGCAATCGGCATTTCATTTCTCCTCCTTATATTCCCTGTAGACTGGCACTCTTTGCAAACTTTTACAAGTTGTGCAGCATCTTTAAATAAGGAGGGCAAGTAGAAACCTGACTGTAGCACTTTTGCAGTCATTCTTTCGCTACCCAGGTGTCCACCGTAGGGGGAGGCGTGGCACTTCTTCAGAATGTTCGCGGTTTCTTTCTCGGGGATGCATCTCCTGTAAAGATTGTCAACGGATCTTTTGAAGAGGAGAGGATCGTCCCAATAGTAATTTTTAGCATCCACGAACAACTTCTTTTTCTGATTGTAAGAAATGTCAATAGGTAGCTCTCCACAAGCAAGATAGTTGCAGATATCTGCAAACCATGGCAAGTCTTCTTCTTTAGCTTCTGCCAACATAAGAGCCTCATCGGCATAGTTGTCGTTGATCGGCGGTCCCCTTTGCCTTTCAGCTACGATCCTCGATAGGTGGTCGGCGACCACATTCTTTGTGCCCTTCTTGTCGGAAATTTCATGGTCGAACTCTTGCAGTAATAAGGCACACCTCAACAGCCTGGGCTTTGTGTCTTTCTTTTGCATTAGATATTTTATAGCCCCATGATATGTATATACCTTGACCTTTGCTCCAACTAGATACGACCTGAACTTATCGAAGGCGAAGACTATTGCCAGCATCTCTTTTTCTGTGGTTGTGTAATTTACCTAAGCTTCGTCCAACGTGCGACTAGCATAGCAGATCACATGGTACTTTTTATCGTTCTTCTACCCCAGGACTGCTCCTACCGCATAGTCGCTAGCGTCGCACATAAGCTCAAAGGGTAAATCCCAATCTGGTGCTTGGAGGATAGGTGGTGATACTAAAGCATTTTTCAAAGCCTGAAAAGCATTGAGACAATCATCAGAGAAAACAAATTCAACATCCCTTACCAGCAGATTAGACAAAGGCTTTGAAATCCTTGAGAAGTCCTTTATGAATCTACGGTAATAGCCGGTGTGACCGAGGAAGCTCCTCACTCCCATCACGGACTTCGGGGGAGGAAGATTGGATATGGCTTCGACCTTGCTGGTGTCCACCTCGATCCCACACCATGAGATATTATGCCCCAGAACGATGCCCTCTTGTACCATGAAATGGCACTTCTCCCAGTTTAAAACTAGGCTATTCTCCTCGCACCTTTGTAGAACCAAGGACAAATTCTTTAGGCAGCTATCGAAGTCCCTTCCATAGACTGAAAAATCGTCCATGAAAACTTCTACGATATCTTCTAAAAAAATCTAAAAACATTGATATCATGCATCTTTGGAACGTGGTGGGAGCATTGCAGAGTCCGAAGGGCATCCTTCTGAAAGCATAAGTGTCATAGAGGCAGGTGAATGTTGTTTTCTCCTGGTCATCGGGCAGGATGGGTACCTGGTAAAATCCTGAAAATCGATCAAGAAAATAGAAAAAGTCATGATGCGCTAATCTTTCAAAAACTTGGTCAATAAAAGGTAGTAGAAAATGATCTTTTTTGGTAGCCTGGTTTAACTTTCTATAATCTATGCACATCCGCCATCTGGTAACGGTCCTAACCGCCACCTTGTCGCCCTTTTCACCCTTTACCACTGTCATCTCGCCCTTTTTGGGTACTATGTGAATCAGACTAACCCAGTTGCTATCGCTGATTGGGTAGATGATCCATGCATCCCTTAGATTGATTACCTCTTTCTTGACGACTTCCTTGAGCATCTGATTCAGCTTCCTCTGGGGTTGATCCAGAGGCTTGACAGATTCTTCCAAGTTGATGCGATGCATGCATAAGGCAGGGCTAAGGCCTTTGATGTCCTCTACTGAATATCCTATAGCCCCCCTGTGGAGTCTCAACTCCTCAAGAAGTTGGTCCAACTGGTCTCTCGAAAGATTGGCGTTGACGATGACAGGGTTTCTCTCTTCTTTATCTAAGAATTCATATTTCAGACCTTTGGGCAACGGTTTCAACTCAGGCTTTGCTCTAGATGCTTTCTCTTAAGGCTCCTCCTCGAGAGAGGCATACTTCACGGACTCCACCACCTCATCCTCTTCGTGCAGATCTTCGTCAGACAGGTCAAAAAGATTGAGAGACTTCTCAACTTCAGGATCTTCAAAGTCAGAATCCTGACAGCTTATAGCCCTCGCAAGGGGGTCCACTATCTGGATGTCCTCCTCTATCTCCTCTTAAAATTTATCATAGCTATCCGCGAAGCATGCGGATTCAGACAGGGAAGGACCTTTCATCGCCTCCTTCGGCTTGAAGTCTAGTTGGTCATTTCCGACCCTCAATGTGATCATCCCCTCATAGACATCAATCAACGCCCTTCCTATTTCCAGGAAAGGACGTCCAAAGATGATCGGGCAGCGGGGGTCTTCTGCTGTGTCAATGACTACTATGTCGCAAGGAATGAAGAAATTACCGACCCTGATTGGCACATCTTCAACAATGCCGACTGGTCTCTTGAAGGTGTGGTCCGCCAGTTCAATCCTCATATTGGTATGAACCATGTCGGTTAAACCCAACCTTTGTGTGAAGCTCAGGGGCATGAGGCTGATGCTTGCCCCTAAGTCGGCAAGACCTTTTCGCTCAGCGTTGTCCTCGATGGAAAACGGGGTCGTAAAAGCTCCATGGTCCCTTCTTTTGTTTGGCAGGTCAGGCTTCACGAAGGCTGAGGAAGAAGATGCTAGGTGCACGGTCTCAACCCTTCCTCCTCTTCTTTTCTTCGTGATAAGATCCTTGAGGAACTTGGTGTAGGTCGGCATCTCCTCCAAGGCGTCAAGGAAGGGGACTTCAAGATGCAGTTTCCTGATCGAGTCCATGAACCTTTCGTGACGCTTTTTCATATTTGCCTTGATCAGCTTATAAGGAAACGGTAGCCTGGGAGTATAAGGATCCCTCCCACCAGATAGCTCATCGGAAGGCTTCTATGTAGGCTCTCAAGCTTCTGCTTGTCTGCCTTCGTCCTCAGCCAGAATCACACTCTCAGGCCTTGGCTCAGGCTCTGGTCTGGATTTATCAGCGCGTTCCACCATCTTCCCAAACCTTAGTATTGCCATTCTGGCAGTTTCAGGGTAGATGAGTGTCTTTCCTACAGGGTCCTTTCTCAGAGCGGCCATCTGGGCCAATCGTTGATCGACCTCGTGCCGGCGCATCTGCAGATTTGCCATCTAGTGTTGCATGGAATTCAGAGCTCCAGGACTGGCGAGCGCTCCCTGTGCCAGCTGGTTGATGATAGTGTCTTGTCTTTTCATGTAAGTGAACAACTGACCAACCAAACTGGGTTGGTGTGAAATCCCATCTCAGCCTTGACGTTCACCCTTATACAGAGATTGCTCACAGTGAGACATGGTGTCAGAGATTGATGGAACAGATCACCGTTCTTCAAAGTTCCTGGAATGGCACGAGAAATCAATTTTTTTAGAAAATAGAATTATTTATTTTGTGCAAAGAGTAATGATAATAATGATAATAATAATAGAAAAGAGTGTTGTCAAGCTCATTTCTAAGCTTGAGGAACGGGAGTGTAGTTAGTGGATTCGAATTCGTCAACAGTGCCATTTTGCCTTGTCCCCGGCAACGGCGCCAAAAAGTTGACCGGTCTAAATCACGTGTCCTAAAAATGGAGGCGGATTTGACGTAGTCGAGCTTTTACATTTATAACCCGAAACCTTCTAGGCCCCCGCAAATTTGTTTACGGGGTCGAAGTAGATAGACGGGGTCGAACACAGGAACAAGGGTGGTAGTGTTGAGAATGCTGAATCGACACGCTACACTTCGGCAAGGATAAGAGATGATAAAATTCCCAAAAGGGAGCAGCAGAACAAGATCGATAAAATAAAAGAAAATCCTATCTCCAACTGGAGTTACAAGGAAAACATAGGTTTTAGGCATTTATCAGTTTTTAGGGATTTTCATGCTACGGAAATAGAGAGATAATACTAAAGCTAAACAAGGTACCAAGGAGAAAACTTCGGTAAAACAAGAGGCAGCAAAAACATCCTGTACCCCTCCTCTCAGAGCGGGTACCTCTAACCAAGCATCAACACCCCTCTCGAGGCTACTGGACTTAAATTAGAGTGGAAAAGTTACTACTACAACTCCGATTCCGGGCACTCTCGTACTCCAGAATTGGACCAAACACTAGAGTCACAACACCTCTCTCAAGGCTGTTATGATGGGAAAACACGATTCGGTAGCTAATCGAAACGCGATCCAACGTGCAAGCTAGAGTTCAGATATTAAACATAGCAATCATCCAACAAGGGTACCAAGCTTAAAGTTGTAGATAATTAAACTCTTCCATTTCCATAAACAATAGAGGTCTTAAGTACAATGCATAAGTAAAGAATTAAATAACAGAAATAAAGATAGAGGTCGCCTTCTTGATGTAGAAGGACGACAGACTATAGCGGCTCTCCAGCCCGATACCGGTCAGAAGCCTAGCCCGATACATCAGTGTCGGACGGCGCACCCTCTCGGGCGACACACCGTGATAGCCGATTGTATCGTTCAAGGACCCTGGCCGATACGCTCAAGTCGGGCGGCACCCTCTCGGACGGCAGGCCATGACGGGTGAAGCGTATCGGGTTCAATATCATGTCGGGCTCGGAGTGACGCATTCTAATGTCAGGCACTTGTGTCGCTCATCCATGTTGGCCGATATCGGCCTGCAGTGTCGCCCAGGACGGTCCTAAGTGAACCATCCCCTCCCTCTCGGGACGGGGAAGAGCTCACCTAGAGTTGCCTGGCACAGACACTTAGGCGCGATACTTCTACTCTCGTAGCTTCCTCCGAAGATTTTCTCAGGGTTCCCCCGACCTATTCCCCTGTTGCGACCTGTCTTTTCGGCTTCCTGTAGCTGCTATTTATAGGCAGCAGTTGGGGGAAGTTATGGTGCTCGAAGCGCCACGTGTCCTCCCTATTCATGGGTCAGTGGTCGACTGATTCTGGTATCGCCCGGCACAGGGTGTCGTTCGTCGGTCACGTGATGGGCGGCGCCTGCCAGTGGGTGGCCTGTGTCGCGCGACAAGCTTGAGTTGTCATGGCGAGTGCGGCTCCCTTTCGGGTAAGAGACGTGTCGCCCGTCAGCTTCTTCTTGCGCGGCGTCCCTATGTCGCGTGTCGTTGTGTCGCGCTACCCTATCGGGCGGCAATCGTATCGCGCATCTGGAAGGCCGATGTAGGTGGAGCTTATTCGTGGGCCGGGACGGCCTTATTGATGACAAAATGGGTCAAAATTGTAGGAAAACTCTGCAAAAGTTGGAAATATTGGATTAAGAGCGTCGTTTGGCCAATTATTGCGAAATTACATATAAAAGAGAGGAAAACAGTTAAAAAGGGCAGTTTTGGTAGAAGAAAAACAGTCTAAAAGATCACAAAATTTGGTGTTACCAGTACTACATGATAAGATTCCACTTGATTAATTAAGTACATTCTCATATTCTTTTAGCATCAGTCAAGTTTTCAGACAAGAATATTATGACAAATTCTACAAAGAAAGGCGTACTACATCTATCAAGTACTTTTGAATCTTTAAAACACATGATACTTGGGATCTCAGTCCCTTATCACATTACTTGGAATTCTCATCCCTTCACATCATCATTATCATGATTACTGGATATGGGTATTCCAACCCTTAGATCATCACATAACATTGTTACCTCTATAATAGGTAACCATTACCTCTAGGTCCTCAGACCAAGGTATTCTTTTCACTTGTTGTGAAAGTATTCACATGGCTGACAAGGCCATTACGCATCTTGTCACCTTTCACTAGGCAACAGCTTATTCACATGGCTCACAAGGCCATCACGCATCTTGTCACCTCTCACTAGGCAACAAATTATTCACATGGCTCACAAGGCCATCACACATCTTGTCACCTCTCACTAGGCAACAACTTATTCACATGGCTCACAAGGCCATCACACATCTTGTCACCTCTCACTAGGCAACAACTTATTCACATGGCTCACAAGGCCATCACACATCTTGTCACCTCTCACTAGGCAACAACTTATTAACATGGCTCACAAGACCATTAATCATTATACTTGTTATACAAGTATTTAACATGCCTTACAAGGCTTATGCGATAAGAGAAATACAACCTTCCCATCATTAGGGTTAGGGTTTTCCCTTTCTTATCGATTAAGGTTTCTCTTACATATCATTACCCTTCATTAGGGTTAGGGTTTTCTATTTTTAACCATTTAGGTTTTCAAGATCATATTATCAATGATCAAACCCTAATTCATTGCTCCACACATCTAGGAGCAAACATTGATATCATAAGTATTCAATCATACTTATTCATTCTCATCATTTATCATTAAATGAATCATCAACACAAGGTATGAATTCCTCTCTCATCCTTACCAGGGTATGATTACATCAGACTTTATTAACTTGGCTTAATCCTTTCTCAAAGTATGTTAGCCCGCACCTATCAAAGTGCATTAAACTTATTACATCTCAATGTAACAATTGACATAACACACTTCATGTGTTACTCATCCAAGTATATTGGATTTAAGGTGTATCAAGGTACATCAACCTTGAAGTGATGGATGTGATATCTATCATGTCTTGATGTATCACTTCCCTCATCACTTTTAACATACTTAAGTTCATCAACTTATATTATATTAGGGTATGTCCCATCCTAATACTTTATGCACTAGCTCATCACATTTATCATGTAATGTATTGGTCATAAGTCACACAATTGAATTATTCAACCATCATTAATGATATGAACTCATCTCGGGTTAAGGCATTATTGATATAGGATTAACCATTATCAACCACTCTAGGTGTTTCACCTATCAAGGTATTATCCACACCATTACTTGGTTTTACATTTATCACTCCTAAGAGTGTCTTGCCCTTACCTTTACAAGGTGTATAGGGTTAAATCATGTGCATATGTTTACCATATCGGATTGTAGGTGTATAGACACTCACCATATCGGGCTAGGATTTGCACTTTTCTCTATATCGGGCATGAGGTACCTTCTTGACCTCATATCGGGCACAATATATATGTATGTGTCGCCCATGATACTTATGATGTATCAACCTATCACCATGTCAGGCTAGAAGTACATTCAATCACCCTATCGGGCTAGTCACCATCTAGGGTTAGCCATGACGGGTTGGGGTTTGCCATATCAGGCTCAACCCAATATACAAGTCAATTGGAGTGTAGGGCACCAAACCATATTGGGATACATCATCAAACATTAGGTTGCAACACCCATGTTGGGTTAGGGTTGATTGTGTCGGGCACATGGCATATACATGTGTCGCCCATGATACTTAAGACGTATCAACTTATCACCATATCGGGCTATCAAATTGTCTAGGGTTGTGTATCATTCAACCCTATCGTTCAACCCTATCGTTCAACCCTGTCATTCAACCCTATCATGCAAACCTATTGTGCATCCATGTCATGCATCCATGTTGTGCATCCATGTCATGCAATAATACTTGTTACTCTTCTCTTATATCTGGTTACCCAAATTAGGGTTTCATGTCAACTTATAAGTATTCATTCAATCTTGTATCGTGTATGGAGTCTATACTTAACTCCCTATCATGCAAGAGGTGTATAATACACCCCCATATCGTTCAACAAGGTTTACAAACCTATTCATATCATTTTAGTGAAATAGGTGCATCATCATATCGGGTTAGAGGTGCTTGCTTATGTGCATGCACCCGATATCACTTTTATAAGGTGATATCACAATCTTCAAGATCTAGACCTTTATTCTAACTATTATAGTTGAAGTCAATAGGTCTAAGAAACTACTAGAACTCATAATGGCATCAACTATTTCAGAAAATTTTGGAATTAAAAGTAGATCATTAAATACAATAATTTAGGTGATGAATAATATCATGGTTGAGTTCAAGTTATAAAACCTGCCTTAAGAACCACTTCAAAGCTTCAAGGTCCAAATCTCCATGTTCCTAAGGTTGAAGATGACTTTATCAAATGTCCAAGGCTCGTTCACAACTCCTTCATATACAAGGAATCACCATGGATAAGCAATTGGTGAAGAAGAAAAGAAAGGTAGATCGTAACCCTAATTCCATGCTTCAATTCAAGCTTGAAGACAACTATATCTTACCTTAGGGTTACGTTTTGAGTTCCTTATCTCCTTGGCCGACACCCTACCACTCTTGGGCGATATGGACTTCCTCTTGGCCGACACAACTTTGCTTATGGCCGATACGCCCTCACATGTGGCCAAAATCACTTCAATTGGCCGATATCAACTTGATATGGGAAATATCAGCATGGTATGGATGATATACTTGCTATGGCCGATACACAAGGCCTATCAACGATACCCTTGTGCTATTTCACGACATGCCATCCTTTTTGCAAGATATGATACTCACTTGGATGATATGGCACTCACTTGGAGTCAAAACACTTCACTCTATGGCCGATATCACCGTATATAGCCGATATCACCTACTTGGGCGATATGCTCTTGCCATGGGTGATATCCCAAGGCCCATGCACGATACCACAGCATCCCTTCACGATATGGGAGCTCTATACACGATAACTTAGGGTAGGAGGGTGGTAAGGGTAGCAACATTCCATTAAGGGGTCAAACTAGGGGTATATATACTTACTGATCATGAAGAAAGGCAAAAAAATGAGGTGTCAACATTTTGAGCTAGTAGGTGCCACGTGTCATGCATGAGTGAAACGTGTCCATGCATGCATCAACATTTATATTGACATGCAAAAAGGTTGAGGATCATCTAAAGATGCAAATTCGTCCATTGCTTATCCATTTAGATAAGTCATCTAGGTTTAATCACTATTTTAAGTCAAGTCGATACACTTTTTCTAAGGAAACTTGTTGGCCGTCACACCTCACCTCCTTGAGGTGCTTTGCACGATATGGACTTTTACAAAAGTTCACAAAACGATATGGAACACCTACTTGGGATCCATGGCCGATAGGCACTCATGTATAAGTTTTTCAACTTGATAAAACTCCAGTTAAGCTTCCAAATTCAACCCTTTTCTTGGTCATTTCATCACCAAAAGTACCATCATTCATAATGGATTCAAACATGGTGTATCATTCATTCTCTCTCCTCTAAATGATACATAGAGGAAGTAGGAACACTCTATAGGTGGTAATTTTGCATATCAACCCCACATTTTTGGTAAATTACAATTTGTACCAAAATTGGTGCACAAGGTACCAGCATTGTTCAAACAAGTTCAAACTTGGAATTTAGGCTTTCCACAAGCCACCACCTTGCATAATTCTCTCTATCTTGATGATAAAACATATAAGGCACATTCAACATGTGACATTTTGCATTATAGCCCCTCAATTTGGGTAAATTGCACTTTGGTCCAAAACAAAGGAAAATTGCTCAAACAACATTCAATCGGGACCAAACTTGAAACATGAGTGTGTCACATGATAAAAAAACACCTTAGAGGATTATATTAAAGTTCTAAGCAACTTTATTAGCCAAAACAAATAGGGTTAGCTCATAACCCAGGTCAGGGTTGTTACAAGTTATAAACCCCTAACAAGGATTTCGTCCCCGAAATCTCAGATAAAAGGAGACAGATATTACTCATTCGTTGTATCATCAAGTCTCCACATAACATCTCATTGTTATGGAGACACCATATAACTTTGATCAATACAAAGTTCTTTTACACAAAAATCCCATGGAATCAAACACATAGGATACATGCTTCACTTTTTTTTCATTATCGACTCTGTAGTTAATTCTGGGTCAGGTAACACTTTTCTCACTCAGATAGAGGTTGTTTGTTAATCTCATTTGACAAACTTTTATTGTAATATTTTTACAATTATTCCTTCAAGTAAATCATTTTCATCAATGTTATGTTTATGCAGAGCATAAACCCCTAACATATGATGTCCATACTATTTCATGTAACTAGACTGATTTCACAGTTGGCCATCCCAGGCAACCAACATAAATCATATGATTAGGAGTTTATGTTTTCACTTTCTCATACCACCTGACACTTCTTAGATACTAGGATTTCTTACTTTGATATCTATCACATGTGTCAAAAACTCATCACATCCTCATCTTTCTTTCATCTTGGGACATTACTTGTTACACATATCTTTATCTTGGGACCAAAGTCCAAGACAAACTGATACTTTTTCTAAGTATCCATCAATTGAACATTTTTGACTTATACACATCAAGCATCATAAGACCCACTTGATTTCCATGTCCCTAAAAAGAAAGAACACTAAGGAACATATTCCTGTTATCACCCCATCATCATCCATGGTTGTTTATCAAAGAGAACAGATTATCATCTCCTCTGATTATTGCATGAACTTTCAACTATTCATGAGTCATTTACTCGTGTTTCATCCTAGGTTCCTTGCCATCATCATAGGAATTATAAGGATGATTACATGTCATTATTCCTTTCTTTGTTATTGTCTAACATGTTCATGAGTATTTTGTGATTTTATCACATTTCCCATTTCCACATCATGAGAAAAGATCTTTATTATTCACACATGCTTTATCTGATAGGGATCATCTCCCTTGTTCTCATTCTCTTATCATGAGGATTATACTTTCCATTTCCTCATACATACAGATTGATCTGAGATCATCTCACATTCCACTTTATTGCACTAAGGATGTGATATACATGTCCATACCATATTTCCAGTTTCATTATACTCACTAGATTGTCTCAGAATGACTACTTGATCAGAGTAATCAGAAAGATAACAATCTAAGAGTTCCATACTCACCTTATCTCCAATAATTATATACCTAGCCAGGGTAGACAAGTACTGAGATTAGGTAGTATGCACTTTATGTACTATCATATTCCTTACTTATTGCATCATCACCAACACATGATTTAACATTCCTGGATTTTCTCCAGGCATCTCTTCTATACCTCATCCTTTTTCACACAGATAAGAGAAATTATAGAGCATTTAAAAGAATACTAAACAGAATATAAATTCTAGTTCTCATCATTTCTTCCCTATGTCCCCATAGGACAATCAATAGGGAAGTCCATAACAGCAATCCTTTTTAGGATTATCAGGTAACATCAAAAGAAGGCATATTAAAATGAAAAAGCTCTATCTGATTGTTACCCCTTGCGGTCATCCACCGCTTTAGGTTGACTCAACCCATAGAGTCTAGTTGTTTCATGTTGTTACTTTTTGCTTTTTAGAACCACTAGGCAAAAGTCTCTGGAATTGTAATGACATTTCCTTAATTCTCGGCTTATTGCCCCTTCTTGGGCACTGCCATCACAGATATACTATCTGTCTAAACTTATGGTAGAGTCTACTTTCTCACCATTTGTTAATCTTTCCCACATTTTCCACTGTTCCAACATGACTATGTCATTCAGGAACCCTTTCAAAGCCCAAAGTTTCTGTATTGAGGACTGGTAACCTAGGTTCTAATGCTAGTATCCAGTCTACTATATGCATCATTGTTGTCCTAACCTACCCAACAAGAGCATAAACATAGGATTCTCTATCCTGATCGGGTCATGATGGGAATTCTCAAGAATTCATTCTTCTCTTGCCTGATCCCTTGCACCCTTTCCTGGTGCAACAACATTGCCCTCAACAATGTATTCCTCGTGTTCCCCACTCATTTATAAACTTCACCCTTTCTTCTGCACAAGCAGAAGTCACTATAGGGTATATTGGAGGACACTAACACAGACTCAACACCTTAGTCCTATGTCTCTGTAGACTCAGCGAACCTTAAGTGATGATACCAAACTTGTAACGAAAGTCACAAATTTGATAGACAAATCATTACTAATTAAGCGGAATTTAAACATAAACAACAGATTAACAAAAATCACAAAAAATTAAAACCAACTTGCAAAGAGATCCATTTCTAGGAAAACTCTTTAAGGAGGAACCAAAACTTTATATACATCATTGCTCACATTGTACATACACTTTACCATCTCTTCTCGAGGATAACATATAATAGTTTCTTTACCAAACTATACATGAGCAACATAAAACCTCGAGGCGCGTAAACCAAAATCTCTTATTGATCATAAAACCAGTACGAACCAACTCCAAGGACGTGAGAGTACAGAGACGACACATAGGACTCATATCTACAAGACATGACAGACAGTACACTCAACCTGAGCTTTCACTGCTGGCTCAGTTGTTATTCTTCCTCTGCAAAAAGGTCTTCACCTCCTCGTGCACGTCCACCTAAAATTTTGGGCCCCACGGGGGTGAGACAATTGAAAATTGCCTCAGCGAGAGATATAACTCTCCGCCGACCATATTATTATCATAGATTAAGAAATTATAAACTGAGCAGAGGTTCTTTTTATATTAATAAGTAGGATAATTCACTATATTAACAGAATGAAGTAATCTCCTTTCATAAGGAGAACATTGCATCTACCCATGGTAGATTATAATTCATCTATCTGCTTGCAAGGAATGTAAAGAAACATGATTAACATCTATCCACTAAGGATGTATAAAAGAAATGTAACATCAGCCAAATGATTTCCTTATTTAAGCAAACATCCTAGGCGGCTGATTACACTTTACAATCACACTTAAGCCCTGAGGAGATGAGGTATACCGCTCATACTCCAACCGACCATTGCGAAGTCAAAATCGGTTCCATACATAGGTCAATGGAAGAGCCGGACTCCATGACTTCACCCATCTCGGTCAGTGCAAGAAATGGCAGGACATCTCATGTCTCTGCAAAATAGCTTTCCAGGGTATACTGGCAACTTCGCTATAGAGCTACAGCGTCAACTGCACTCCTTTAGCATCGAGAGATTTAATGTTTATCTCACATCAATCCGAAATTTATATCATCATCGGGAGATTCGTGATACATCCATCCCGGCACATATAATGAAGGATTGAGAGATCTCATGTTTATCTCCCATCAATCCATCATTAGGGCATAAGGTACTCGCACCCATCACCCCCACATATTCAAAAATATGCTCTTCGGGTTATGTCGCGGAGCAACCCGTTTCACCATTCAGCAAAAGAACCTGACGTTAATGGATCTATGGCCAGGGCACTACATGATAAGATTCTACTTGATTAATCGAGTACATTCTCATATTCTTTTAGCATCAGTCAAGTTTTTAGACAGGAATATTATGACAAATTCTACAAAGAAAGGCGTACTACATCTATCAAGTACTTTCAAATCATTAAAACACATGATACTTGGGATCTCAGTCCCTTATCACATTACTGGGAATTATCATCCCTTCACATCATCATTATCATGATTACTGGATCTGGGTATTCCAACCCTTAGATCATCACATAACATTGTTACCTCTATAACAGGTAACCATTACCTCTAGGTCCTCAGACCAAGGTATTCATTTCACTTGTTGTGCAAGTATTCACATGGCTCACAAGGCCATTACGCATCTTGTCACCTTTCACTAGGCAACAGCTTATTCACATGGCTCACAAGGCCATCACACATCTTGTCACCTCTCACTAGGCAACAACTTATTCACATGGCTCCCAAAGCCATCACACATCTTGTCACCTCTCACTAGGCAACAACTTATTCACATGGCTCACAAGGACATCACACATCTTGTCACCTCTCACTAGGCAAAAACTTATTAACATGGCTCACAAGGCCATTAATCATTATACTTGTTATACAAGTATTTAACATGCCTTACAAGGCTTATGCGATAAGAGAAATACAACCTTCCCATCATTAGGGTTAGGGTTTTCCCTTTCTTATCGATTCAGGTTTCTCTTACATATCATTACCCTTCATTAGGGTTAGGGTTTTCCATTTTTAACCATTTAGGTTTTCAAGATCATATTATCAATGATCAAACCCTAATTCATTGCTCCACGCATCTAGGAGCAAACATTGATATCATAAGTATTCAATCATACTTATTCATTCTCATCATTTATCATTAAATGAATCATCAACACAGGGTATGAATTCCTCTCTCATCCTTACCAGGGTATGATTACATCAGACTTTATTAACTTGGCTTAACCCTTTCTCAAAGTATGTTAGCCCGCACCTATCAAAGTGCATTAAACTTATTACATCTCAATGTAACAATTGACATAACACACTTCATGTGTTACTCATCCAAGTATATTTGATTTAAGGTGCATCAAGGTACATCAACCTTGAAGTGTTGGATGTGATATTTATCATGTCTTGATGTATCACTTCCCTCATCACTTTTAACATACTTAAGTTCATCAACTTATCTTGTATTAGGGTATGTCCCATCCTAATACTTTATGCACTAGCTCATCACATTTATCATGTAATGTATTGGTCATAAGTCACACAATTGAATTATTCAACCATCATTAATGATATGAACTCATCTCGGGTTAAGGCATTATTGATATAGGATTAACCATTATCAACCACTCTAGGTGTTTCACCTATCAAGGTATTATCCACACCATTACTTGGTGTTACACTCATCACTCCTAAGAGTGTATTTCCCTTACATTTACAAGGTGTATAGGGTTAAATCATGTTCATATGTTTACCATATCGAATTGTAGGTGTATAGACACTCACCATATCGGGCTAGGATTTGCACTTGTCTCCATATCGGGCATGAGGTACCTTCTTGACCTCATATTGGGCACAATATATATGTATGTGTCTCCCATGATACTTATGATGTATCAACCTATCACCATGTCGGGCTAGAAGTACATTCAATCACCCTATCGGGCTAGTCACCATCTAGGGTTAGCCAGGACGGGTTGGGGTTTGCCAAATCAGGCTCAACCCAATATACAAGTCAATTGGAGTGTAGGGCACCAAACCATATTGGGATACATCATCAAACATTAGGTTGTAACACCCATGTTGGGTTAGGGTTGATTGTGTCGGGCACATGGAATATACATGTGTCGCCCATGATACTTAAAGAGGTATCAACTTATCACCATATCGGGCTATCATATTGTCTAGGGTTGTGTATAGTGCAACCCTATCATTCAACCCTATCATGCAACCCTGTCGTTCAACCCTATCGTGCAATCCTATTGTGCATCCATGTCATGCATCCATGTTGTGCATCCATGTCATGCAATAATACTTGTTACTCCTCTCTTATATCGGTTTACCCAAATTAGGGTTTCATGTCAACTTATAAGTATTCATTCAATCTTGTATCCTGTATGGAGTCTATACTTGACTCCCTATCATGCCAGTACTACACCCCCATATCGTGCAACAAGGTTTACAAACCTATTCATATCATTTTAGTGAAATAGGTGCATCATCATATCGGGTTAGAGGTGCTTGCTTATGTGCATGCACCTGATATCACTTTTATAAGGTGATATCACAATCTTCAAGCTCTAGACCTTTATTCTAACTATTATAGTTCAAGTCAACAGGTCTAGGAAACTACTAGAACTCATAATTTCATCAACTATTTCAGAAAATTTTGGAATTAAAAGTAGATCATTAAATACAACAATTTAGGTGATGAATAATAACATGGTTGAGTTCAAGTTATAAAACCCGACTTAAGAACCACTTCAAAGATTCAAGGTCCAAAGATCCATGTTCCTAAGGTTGAATATGACATTATCAAAGGTCCAAGGCTCGTTCACAACTCCTTCATATACAAGGAATCACCATGGATAAGCAATTGGTGAAGAAGAAAAGAAAGGTAGATCATAACCCTAATTACATGCTTCAATTCAAGCTTGAAGACAACTATATCTTACCTTAGGGTTAAGTTTTGAGTTCCTTAGCTCCTTGGCCGACACCCTACCACTCTCGGGTGATATGGACTTCCTCTTGGCTGACACAACTATGCTTATGGCCGATACCCCCTCACTTGTGGCCAAAATCACTTCAATTGGCCGATATCAACTTGCTATGGGCAATATCAACATGGTATGGCCGATATACTTGCTATGGCCGATACACAAGGCCTATGAACGATACCCTTGTGCTATTGCACGAAATTCCACCCCTGTTGCATGATATGATACTCACTTGGACGATATGGCACTCACTTGGAGTCAAAATACTTCACTCTATGGCCGATATCACCCTATATGGCCGATATCACCTACTTGAGTGATATGCTCTTGCCATGGGTGATATCCCAAGTCCCATGCACGATACCACAGCATCCCTTCACGATATGGGAGCTCTATGCACGATACCTTAGGGTAGGAGTGTGGTAAGGGTCGCAAAATTCCATTAAGGGGTCAAACTAGGGGTATATATACTTGCTGATCATGAAGAAAGGCAAAAAAATGAGGTGTCAACATTTTGAGCTAGTAGGTGCCACGTGTCATGCATGAGTGACACGTGTACATGCATGCATAAAAATTTATCTTGACATGCAAAAAGGTTGAGGATCATCTAACGATGCAAATTCGTCCATTGCTTATCCATTTGGATAAGTCATCTAGGTTTAATCACTATTTTAAGTCAAGTCGATACACTTTTTCTAAGGAAACTTGTTGGTCGTCACACCTCACCTCCTTGAGGTTCTTTGCATGATATGGAGTTTTCCAAGAGTTCGAAAAATGATATGTAACACCTCCTTGGGCTCCATGGCCGATAGGCACTCATATATAAGTTTTTCAACTTGATACAACTCAAGTTAAGCTTCCAAATTCAACCCTTTTCTTGGTCATTTCATCACCAAAAGTACCATCATTTATAATGGATTCAAACATGGTGTCTCATTCATTCTCTTTCCTCTAAATGATACATAGAGGAAGTAGGAACACTCTAGAGGTAGTAATTTTGCATATCAACCCCACATTTTTGGTAAATTACAATTTGTACCAAAATTGGTGCACAAGGTACCATCATTGTTCAAACAAGTTCAAACTTGGAATTTAGGCTTTCCACAAGCCACCACCTTGCATCATTCTCCCTATCTTGATGCTAAAACATATAAGGCACATTCAACATGTGACATTTTGCATTATAGCCCCTCAATTTGGGTAAATTGCACTTTGGTCCAAAACAAAGGAAAATTTCTCAAACAACATTCAATTGGGACCAAACTTGAAACATGAGTGTGTCACATAATAACAAAACACCTTATAGGATTATATTAAAGTTATAAGCAACTTTATTAGCCAAAACAAATAGGGTTAGCTCATAACCTAGGTTAGGGTTGTTACATTAATATTGCTAGTTAATGATATAACCTAGGTCATTAATTGCTCTAGTTCTTAGCTTGTCTCTTTAGTGTTAATTTGCATTGCTAGTGCGGAAACACATCCCACTATCACATAGACAGCGAGGTGTTACGCGAAAACGTGCGGAAAACACCATAACCACAGATTACCAAAAACATGGGTTAATTAAAACCGATTGCGGAAAGCTGATAAACTGAGAAACTATTACATATAGGTCCTCGTCCTGCAAGAAAACATGTTATATAAATGTTTACGAGCCCTGATACGTGTCCACAACTTAGAGCAACAACTGTCTTGTCATCACATGAGTTTATCACCTGTTAAATATATACATAAAGGCCCACATCCGGCCAACAGCAGGATATACAAAGGATCAACAGCCATACATCGTGAAACAACGTCAAAATGCTCCCAAGGACCTGAGAGTACAGGGATGACTCTAGACTCTACTACAGAATGTCAAAATAGTATCATGTCCATCTCTTGCCTTCTACTACTCGTCTTGTTGCTCGGCCGCAACTCCGCGACCACCACCACGTCTAGCTCGAACACCTAAAAACCAGCGGGGTGAGACAATCAAACATTGTCCCAGCGAGAAACATAACTCCCCGCCGAAACTATAAAACCAGAAGGATAAAGCAACAGCAGAAGATAAACAGTAAAACGTAGAATAATAACAGTCTATGCAGCAAGGCTATTCGTACCATCAAGCTTACCAGACTGTATGGAAGACATATCATTAACTATCTCTTTATCGAACATAAGATTATAAGATCTTCTCACATAACATGAGGAACATATAAGTAACTGTATGTATAACAAGGTTAACTACGCAAGCAAGGCCTCAACCAATGTTCCGTGTTTTGCCTTAAGTAATAAATACTATGCGGCTGGATTACGTATTTTTATGCACTGAGGAAGTGAACCGTACCGTTCAAATCCAACTGACAGCTGCGAAACCCGGAGTCGGTGCCATACAAGGTCAATGGAAGAGCCGGACTCCACGACCTCCCACCTCGTGGTCAGTGCACGAGTACAACACAAGCAGGACCGCAGTCTCATGCTGAAGTGGTCTTAGCCATAGGGTTAGCTCCATAGGCTACCCATCCTCTAGCCCGCCTTGGTACAGGTCACGGCGCTAGTATATCTGAGCCACGGGCCTATTCACCGTGCTTTGAGCCATGAATGCATTCATGCTCCACATATCACATATCCTGAGCCATGGGCCTATTCACCATGCTCTTCACATACCCCGAGTCTGCAACCAAAGCTGCACTCGAACCCTCACTATTTTAGGCTAGGAGAAACCTCGCATACTCAACAATATGTGCTCCGGGTTACCCGTAGGAGAACCCGTTTCACCATCACCAGCTCCTGACGATAATGGATCTATGGCCAGGGCAACTACATGATATATTCCACTGTGATTAATTAATATCTTTTATATGGATTGCAAGATTCAACCAAGTTATATAACATGTAAACTATAACAGGAAATAAACAACAAAAAGCTCAACATTATGCTTTTATTGTAATCACATCAACCTGATCCATCACAAGGATCCAACCTCACATGTTATCACTTGGCCTCTTTCCAATCATCCAGATCCATCTCAAGGATCATCACATACCATGGGATCTCAATCCCTTATCATATATTGCCACTGCCTCTCAAGGCTTACACCATCATCATGGGACAAACACATCATACATGTAATCTCATCGACAAGAGTAACTATCAAAGTAATGTTACTCATCACATATTTCTCGTAGCCTTTTTTTTCTTGGCTAATCATCACCTGCATGGTTAGTGTACACAATAATCATAGGCTTAACAGAAGACCATGCTATCAATATAGAGTGACATTAAAGATTATATATCAATCATACATCAACTGATGATCATGTGCATAAGACACATTATTAAGAAAACCATACTATATGCTTATCATCAACTTACTGCAATTAATCCAGATGATCATGTTCATGTATAAAGATATGTAGTTACATAAGCAAGTGTTACCATAATAATTACCATTGAGTAAAACGACATATGTATGTGGGCAGAACCCTCACTAGAAGCACCAAGAACCCTCACTAAAGGCTGTGTCGGGAAGCATGCCCTCACCTATTGTTCATCTCGTAGTGTTCCTCATATAACGACCTCCATACTAGGATCTATCGGCCAAGTTCACAACATTATGTCGAGCTGGCAACATCAACCAGGCGTGCAACAGCAAGGGAAACCAAACGTGTGACGAGATGTCGGGCACCCAGCCCTAATGGGCAACGCTTGTGTCAGGCAGCAGAGCAATGCCCGTTACAAGGGGCATATCGGGCAAGGTTATACCACAAGAGGTATCGTCTAGGGGTTCATCTCAAACTATCATCACAGACATATTGTCCAGCCATCCAAACCATGGTCTAACGGTCGTCACAGGGCAAAGTGATGGTGTGACGCCCGTCACAGAGACTAGGTATCGTCCACCACCAGCACTTCATGTGTCGCTTGAAGGTCTAGGTCAAGAGGGTTGTCGGGCAGCACCTCCCCACACTCATAACGACCAAGGTATCACTCACAAGATCAACATCTACCTCGAGCATAAGGGCACCCAAAACCCTAAAGGGTCGAGAAAATGGCTCACCTCAATCAACTAGGAAAGATGGGTCTTACACATCAACTATCCCCAAACGACAACACAAGGAAAACCCTAGAAAGAACCACCACTATCACCAAGCTCACCCTTCTAGTCCATGGTGAGAGGAGAGTGTTGCTCAAGCAACTAGAACACAAGCTCACCTCTCAACTTAAACGAGAGAGGGGTGTTTCTCATGATGCTAGGGCTCAAGCTCACTCCTCAAGACCTAGGAGAGAAGAGAGTATTGCTCACCAAGGAACCATAGAACACATGGTTCGGCCAATAAGAAAAACTAGGCAAGGAATAAAGCTAGCAACATATAAGAACATGAAAGGAGGTAGTATAGTTAGGGTTAGGAGTTATGCAACCCACCTTAAGAAAGCTCCAAGCTCCAAGGAAGAATAAAGCTCCAAGGCAGGATCAGCCACCAAGCTAGCTCCTCCAAGGGTGTCGTCCACCAAGCTTGCAAGGGAGAAGGGTATCGTGCACCAAGGTAGAGGAGAAAACTAAGAGACTAAAGAATCCCTAGCAAGAGGAAAAGAACACATATATAGAAAGGAAGGGAGGAGAAAAAAAAGTAGAACTAAGCAAGGTGTCTTCCTCCTAGGGATACTTGTCCTAGTGCACGAGCCACCACTCTAGCAAGCCCTAAACACATGTCCAAGGCTATTTCCACATGCAAGCATCAAGCACCAAGTGTCCACTAGTGGTGACACAAATGAGGTCAAAGCTTGGTCAAAGACTCTAGGGCGACACACCTCCAAGGGCGACACACCCCATGGGCGACACACTCCCTTTTTGCCGATACAAGGTGCAACCAAACCAAAGCAAGGCGCCTCAAGGCCCAACAAGCTCAACCAAGTCCAATAGAACTTTAGGCAATGAGCCCAAGCCTTCCTCTCTAAACTAGAGGAAGCAAAGAGAGAGAGAAACACCTCACAAGGTGGCAAACTTGCCCACAAACCCTAGATTTGGGTTATTTGCAAGTAGCACCTCCAACTCTCAACAGAGCTCAAACAAACCCTAATCACTACTAAAGGTGATTAGCAAGCACCAAAGCATCAAGGTTAAGCAAAACAAACAGGGTAAACCCTAAACGAAGGTCTGGGTCCTTACAAGCTAACCCCCTTCAAGGGATTTCGTCCCCGAAATCCGAAGAGAAAAGTGAGGGATACTTGCTCCTCATCTCTTCCTCAAGCTCCCGCGTGGCTTCCTCAACGCCACGATGATGCCAAAGAACCTTCACAAGAACCAGGTCCTTCCTCTTCAGCTTATTAACCCTTCTATCAAGGATCGCCACAGGTCCTTCCTCGTAGGTCACATCTTCATCAAGCTCAACTTCGATTGGCTGTATCACTGTTCCTGTATTCGGATGACTTTTCTTCAGCATACTGACATGGAACACTGGATGTAACCTGTGCAACTCTGGCGGCATCTCTAACTCATAAGCTACCTTGCCAACTCGTGCTATGATTGGGTAAGGCCTCATATATCTGGGAGCTAACTTACCCTTTCGACCAAACCTTAGCACACCTTTCCACGGCGAGACCTTAAGATACACTTTGTCTCCTACCTGGAACTCCAAAGGTCATCGACGATTGTCTGCATAAGACTTCTGCCTGTCCTGTGCCACTTTCAACTGTTGTTGTATTACTTTGATCTTTTCTATTGTCTACTGAACTAACTCAGGACCCAAAAGCTGATATTCACCAGACTCATACCAACACAAAGGAGATCTGCACTTCCTTCCATACAAAGCCTCATAAGGAGCCATGTCAATGCCCCACTGATAACTGTTGTTGTAGGCAAACTCTATCAAACTGAGATGTACATCCCAACTGCCTAGGAATTGCAAAACACAAGCTCAGAGAAGATCTTCCAAAGTCTGAATGGTCCTCTTCAAATGTCCATCTGTCTGTGGGTGGAAGGCGGTATTGAACCTCAACTGTGTTCCCAACGCTTTATGCAACTATTCCCAGAAACGACTCATGAATTGGGGACCTCTGTCGGAAACTATCGTTGCTGGCACACCATGTAACCGTACTATCTCATCCACATATACTTGAGCGAGCTTTTCGGCTGTGTACGTTGTCTTTACTGGTAGGAAATGAGCAGACTTCATCAATCTGTCCACTATCACCCAAATGGAATCATGATTCCTAGTTGTCCTGGGTAGACCAACTATGAAATCCATGGTTATATGATCCCATTTCCACTTCGGTATCGGTAAGGGTTGCAACGTACCTGTCGGCTTCTGATGTTCAGCCTTCACCTGCTGACATACCGCACATCTAGCCACGAACTCAGCTACATCTTTCTTCAAGCCGGGCCACCAATACAAATCCTTCAGGTTATGACACATCTTGGTGACACCTGGATGCATAGCATACATCAACGTGTGTGCTTCCTCGAGCACTAACTTTCATAGATCATCTGCATCTGGAACCACCATCCTATCACGATAGCAAACTAGCCCATCCTCGGACTCATGGAACCCATCACGCTTTTCACTGTCGAACTCTGATCTGATCAACTAGACCACATCATTTGTTTGTTGTGCATCTTTGATCTGCTGTCTCAGTGTAGGCTTGACTTGCATCTATGCTAAAAGTCCAGCTAACAAAGAAACTTCCATCTGTACATTCATGTCGCAAAGAAACAAACATATCTCATCTATTGCATACCAGGGAACTCAATTGTGCCTTCTTCTTTGTAGAAAGAGAAGAAGACTTTCGGCTAAGTGCATCAGCTACCACATTTTCCTTACCAGGATGATACTCAATAGTGTAGTCGTAATCATTGATTAACTCCATCCATCGATGCGGTCCCATGTTCAACTCATGTTGCGAAAATATGTACTTCAGATTCTTATGATCCATAAAGATTTGACACACTTCCCCATACAGATAGTGCCTCCAAATCTTTAATGCATGAACCACTACTACCAACTCCAAATCATGAGTCAGATAGTTCTCCTCGTGTTTCTTAAGCTGTCGTGAAGCAAAAGAAACCACATGATCTTCCTGCATTAGCACACAACCTAAACCTTTCTTCGAAGCATCGCAGAAAACAACATAGCCCTTCCCAGGCTCTGGCAGGATTAACACTTGAGCACTGGTCAACTTCTCCTTCAAGCTTTGGAAGGCTTGCTGGAAAAGATCATCCCAAACAAAAGGTACATCCTTTCTAGTCAACTTCGTTATTGGCAACACAATCGCACTGAAGTCCATGATAAACCTCCGGTAGTAACCTGTTAAACCCAGGAAACTATGAACTTCAGTCGGCGTCTTTGGTTGTTCCCATTCTGCAATGGATTCCACCTTCTTTGGGCCCACTTTGACTCCTTCAGTAGATATCACATGACCTAAGAAAGTCACTTCTTCCAACCAGAATTCACACTTACTGAACTTGGCATACAACTGATGTTGACGAAGAAGAGTCAAAGCTAGATGAAGATGTCGCTCATGCTCTCGCCTGTCCCGACTATAGATCAAAATGTCAACTATAAAGACTACGACAAACTAATATAAGAACGGACGGAACACTCTGTTCATCAGGTCCATGAAAGCAGCAGGTTCATTGGTTAGCCCAAATGGCATAACCACGAACTCGAAGTGACCATACCTCGTCCTAAAAGCTGACTTTGGTATGTCATCTGCCTTAATCCTCAATTGATGGTAATTGGACCGTAGATCGATCTTCGAAAACACTGTAGCACCACGCAACTGATCGAACAGGTCATCTATCCTCGGTAGTGGGTACTTGTTCTTGATCGTGACCTTATTCAAATGTCGGTAGTCTATACACAACTGCATCGATCCATCCTTTTTCTTAATGAACAACACTAGAGCACCCCACGGCGACGTACTCGTTCAGATGAAACCTTTCTCCAACAACTCTTGCAACTGCTTCTTAAGCTCTACCATCTCTACCAGAGCCATCCTATACGGTGTATGTGCAACTGGATGCGCTCCTGGAACCAGATTGATCTCAAAATCAATCTCCTGGGGTGGAGGAACACCAGGGAACTCATTCGGAAACATGTCGGTAAACTCTCAAACAACTGACACCTCCACAAGACTAGGACCTTTTGCCTTGGTAGCCACAATGGTATCCACAACATGAGATAGAAATGCCTCACATCCTTGTCGTAGCAACTTCTCTGCCACCATGGTTGATACCAAATAGGTTGGAAGAATCTTCCTATCTCCCTGGAAGATCCACTTCTCTCTGGCATCATCAAACACCGCCTACTTGGAACCACAGTCCAAAACAACCTTATACTTCTCTAAGGTATCCATTCCAATGATAACATCGAAACCATGCATATCAAGTGGTATAAGATCCACTTGTATACAGTGTCCCGAAAAAGACAAGACACAAGATGAACATTCTTCTCAAAGCATCGAGGAACCATCAAGAGGGGTTTCTAACAAAAAAATATCCTTCTTACAACTAACAGGTAAATGACAGTTTTCAAGCATACTATAGGTGATAAAAGAGTGTGTAGCACCCGGGTCAACCAGAACAGATATAAAGTAAGAAGAAGACATATCCGAATGAAATAACTCCATCTGACCTGTCACCACTCGCGGGTTGACTATCGCCTCCGGCTGATTCATAGCATAGAATCGAGCCGTTGCTTGCTGTCCACGTCCTCTGCTCCCTTGAGTAGACGATCCAGCTTGCGACGCTTGACCACATCCTCGTCCTCTACTACCACTAGGCTACTGTCTATCTGGTCCTTGTTGATTTTGTCTTGGCTGTTGTGTCACTTCAACCTCTTTATTTGGGCAATGTAACTTGAGATTCCTAGTCTGACCACAAAGATAGCATGCCCTATCTTCAAACCGTGGCCTAGATGGTCCTGTCACTGCCACTAAAGTTGTACTATGTGCCTTAGATGGCAAAGAAACATAACCTCTTCCCTTACTCGGAGACCACTGCGACGGTGCACTAGAACCTCTCATCACAAAAGGTGTTGAAAATCTGGGCTTCTTGAAGCCAACAAACCTCTGGCCCTGGAACTGAGCAGGCATCTTCTTAGACATGGATTCTCTTTTCTCCCTTACTACCCTTTCAATCCTCCGGACGGATTCCACAAACGTAGCAAACCACTCTCTGTTTTCCAACGCAGAAATAGGTGTTGTTAATTCAGAACTCAGACCCTTCTCGAAATGTCTGATCCACTCCTCATCTGTTGCTGCCATATGAGGACAAAACCTCAGCAGGTCCATGAACTTAGCCTCATACTCAGTTATGTTCATCGTTCCTTGTCGCAGGTGCTCGAACTGACTGATCTTCTCATCCAGATATGTCTTCGGAAAGTATCTACTGACAAACTCACACCGAAAAACTTCCCAACCGATCGCCTCACCAGGTCACTTCTCTTCCTTGATGGTCCACCAGTGACCAGCACTACCCTTCAGAAGGTAGACAGCGTGCTTTACTTTGTCTGCTTTGGGGATGTCGAGGATCCGGAAAGCCTTCTCAAGACTTGTCAGCCACAGATCTACATCCGCTGGATCGGTCGTTCTAGCATAATCTGAAGCTCCGACTGGGCGAAGCCGCTCGAAGGTCTTCCCAATACCTGATGCTTCTCCATGGGGAGCTTGTGCTCACAGAGGAGGCACTAGAAGTCGCTCAACCATGAGATTCATCATAGCCATCATCTACCCCATAAGCTATTGATAGGTAGGATGTTCAAGAATGGCTGGGTTAGGTTGGGGGACCTCAGGCACCCAATCTTCATGTGCCTGACCCTTAGCTCCATCACCCGATCTTCATGGTTTCCAAACATCTTGACTTTACTTCTACTGAGGGAAGAAGACGGTCGTAAGAAAATCTGGACAACTCACAAGAACAGACTCACCCTAGTCCTAAATCCCTGTAGACTCAGTGAACCTAGGGCTCTGATACCAAAACTTGTGGCAACACATCCCACTATCACATAGACAGCAAGGTGTTACGCGAAAACGTGCAGAAAACACCATAACCAACTATTACCAAAAACACGGGTTAATTAAAACCGATTGCGGAAATCTGATAAACTGAGAAACTATTACATATAGGTCCTCGTCCTGCAAGAAAACATGTTATATAAACATTTACGAGCCCTGATACGTTTCCACATCTTAGAGCATCAGCTGTCTTATCATCACATGCGTTCATCACCTGTTAAATATATACATAAAGGCCCACATCTGGCCAACAGCAGGATATACAAAGGATCAACAACCATACATCATGAAACAATGTCAAAATGCTCCCAAGGACCTGAGAGTACAGGGATGACTCTAGACTCTACTACAAAATGTCAAAACAGCAGCATGTCCATCTCTTGCCTTCTACTGCTCGTCTTGCTGCTCGGCCGCAACTCCACGAACACCACCACGTCTAGCTCGAAAACCTGAAAACCAGCAGGGTGAGACAATCGAACATTGTCCCAGTGAGAAACATAACTCCCCGCTGAAACTATAAAACCAGAAGGATAAAGCAACAGCTGAAGATAAACAGTAAAACGTAGAATAATAACAGTCTATGCAGCAAGGCTATTCGTACCATCAAGCTTACCAGACCGTATGGAAGACATATCATTAACTATCTCTTTATGGAACATAAGATTATAAGATCTTCTCGCATAACATGAGGAACATATAAGTAACTGTATGTATAACAAGGTTAACTACGCAAGCAAGGCCTCAACCAATGTTCCGTGTTTTGCCTTAAGCAATAAATACTATGCGGCTGGATTACATATTTTTATGCCCGGAGGAAGTGAACTGTAGCGTTCAAATCCAACTGACGGTTGCGAAACCCGGAGTCGGTGCCATACAAGATCAATGGAAGAGTCGAACTCAACGACCTCCCACCTCGTGGTCAGTGCACGAGTACAACACAAGCAGGACCGCAGTCTCATGTTGAAGTGGTCCTAGCCACAGGGTCAGCTCCATAGGCTACCCATCCTCTAGCCCACCTTGGTATAGGTCACGGCGCTAGTATATCTGAGCCATGGGCCTATTCACCGTGCTTTGAGCCATGAACGCATTCATGCTCCACATATCACATATCTTCAGCCATGGGCCTGTTCACCATGCTCTTCACATACCCCGAGTCTGCAACCAAAGTTGCACTCGAACCCTCACTATTTTAGGCTAGGAGAAACCTCACATACTCAACAATATGCGCTCCGGGTTAACCCGTAGGAGAACCCGTTTCACCATCACCAGCTCCTGACGGTGATGAATATATGGCCAGGGCAACTACATGATATATTCCACTGTGATTAATTAATATCTTTTATATGGATTGCAAGATTCAACTAAGTTATATAACATGTAAACTATAACAGGAAATAAACAACATAAAGCTCAACATTATGCTTTTATTGTAATCACATCAACCTGATCCATCACAAGGATCCAACCTCACATGTTATCACTTGGCCTCTTTCCAATCATCCAGATCCATCTCAAGGATCATCACATACCATGGGATCTCAATCCCTCATCATATATTGCCACTGCCTCTCAAGGCTTACACCATCATCATGAGACAAACACATCATACACGTAATCTCATCGACAAGAGTAACTATCAAAGTAATGTTACTCATCACATATTTCTCGTAGCCTTTTTTTTCTTGGCTAATCATCACCTGCATGGTTAGTGTACAAAATAATCATAGGCTTAACAGAAGACCATGCTATCAATATAGAGTGGCATTAAAGATTCTATATCAATCATACATCAACTGATGATCATGTGCATAAGACACATCATTAAGCAAACCATACTATATGCTTATCATCAACTTACTGCAATTAATCCAGATGATCATGTTCATGTATAAAGATATGGAGTTACATAAGCAAGCGTTACCATAATAATTACCATTGAGTAAAACGACATATGTATGTGGGCAGAACCCTCACTAGAAGCACCAAGAACCCTCACTAAAGGCTGTGTCGGGCAGCATGCCCTCACCTATTGTTCATCTCATAGTGTTCCTCATATAACGGCCGCCATACTAGGACCTATCAGCCAAGTTCACAACACTGTGTCGAGCTGGCAACAGCAAGGGAAACCAAACATGTGATGGGGTGTCGAGCACCCAGCCCTAACGGGCAATGCTTGTGTCGGGCAGCAGAGCAACGCCCGTCACAAGGGGCCAATCGGGCAAGGTTATACCACAAGAGGTATCGTCCAGGGGTTCATCTCAAACTATCATCACAGACCTATTGTCTAGCCATCCAAACCATGGTCTAACAGCCGTCACAGGGCAAAGTGATGGTGTGACGCCTTTCATAGAGACTAGGTATCATCCACCACCAGCACTTCATGTGTCGCTCGAAGGTCTAGGTCAAGAGGGTTGTCAGGCAGCACCTCCCCACACTCATAACGACCAAGGTATCACTCACAAGATCAACATCTACCTCGAGCACAATGGCACCCAAAACCCTAAAGGGTCGAGAAAATGGCTCACCTTAATCGACTAGGAAAGAGGGGTCTTGCACATCAACTATCCCCAAATGGCAACAGAAGGAAACCCCTAGAAAGAACCACCACTATCACCAAGCTCACCCTTCTAGTCCATGGTGAGAGGAGAGTGTTGCTCAAGCAACTAGAACACAAGCTCACCTCTCAACTTAAATGAGAGAGGGTGTTTCTCATGATGCTAGGGCTCAAACTCACTCCTCAAGACCTAGGAGAGAAGAGAGTATTTCTCACCAAGGAACCCTAGAACACATGGTTCGGCCAACAAGAAAAACTAGGCAAGGAACAAAGCTAGAAACATATAAGAACATGAAAGGAGGTAGTATAGTTAGGGTTAGGACTTATGCAACCTGCCTTAAGCAAGCTCCAAGCTCCAAGGAAGAAGAAAGCTCCAAGGCAGGATCGGCCATTAAGCTAGCTCCTCCAAGGGTGTCGTCCACCAAGCTTGCAAGGGAGAAGGGTATCGTGCACCAAGGTAGAGGAGAAAACCAAGAGACTAAAGGATCCCTAGCAAGAGGAAAAGAACACATATATAGAAGGGAAGGGAGGAGAAAACAAAGTAGAACTAAGCAATGTGTCTTCCTCCTAGGGACACTTGTCCTAGTGTACGAGCCACCACTCTAGCAAGCCCTAAACACATGTCCAAGGCTATTGCCACATGCAAGCATCAAGAACCAAGTGTCTACTAGTGGTGACACAAACGAGGTCAAAGCTTGGTCAAAGACTCTAGGGCGACATACCTCCATGGGCGACACACTCCCTTTTTGCCGATACAAGGTGCAACCAAACCAAAGCAAGGCGCCTCAAGGCCCAACAAGATCAACCAAGCCCAACATAACTTTAGGCAATGAGCCCAAGCTTTCCTCTCTAAACTAGAGGAAGCAAAGAGAGAGAGAAACACCTCACAAGGTGTCAAACTTGCCCACAAACCCTAGACTTTAGTTATTTGCAAGTAGCACCTCCAACTCTCAACAGAGCTCAAACAAACCCTAATCACTACTAAAGGTGATTAGCAAGCACCAAAGCATCAAGGTTAAGAAAAACAAACAAGGTAAACCCTTAATGAAGGTCAGGGTCCTTACAGCTAGTGTAACTTCACTTTAGTCCTTTGCTCTTGCTTAGTTAGTTTTCTTGTTTTGTTAATTAGACTTAACTTGTTTAGGGTAACTTAGGGTTTATTGTATTCTAGCTTCACTTCTTAGTCTTAATTACTTGCTTCATTACTATAATCAATCAAATCACCACAAACCCTAAAAACCCTACTCTCCACATTAGGAACATAGTTATGCTAACTTAGCTCTAGTGCCCCCTCTCTCCCTCCAGATTGACCCCTCGCTTGCCATTCATCTATACTACAACACGACCCCGTGTGCTTGTGGGTGAGTATTTTAGTATTGTCAGTGAACCATGTCTAGGTAATTATAAATTCAAAATACCCAAGTGTGTTCCAAACTCATGGGGTACATCTAGTCAAGTCTAATTGATTAGTGTATGCACCTCTGGTGGGATGCACTAATGACTATATAGGTCCCAAATTATGTTGGTGGTGAGTGACCATAACTAGCTTATGATATCACAAGCCATGAGCATTATCTAGCAACACATCATTGTTACCCAAGTAATTGGGAAGTAGAAGAACAACTTCAACCTATAATCTGTGATTAATGTTATAGTGATTGTATAGTTCCTTGATATTTGATATCCAGATTGAACTCATGGCATGGAAACGTCATCCTCTCAACATTCAATCCATGTTCCTTGAACTAGAGAAGACTGTATGAGATGCATGTGAGCTCACATATCATATATTCATTCACATGAGTATGACCATATGTTTTTTAGTCCACTCATCAAGTGGACAGGATATCAACTCCAATAGGAGGGGCAAATGTCATCTACATCACTCACAGTCATTCCTCATATGTCACAACATATCCGAGCATCACCTTTATGGTAATCCTTATTCAAGGTCACACAGGATGATGTCCAAGTATATCAAATGACAAGTGATGAGTGTTGTGATTTTAGGTCTAAGAACTACAATCACCACTATCACTATGAGAGTTGATTTTGACTATTTTTTTCCATGCATCACTCTCAAGGTGGGTCTATTTGATACACTATTCTCTAACTAGTACCTATGTGTTTGGTTTGATATCACATATCATGACAAATGAGATTCTGTCATCAACCAACACACACTCTAGTCTTATGTGTTGTTTCTGTCTATTAGCTTCCACAATCATAAACAACTAGGGACATAACAAGAATGTATGTAATCTTATCATTTGTGTGATCTCACTATTTAGGTCCTCCACCTAAAGGCATACATCATCAAGTAGCATCATTTATGAACATCTATTGGTTTTTGCCATTATATCATAATTGAACAAACATGTAGACAAAGATTGCCTTTATTATTAATTAAATTGTTAATAAGATATGCCATAACAATCATCATATGATTGGCTCTGTGGCAATACATACCAACATATGATTCTTTCCAAGTGTAACTGGCATAGTAAATATTCATAAAGTGAGGTGTTGAGATAAATATGAAGACACTTGTCACCTCTGTTTATGTATTTGTGTATACACACACATATAATATACATATATGTGTATATATTTATTCATTCATTTATTTATTTATATGCATGCATGTATATGTTGGAATCCATATGTATATGTAAATGTGTATGTGTACATGTATGTGTGTGTCCTATATATATATATAAATATCTAGAGAAAAAATATACTTGACACAAAGAATCCTAAGATATATGGTCACTTAAACCTGATTTCATATCGAGTAGAACCCCATGATCCATAATAAGGATAAATAATAGTGTAGTGATGGACATATATGAGTTGATATGAAGGATCTATATTTGAGTTTGGAGATTTAACATTAATAAAGGAGACATGTTTTAGGGTGTTATCTTCATTGTTGCATCCATTCCAAATGACATGATTACCAATATTTTTAGTGCATACAATGACCCCATATAATAAGATGCTTAGGGGTCAAAAGAAGGTTATTGAACAATTTTATTAGCAGGTCCCTGCCGTAACTAGCACCATGATGAGCTCATCTAAACTTTGAGGGTGAAATTTTCAACAAGGTAGACAGTGTTATATTTTCTTATCAATTGATTAAATTATATAAGTATGTTTACAATAAATGAAACCATAAGTATATTTCTTAAATATAAGTAGATCTAGATTGTATAGGATTCAGACTAAGTTGAGCATAGTTGGTGTTAGTTGTACAACAAGAAATAACAATGGAATTATATTTGTATAATATACACCATAACTCCTAGATTATTTTTCTAATGTTGGTAGATCATGTTAGTTGAACTTTATCATGATTGCGTTAGTTCATTCAACTCTAGAATATTAATTTATATTTATTAGGTAATAAGGAAATATTTATCAAGTTATAAGAAAACAGAAGATTCTTTGGTATGGAAACTAAGAGATACAAGGGATGGTGAAGTAATAAAAGATTTTCACTTTTTTGTTGATGATATAGAAAGTAGATAGTTTGAGGTGTATATTGAGATCTCCTGGTTGCAGTAAATTGAAATTTGGATGGAAGGTGTTTTATAATGCAAGATATCTATAGCCATTGGGTAATTTTGGAAATTTTACACTACAATTTTTAGGTAAAGAATAATATTTTTAGTAACTTTTCAAGTTTCCTTTTTTTTGTAGTTCAATCATTTTGTGGAATTTTTGAAAGCATACTATTTTTAGGAAGAATACTAAATTTCCTAAGTGATTTTTGACATAAAAATTTATGGAGGAAGTGGAGTCAAAAAAAATTGGCAATTCGGAATAGAACTTGGATACTTTTTACATCATTGGATCTCAATATCCTACACCCAAAAGCAATCACTAACATTCTAATTCTACTAGTACGTCATGTCTATTGCCATGTGAAGATAAGGTCATGGAGGACTATGAATTTATATCATATAAATTAGAGGATACGGACACTTTAGTGAAGTGAGAAGGAGATATAATATGGAAACAAGAGGAAGGAAGTGAAAAAAAGAGAAGAAAAGGGGGGATTAGTGATGCCACATTAAGGACTCAAAAAGGACGCAAATGGATAGGTTGAGGCTTTGTGTGGGGTTTGGGGTTGATTCATTAGATCCATCACAGCCTTATGGCACAACATGAGTATTTTAGTATTGCTATTTGTGATGGTAGAGTGGGTACCCATGGCATCGTCCATTAGAGCTGTAAGGAGTGGGGCCTAGTAGGGGACCACTCCTTACTTAATAAAAGAAAATAATTTTCATAAAATCCCATTAACACAAATATGACTTAAATATAGGGGTCCATTATATTTTCTCAAACAGATGGGTAGAAACATTGTTTGTGGCAATGGAAAATAAAAATCTAACTATTTAGAATTCTCATTGATCAACTTAACATGGATCCATATAGGAAAGAGTCTAATTTATGAATCTAATTGTCAGGATCATATTGTGATGAGCAACCTGCTCATCTCAAAACTCATCCTTGAACATGGTCTTAAACAAAGTCCTCTCCTTTCGGATCCTCAGGTTGTGCTACCTCTAGGTGGGTAGAAAAACAACACCCAGGAAAGGGAAAGCAAAAGGAAAAGATGTCAGTAAAAACTAAGTCTATGTAGAGCGAAATAACTAGGCATTAATTACATGCAAGAGAAGATTTCAATAAAAGGGGTTCCAATAGGAAGGTATCTAAAAGGGAATAGTTTGTAAAGGGGTTTCACATGTCCAAAAGATGAGGCATTTATTAATATGGATGTGATAATTATTTAGGAGTATTGTCATATACTTGTACACCAAAAAATAAATAGTTACATAGTGATAAAAACATTGACTAGCATAAACTAAAAAGCATGATAGGAATCTATGTATATCATACCAAGGGAAGGAGGACTAAACCTCAGTGCCAAATGAAATATAATAATGTTGGAGGACTAAAACCTTAGTGCATTGGTAGGAGGACTAAAACCTCAGTGCATCGGTAGGAGGACTAAAACCTCAGTGCCTCAAACATGGTGTCCCTACTTCTAGTTATCACTATTCAATCACACATGCTAATAGGAAAGGAAAGAACAAGGTATAATTATTTTCATGCAAAGGGTAAGAAATAAAAGTTGTCATCAAGTGGTGTCAGAGGACCCATATCATTAAAAATATTTGGTCAGAAGACCATCATTGTAGTATCCACACATAAATGTTAACAAATCAGGAAGATATTCACAAGGAATAGTAATTTCACAAGATGATATGGATGTACATGAGGCCTCATAAGGAAAAATATATTTAGTCATGATGGTATGCCCAATTTAAATAGAGTAGATTCACATACCTCAACTTGTATGCTAAGTCAAAGATCGAGTCCCACCCTTACAAGCCTAATGTCAACTCAAACCTACATATATTATCAGGTTCATCAGTTAGGGTTCAAGTTTCTTATATAGTGAAAACCATATAAATTCAAATCCTTCGACAAAACCCTAGATCGGCTCTTGATATTGACCTAATGTCGGGTTCAGTGATTCTGATTAATATCTTCACTCAAAATCCCAAATTTATTGATTATAATGTTTCCTTTAATTATTGCTAAGATTGTAAGAGAAGTCAAAACCCTAAAAATCCAAACTTTAAAACTTGGAAATCAGGAAACTAAACCTATGTCAAAAGATAGAGAAAATGTTCAGGATTTCAAAACATATTTTTTTCATAATTTTTGGATAACTAGGTAATTAGTCATGGATTTTTGTAGTTCTAACCAATCAAAAAATTTGATTAAATCCATGTCAATGGATAAAGTCTAGAAGAGTGGGGTCATGCCATCTGAGGTGTCCCAATCATAAGTGGCCAACTAGAGTAGACCCTCGGACAACCTAGTGCCTACTCAACATGGAGGGGCAAACAAAAAAATGACAAAAATATAGAATTGGCCCTAGGAAACAAATTTCATTAGGGTTGGTGAGAGGGCAAAGGTGAGAACCCATCCCTCACTCGTCTTATCCCTTGATTGGACACGAGTGTGAAGCAGCAACAATGGCTGATTTTTGGGAAGAACTTGATCGAGTGACGTCCAACTATTTTATCTAGTCAGGAACAACAATGAGGGTTCAAGGGATCTTACCCCTAAGTGAATTACACCAGAGATAAGGGGTCGTGTAGTACATTTATTAAGGACTAGAAGGATTGAATCTTGAACCCGTGCCAAAGCACATGGCATTAAAAGAAATTGGAAGGGGAAGAGTTAGTGCGGGATGTGGTGGAAGCGGGGGTAAGGTTCCCTATTTATACGGCCAGGTTCTTGGGTCCTTGCAGCTCAATGCTTTGAGAAGCTTAGTTGATATTTGGGATAATCTTGCATACTCAATGAGAGTAATCAACGAGGGCATCTAGTGGTACTGGTTGGATCTACAAATTTTTTGGAAATAAAAGTTTGAGAAAAGGTTGAGTATTGAATGAGTAATCTCGATTTTATGGCATACATATCTCGACACAAGGTTGAATACAACCCGTGATCCATTTGACCATGATCCAGTGGTCAGGACAAATCACGCGTACAACACGCCAATCATGACATTTAATGAAAATCTAATCCATTTCTTCGTAAAGTGATCGATAATAATTTTTATTTGTTTCCCAATTAAATTGGATGAGTAAATAAGGTCCAAAGAAAGTAAACCTTGGTGGGTAAGGTAATAAGAACCCAAGAATCTTATTTTAGAGTCAATTTTGACGTTTGGAGAACTTTATTACTTGAAACACACAATCTGAGGGAAATTCTATTCTCTTCATATTAATGCATTCCATTATTATCTATTAACCAAATCTCATGGGTAACTCTCTCTTAACCAAACCTATCCCCAGGAAACATCTAGGACAATAATTTTAGATCTAATTCCTCAATTTGAAAATTTTGCACAACTTACCCCAAACTAGCAAAAGAGCGTCAAGTAATTATTTGCATTGACTAAAACTCTTATTATTGAAGATTATTACCATCCTATTTAAATCTAACTTAAGAAGAGGGTTTAAAGGTATAAGATCATACAATTAAGGGGAAACCATATTATTTACTTAGGTTTGGGTTCCTTACAAGCGCACTACATGAAAAAGACATAGAGTGGAAGAGTATTGAATGACGTACACAGGATGATTGTATTAGGGGAATCATGGTAGGAAAGGAAAGGAAGATAGAAAATATGGATGGTGCACATTGTAGATTGAAATTTGGAAACAATAGTAATTTTTCCATGGAAGGTATTAATCTGAATGTACATATATTTCACATCAGTAGTGCATCCATATGTCCATATTATACAAGTATCAATGGTTTTGCTGATTATTATTGTAAACTATTTGAGATCTAAAAACTAGTTACTGGCATGTATAGGATGATCCAAAATATAGAGAGAACTCTAAATTTAACTAAAAAATCATAGTCTCATTTTTACATAATATATCTGATGTTATAACCTAAATTTCAATGTTATTCTGAACATACCATCTTTTGTTATAAAATCCAAAAAAAGTACTTTTGTATAAAACAAAAAAAATCATGATAGAGTGTCAAGATATTTTCTTGTTTAAATGTTATAGAGAATTATAATATCCATATGGAAACCAGACAAGCATAATACGTATCATAAATCCTTTTTACATGGAAAAATCAATTCACCAAAACACTACATCTATAGACTTTAGGGTCATCTATTGTTATGCACAACTTGTTGGATCCTCTTGAGAAGGTGCTAATTCTATTATTCTAAGAATAAAATAGAATTCAATTCAAAAATGTATAAAACATTTTGATTGCCAATCACACCTTCTAATTAAAATTGGAGATCATTTTTAATATATGTAAATTATGGGTTTGATATTTGAGGAAACATGCCCTTATCTTCTACGTACTTGTAATTTATTTGAGTGATACATCTTATCAATCATCTGTGAAAAAATAATGGTAATCTATAAATGAGGTGATAGATGCACAATGATGAAAACATGTAAATAGTACATTTTCTTACATAAATCCTAGTTATTATTTGATACATTTTGAATTGGTACAAACATCTTATTCTCATGTAAGACTATCTAACCAGAACTACACCTACTCAGATCTTATATGTATTAATGTGAATAGGACTGTGTGTAAAATAGGGCATGAATGTAAAACATAGATATCCTATTTTTTACTAATTATATATCAATAATATAATCTATTTCCAATCTTTATTTTATGGCATTGATCATATATGTCTACTGTGAGTCTTTATTGTATGCTATTGATCATATTAGTCTACATGAAAACCAAATTACAATTATGATATATAAAAGGACAACTAAAAAATAAAGACTTTGTTATGATTTATTGGGATTGTATGAATATTACATGGATGAGATCATTTTTTAAATCATATCCAATGTTATGGGTTTACATAAAAGGATGGAAATATAATCAATATACTAAGGTACTAGAAACTATAAATTGGATAGAAAACTCTATTTTTATATATATTGTAACTATGATGATATGATTTAGGGATAAATGTTTGAAACTTGTCCATTTGTTTTTCAAGAAACTAGGATTTTGACCCAGATCCAAAACTATATTATGAAATTTCTCCAACTAACGTAAGTAGATCATGTATGTCAAGCATATGCATTGGATGATAGCATATGACTTGGAGCATGACTAAAATGGGTGCCTTTAATGTGTATGTATCCCTATTCAAGTTACTTTTCTATTAATCGGGAAATGGATGGGAAAATATATTATGATTATGGATATTGTTTAAAGATCCATATTATTTCTCATGCGAAGATCGTGTTATGAGTAGCCTTTAAGTATTTTTGGATCATGAATATGGCAATGTTTGTTGAATAATTATTTCTCATAAGGGTTTGGACATTCATCAGACCTATGAGCATAAAGATGCATTATGTTGAGATTTCTCAGCTTATAAAAAAATGGTCTACTTATGTTTAACCTCTATAGGTTTTATGATAACAATGATGTAAGTCCTATTTGGAGAACAACCTATCAACTTAGGCAATGCAAATAAACCAAGAAAGACTACGGTTCACCGTTTTATTATCTTCATGTGTTTCAAATATTCTTTTGATTATACTACTTTATTTTCCTTATAAATTCCTTGTCCCACTTTCCAAATATTTGATTATACCAATATATTTTCCTTATAAGTTCCTTGTGCAACTTTCCTCGATTATACCACTATATTTACGTTGCATGAATGTAAACAAGGTGTTCGTAAGTAAGGATCACCAGATGGAATATTGGCATTGGTTTTTCAGCTCATGAACTAGGACTTTCTTTAGAGGGATACCTTCCATACACCACGGCATATCAGATATTCATATTACATTTTTTTTGTGTAACATTATGGTGAAGCCATATAATCTCTTTCATGTATTTTTCTTTCTTTTTTGTATGAACTTCAAGAGAATGGCAATGTTTAATCCAGTATGATTTCCACAATTCTATAATGTGATGGTTGCCAAGTTATGTGACACTCCCAAGTGAAATGTTGTTGAATATTGACGCTTCCTCTCAAGTATGTTCAAGTAAAATTTGCATAATTACCTTAATTCATAAAACAAAGGATGTGGTATATCACATCTAAATAACAAATAGTTTGTGTAAAATAATAGATTTGTTAATGTTAATTGATTATAAATTAATATATGGATTTTTTTTAGTTAGTGTTAACATTGACCATATCTATATTGTTGACCTTTGACTGCATTTATATTGTTTATTGTTAGTTTCTTTCACGCATTCATTGTATTTATAGTTGTAAAGAGGATCCCATCCCCTATATATAAAGGGGCATACTCCTTGTACAAAGACATCAAAACATACTTGTATTTTCAAGTTTCAATTCATTCACATGGTGCCAGAGAAAGGGTAGGATCTGGTTTATCCTTCCATCTCCCATCAACACTTTGTTGTCGCTCATTTTCTTTTCCATTGTTACACAATGGAAGTCAACAATACCAATAATAATCTCCTCCCACATCATGCATCGAGAATTCTTTGACACATTGTTGAAGATTGGCGGCCATGGTGGATAAATGTTCAGGGTGACCTCCTCGGGCACCACATTCTCTCTCACATGGATCCTTCCAAAACTCCTTCTCAACACCTTTCATCTAATGAAAAAGAGGGTGTTCTCATCAACCCTGATTTACAAATTCATAGATTTGTGAAGAATGAATTATGTCTTATGTCATCAATTTCATTCACATAGATCTAAGAGATGGCATCCTTTAAGAACACACTATCGCTTCTTTCATATGGGCCAGTCTTGAGAGTTTATTCACACAATAAAACGGCGCTCACAAATTTCAACTTGCAATGGAGGTAGCAAGAGCAATACAAGGTGACCTTTCCATCTCTAAATTCTATGACCATATGTGTAGCATTTGGCGTCTTGGAAACATCAAAAGGAATGCATACTCTACATGCACACCACACAATAAGGAGTTTCAAATGTATCAATTTCTTATGGCACTTTGTGTAGAATTTCAACAGTGTGTAACTAACATCATACAAAGGCCAGCGACGCCTTCTATAGAATCCATCATCCCTGAACTCGTGGCAGATGAAACTCGTCTCCAACTCATTGAGACTACAATACCAATACACAATCTACCTCCAATCACATCTAGTGCTGACATGGATCTTGCAACCACTACTAGTGTAAGGAAAAAATCTCATGATCATCTAATGTGTACACATTGTCACAAAAGGGGGCCTCTAGTCATAGGATGTTTCAAGCTTCACCAAGTCTCTATCAGGAATACAAGAAAAGAACCAAGCGTACTATTGCCCTGACTACAACAAACATTGTTGTTGTAGCAAGTGGGAATGAAAGAGAAACTCTCTCTCCCACAGAGATCGTAGACATGCTTTGCCTAATCATGAATATGGGAAGTGATGGAACATCCAAATCATCAAGAACTGGTGGTGCAACTTCATCTTCATCTTCCACAACTATGAGTATAAATTCTGACACCTGAATCATGAATTCAAGTGCCACACATCATATGGTTTCAAATTCTTTTATTGTAAGGAATTGTTATTCTCTACAACAAACACCAATAGAAACAGCATATGACTCACTTATTGATATGTCTCAGATTGGGTACACCATGCATCAATCCTTAATTTTTGGAAATCATACTTTACCCAAAGTTTTGCATCCCAGATCAAATAAAAATATGTAGATGCATTTAAATATGCATATAATCGAAATAAAAAATTAAAATAAAAAAGAAAATTATTCCTAACTTGCATATGAATGTTGTATCTGTTGCAAAAATTTGTGATTTTGTCTTCTACGTAATTTTTTATAAAGCTTTGTGTTTTGTGTAGGACCCACGTTCAGGCTGGGAGATTGGGACTGCAATTAGAGTTGGTGATCTATATCATGTGTTTAGTCTTCACATTCCAAACACCACTCACATTGCCTCTACTGGAGTAGTGTTGGTCACTTGTTTTGGAAGTTTTTCTTTCGATGAACTCGGAGTACTTTTATGATGCAACAATGATGTTTTCAATATATCCAAGATCGATTACGGAAATGACACCATCCTCATTTGAGTTTCATTTTTGACCATGTTGGGTTCTTCTACATATATCCTTTTTCATTCAGCTCAGTAATAGTTTATACTCTCACCAGTGGCGGGGCCACATGAAGAATAGGTGAGGCACGTGCCTCACCCTTAATCTCAAATCATGTATAAACTATGTTAAAAAATTGTGATATTCCTATGAAAATGCTCATTGGTGCCCCATCCCAATGTATCACTAATGCTTTATTAATATATGGTGCCCCACTTAGCTATAGTTTCTGGTTACGCAACTGACTCTCACTGAGATGTAAATATGTAACCCAGTGTACATATGGCAGATCTGTGTAATGTTGTTTAAAAATGTACTTATTGTTTAGCAGATACTTGCTAATTGACTGTGGAGAACAAGTTACTGTCTCTGCAAGTTGATGATATACCTACATTTGACTTAATGGTACTAATCCTCGCTTGAAGGTAAACAATGTGTAACTGATATCAGTCCTTATCTATACTACTATAAAAAGAGCGAGTTTGGTGCTGCGCTCTCCTTATTCACTATCTTCTCACTTTTTTTCAAGGAATTTTGCTCCTACAAATATTTATTCTCACATTCTCCTATTAACTTTTATTATTTTTTATTTTATATTTCTCTCTCCATCCCACGGAAATGATTCCTTGATTCTCACGTGCATGTGCACGTGTGCGTTTACTAGTAAATAATTAATAGCAGAATCTTAGTTACGGGACGAATCATTAGGGAGGCTGAGGCCCGGGACCGACAATTAGGTGATTTCAAACTAGTGGCGCTATATGTGGGCTTAAAAGCCTTCAACATTTCCGACGATGTGTTTGATATTCGACCCAGCCGATATTCTGACCACTGGTAGGCTCAGGCCCAGGCCCGAGGCAACTGCTTAGGTCACCCGATTCGCGGTTGGTGTTTTTGTATGGGCCAGGTTTGCACCTAGCTTGACGAATATCTGTATCCAGCGTTCGTAACTGGTTCAACGCAAAGGGGAAGAGGTCCGTTGAAGATTTTCTCTAATTTTTTGTTCTCTTTTTGTAAATATAAATTAGTCTTCGTATTCCAACGTGCATTGTATAGAAAAGAATACATGATGTATTACATGTAACACCACCAAATGTATTACATGTAACTTTTAATAAATATATACCATATAAAAAACATGTCACTTTTCTTTGTAATTTATTTTCTTATTTTATAAATTACAAAATAATCCTTGTATTCTAATCTATTTTGTATAAAAAAAGAGTATGAGAAGTATCTTATACACTTTTTTTTTATAATTTTCGGTATAAATAAAAATATATTCTAATAAGACAATTTTATTTGTAATTTTTTCTTTGATTTTGATAATATAAAGTTGTCCTTGTGCATATCAATAAGGCAATATGAAATGTTGTATAAGAGTTTAATGTATATCGTTATTTTTTATTTTTTTTAATTACGAACTGTAACTTGTGCAACCTAATAGTGTTGTAATGTATGTACGAAAATGTGGAGTCAACACATATTAGTCTATATACACGTGTTGTCTTTTTGTTGTTATTAAGGTTGGGAGATGCAACCAAGATGGTAGAGGTGTAAGACGTAGTCGCTCTAATGTGACATTTAGAAAAGATTCACACGGTAACCTTAGGTGTGGGGAAGCAGTTAACATTGTGTCTGATATGATATAAATTAAAATATATTTTAACATTTTTCTCTTTCTAGCCTAGTTTTGCCACAACCTAATTGCCTATTAACTACAATTTGTTCACTTTTTCCTTAGGCTATATAAAGTAAAGAAACAACATTGTTATAATCCTAAAAATGATTTAATATTCTCAAACTCGTGCAGTGAACAAGATATACCTAGTGAAAGGACAAAAGAAAACATTTATAAAATAGCATAGAGAGAGTCGGATGTGAATTTCTTCTCGTTTTTAGAATTACATATTGATTATTAAGCTCATATATATATCTACATATACAATATGAGGGTTCTTTTTGTAATTTTATCATCTACTTATAGATTAGAGAATAGTCATTATGGTCTAATTTATTGCATATGTAAGAAAAGAGTAGGAGAGGTATCGTGTGTATATTTTTTATACTTTTAATTGTAAATTATTTTTTTATTCTAATAAGATAGTTGTGTTAGAGCATAAAAGAATACAAATATATTTTTTCTTTATTTTATAAAATGATAAATTGGCCCGTATATATTTTATTAAGGCTATATGTAAGGTTGTATGAAGTGTTGAATATAATTTTAAACTTTACTTTTTTAAGTATTGATTAATCCTTATTTCGCTATACATGAAATGTTGTGTGAAAAGTTGTATGTAATTTTTATCATTAATTTTTTAATTACTAATTTGGTCATGAATATGAAATTATGAGAAAGGTTTCATCTAACATTTATCTTTAATTTTTTGGATTACTAATTGAGTCATGTGTATATAAATAAGGTTATATGTACATATGCATGGGAGATAACTTATACCAATATTTACACTCATGCCATGTTTTTGTAGTTGTTATGATTGTGAGTGTGTTGCAACCAAGGTCCGAGGGTGTGAAGGACTTGGTCACTCTAACGTAACATCAAGAAGGATTTTGAGGTGATGTTGTCGACACCAATGAAAAGTTATTATTATCTTTATGTCTTATATTTCTTTTTAGTGATCTTATTTTTCCTTCGTGTCTGGTACGACATTAGTCAAAAGATGTTTTAAAAATGTACTTTTCTTGCCTAATTTACTCACAACATAGTTGTGTATTAACTCCAATATTATCTCCCTCTTTTTCTAAAAAAATAAATAAAATCATGTAACATTGTATTTACAGTCTTCAAAGTAATCTAATAATTGTATACCCATACAATACACGGGATATACCTAATTTTATAGAATGACAAAGCTATGTAGAAACTCGTCATGGAGAAGCAGTACATCAAAGAACAATGCTTATATGTTTTATTTTTTATATTATATAGAAAGGATTGTGTTGAGCTTTTTTTTAATAAAACCACACGGCTATGTTTGCTTCTATTTGATTGTAATTTTTTTGTTAAAACTACATGGTTACGATTGTGATGGGTCCATGCAAGAAGCGTCATACTATGTAAAACAATAGGATAGTGGATTTAGCATGTAAATCTCGTGTGAAAGTAGATTCTTTCTAGAAAATAATTTTTTTTTATTTCTAAAACTATCAACTAATTCATGATAGTCTTATATGTATATAAATTTTCAAATTTTGCATAGTATCAAAATTTCAAACTACATAAAAGATATTTTTTCCTCTCTATAATTGATATTTTTATCATTTCTAAGGGCCACTAAATCATGTGTTTGTGTATTATCACCATATTATATTCCAAAATTTGTGCAATACCAAAATAAAAATTTCAAATAGGGAGGAAGAAAAAATAGAAGAGGGGAATACTTTTCAGGTATGATACATATATTCTTAACATTGTTTAAAAAAACTTCTTCATGTAAAAAGATGTTCTAGCAATACAAAGCGCGTGCAAGAGTTTTTTTAAATATGTAATTTATATTTTTGTCATTTTGAAAGGCAACCAACTCGAGAATTAGTGTATGTTCTCCATATAAAATTATGTAATCCCCATAGTAAAAAAATTGAAAGTCACATAGTACCAAAAATTGAAGAAGGGAGGAAGAAGAAGATAGGAGGGAATCACTTTTTTGTTCTCTACATATATTATTAACATTGTGTCACTAAAGTTTAGTATTATACATGTATTATGGTAGGGATTAGCACTATGCTAGGGAAATATCATTGTGTTGTGCATCTACATATACTATATAATTAAAAATTGGTATTTTTCTTTCTCCTAAATCTTAGTCTAAAATGAACAACGCATACATGACAATAAATAATATGTAAGTAATATACACATATATCTAATACTATCTATATCTCTCTCCTATAGGAAAGTCTCCTTTTATATCTTCTACTCTACCTCTCTCATCATTTAATTCCCTCTTTCTCTACCTCTCTCTTGATTTATCATCCTATTTCTCTCCTCCCTTTTTATTTGTCTCATATTTCTCTTATCTCCTTCTTTATTACCTTCAAGAGACTCTAGGGACTCCTTTTTTCTGCAACAAACCCTCATCCGTCATGTGATGGTTTGGCCTAAAAAATGCATGGACATATGGTATTAGCATGTATGATGTGTAGTGTTACTCCTATTTATTATCACTATGTATGAGATAGAATTATTTATTCTTATGATTTGTAATTGGATCCTATTTCTTCCTTGTCTATTTTTATGTAGGTCCATGATGTCATTGTTTTAACACCTCTATTGTAAATGCATGATATAGAGAAAAAGCATACATTGCATTCACTTCAAGGGGGATGTCACAATCATGATATTCACTACAAATAGATAGAGTCCATATATGAACCATCGTGGGATAAAGATAACAATTCTCATTCTCAAGTCCTCAACATAACTCACACATATACAAACATAAACATGTTTCACACTCAAATAATAAAAAAATCATAAATAGGAAAAGAAATCTAAACTAAGTATAGTTGGAACCCCACCATGTATTTTCTTCTGAAGATCCTTGAACTAGGCCTTGCATGTCAGATAGCTCCACTCTTCTATGCTTTCTCCTTACTTGTGTGTATCGCACGGCCAGCCATGCATCAAGCAATTTGTAAGTAGAATTAAACATATTATATCTTAAAAAGAAAATATACATTGAAAATAAATATTAAGAGTTAAATATTAAAGAAAAGACACAAGTAGTTTTTAGATCATTTCTTATATCTTGATCTATATAAGAATCCACAATTTTGCACATAGGAGTCTATTCTCTTATATATTGTAGTGCCTCTTGGGCTGGAGCAAAGTGTCTCTTCTCTTATGCACTGAAGTGCCTCTTAGTTTGCTCCTAGGATCCTCTTGGAGAGGTGATACAATAACTATTGATAATAAACATTTTATTCAATTCATAAATCCATTGACTCTTATCATTATAAGTAATTCAAACAGTAGATAAGTATTCCATATATTTCATATACATTGTACATACCTATATACAAGCAACCAATATTTATGTTCAAAGTGCATAAAACACTTACCTCTCTCTTATAGAAGATCTTAGTTGCTTTCATATGTTTATGATATCCTAATCAAGGTCATGGGACTAATGAACCTTGTTTTCCAAGTTAAATCAATTAAGATTCATTAATCATTGATATTGAACCTAATTTCCAAGGTTTTCATGGTTCTTTAATTGTTTTGGGAAAACCATGATTAAATCAGGTTTTAAAACCACTATAATGTTATTCCTTATATTTTTGCTTTTCAAAAGAGTATTTATTTGCATTTTTGACATAACATGAATTTGTTATGAATTTTGGAACTATGGACCTATCGGAAAACCATGTGTACACATTATCCACCAGCTGGACCCAAAATGAGGTCGCATAATAGGCATCTCCCATGTGGCCTGGATCCCCTTTCAACTAAAACATGTGGCTAGCTACCACCAAGATGTCAAAAGACTAAAATACCCCAACTAAAGAATTGTGACATTACTTAGGGAAGGCAAGACAAAACTAGTAAATTGTGTAGCATGATCTTCTCTCAACCATGAGAACTCTGAGTTCTCAAAACAATCGATGCCAAAGCAAGTATCTTAATTATAGATTTTGGATACTCAACCCACCAGCAATGGGAAAAAAATGCATCCTTTGTGTAGGATAGCCAAATCCAGTGAGCCCAAGCTTGTAGGGAGTGGTCTACACATCTTCCACCATGGATTTGGTGAGAGGGGGAAGACAAAGTAGGCATCCAAGCAATAAAATCAAAATTATTACGTGTGACCAACATTGAATCATAAAATCCTCAACAAGTAAAAGCTACACATGGAGAAACTAGGAGGAGAGGTGATGAGATACTTTGAAGTCGCATATTGAAGCTAAAAATAGGTAAAAGTGGGGAAATATGGAATAACTTTCTATTGGGATTTAAGGATCACACATGCACATGTCGAGGCTCCCTGATGGCTAGGGAAGATGGTTGGAATCTCCAACAGAGAGCTTGATGGTCCAAGATGCCTTAGCAACAAACTCGTGGTGGCAACACATGGAAGTTTTGGTGTCCTAGTTGAAAGGGATACTTAAGGTATAAGGGGTGATAGGTATCTTCTTTTGGGTCATCATTGATCATACTGGTATAGTTCTTACATGAGGTAGGAGTTTGTGTGGCATCATGGATCATAGGAGGTCGAAAAAAAGTGAAACTAGAAGTCTCTTGCCTTTAGGACTCTTGGGGAAGCAACATCCCATGTATTGGGGATCAGGGTGCTCTAGGTGGACTGGTGGAGCTATAGGGGAGATATTCTTGGCCAAAACTCAATGGAGGGATATCTCAAAAGTGGGAGGGATTTTCTTTTTAGTGGATTCATGTTGGCCCTGACAGTTAGGTGAAAGGGAAGAGAATTCTAGGGATCTAAGAGTCCTAGTGACTTTTATCCATTAGACATTCAACAAGGTTTCAAGGGATATATTTTGATGTAAATAGGATAATATAATTAGGATTATCCAAAGATTTGTGTAGTTCTTTTGTAAAATAAATTGCGGAAGTATGGATTATCAGAAATAATTGGAACTTTTTATCCAAGGTAAATCGAGGGTGTAGATTTGATTTTAACTTAGATTTCAATTTTAAGAGACACATTTATCTAAACTAAATTAATGAGATAAAACTCCAGAACTGTATATAATTTTAAATTGTGTAGGAAGCAAGATATGATTGTATTTAACCTATATAAATCTTATTGGGCCAAAATATAAACAATATATAGGTCATTTTTCCATATCTTGATGTGCTACTTATTTTTTATTTGGGGATATAGCTTGTGAGATGAATTACAAAGGCATGATTATTATTCAAACCATGAGAGAGAGATGTTTTCTATGTAATGTATTTATTTAACAATTTCTTAGAACCAATTTTTTACCACATCTTATCTATTTAGTACATTTGTAATTGACTTATGGAAATTAGGGTTTATCATGTAAATCCAAGGTGAAATTGAATATTAGAGTAGATTAAATCTCAAAATTTTAAGTTAGGGTTTCCATCTAATGTGAATAATATACTTTCTCTATGTTGATATATTGAGATGTTACAATTCTACCCACATCATAGAAAGTTCATCCTCAAAATTTCATAAGACTATCCACCTTAGGGTATTAGTTGCTATTAGTTTGCAATACTCAATAACTCTTTCCATCTAACACAAACTAAGGTTACAACAACATATACACTCTTCTATGATTGTATAATACTTATTTCTTGAAATCTGGGGCTTAATTTGTTTTCTAGACATGGGTCTCTACTATCCAATTGCATTAGGTTTAGTTCATTACCCAATTTAGCTCTCTATATCAACTCTCTTGGTGTCCCCTTCAGATCTGTGTTGGCCATACACAAATGCAAAGGTGTGAGAACTCATCATGATATTTTTCAACATCTTAGTAGCATATATGTCCCATACCAGATATGCTAACAAGAAGAACATATGCATAATAAGTTGCTTTTGACATTTCCTCTAGAATTCTCAATTAGTTGGCCATCACCATTGAGAAGAAGAGAGGACATGCCACAAGCATGACATAGTTAACATAATAATCCAAATTAGTTGAACTACTATTTGTAAGACATGTCCATGGATATCTCTCTAAACTTGTTTTTTGATAGGGTTCCTACCTCTAAAGGAAAAGGGGTATATATTCTAACTCCTTAACTTCTTATCCTTTATACGTATGTTTTATATCATTAAAGGAGGGATGTAAGAGATACCTAGAAAACCATGAGAAAAACCTAGTGGCCAACTATAATTTTAGCTTTGATATTGTCATTGTAACACCTCACTTCTAAAGAGATATTCAATATAGAGCGGAAGCATACATCGCATTCACCTCAAGGGGATATCACAATCATGATATCCATTGCATAAAAATAGAGTTCATATATAAGTCATCATATGATAAAGATAACAATTCCGATTCTCAAGTCCTAACTCACACATAAAAATAAACGTATTCAGACTTAAACCATATCATTCCCCATTAATAGGAAAATAAATCTATACTAAGTACAGTTGGAACCCCACCAAGTCTTGTCTTCAGAAGATCCTTGAACTAGCCTTGCATGTCAGAGTGCTCGAATCATCTATGCTTGCTCCTTACCTGTGGGCATCGCGGCCCCAGACATGCATCAAACAGTTTTAAGTGGAATTCATATATTATATCTTAAAGATAACATGTAATTAAAAATGAACTTTAAACATTAAACATTAAATAAAATACATAATTACTTTTAGATCATTTCTATTTTCTTGATTTATTCAAGAATCCTCAATTTTGTACATATGTGCATCTACTCTTATGCAATGAAGTTCCTCTTGAGTTGCACTGAAGTGCCTCTTGTTTTGAGCACCAAAGTGCCTCTTAGTTTGCTCTGAGGAGCTTCGAGGATAGGATCTTATATAAGATATCTTTTATCATTCTCTTTCTCTTGAAAACTCTTAACTTGTTATTACATCTTATTCTTGACTTTGATATTAATTTACATAAGATATGATACAATAACTATTGGAAGTAAACATGATATTCAATTTCTAAGTCCATGGACTCTTATAACTATAGGAAATTGAAATAGTAGATAATCATTCATATATTTTATGTACATTATACATACATATATACAAGAAAGCAATGGTTATGTTAAAATATCATGGACCACTTAACTCTCTCTTATAGAAGATCATATTTTCTTTTCATAGGTTGATGAAACCCTAATCACAATTATTGGGTTAATGAACCCTAATTACCCTATTAAATAAATTAACATTCATTAATAATTGATATTCAACCTAATTTTCTATGGTTTCATGGTTCTTTGATTATTCAAGGATAATTGTTGTAACAAAAGGCTTCAAACCCATTCTAATATTATTCCTTACATTATTACCTTTCCAACTAGTATTTATTTGCATTTTTATGACACTCGATGAATTTGTTATGAATTTTTATTATGTGGACCAATCCGGAATCCAGGAAAAACCATGTGTACAAATTATCCACCAGTTGCACCCTAGATGAGGTCACCCAGTAGGCATCTTCCATGTGGATTGGGTGCCCTCTCAAGAAAAACATGCAACCAACTACCACTATAGCACCAAAAGACCAAAATACCCCAAAAACAGTCTCATGACTTAGTTTAAGGAAGGTAGGGAAGAACTGGTAAATTGTGTTACCTGATATTCGCTCAGTCATGAGAACTCTAAGTTCTCAAAAAACTAGACAGTGGAGCAAGAATTTTTATTGTAGGTTTTAATACTCATTCGACCACTAATGGGAAACAAATCCATCCTCTATGTGGGACTTTGTTGAACCCATTGAGCCCAAGCTTGTGGGGAGTTGCTAGGACATCTTCCATCATGGCTTTGGAAGAAGAGGGAAGACAAAGTAGGAAACAAAGCATGAAAACCAAAAGGATTACATGTAACTAACATCAAATTGGGAATACCTTGATAAGGTAAAGATACACATGGAGAAACCAGGAGGAGAGGAGACAAGATGTTATGCAATCGCATATTGGATCTAGAAATAGGTAAAAGACTCATAACATGGAATTCCTTCATATTTGGATTTAAGGATCACATTTGCACATTATCGGGGCTCCCTGGTAGCTAGGGAAGATGGTTGGAAGCTCCAACAGAGAGCTAGATGGTCCAAGATGTCGTGATGATGAACTCATGGTGGCGACACAGGGGAGTTTTGTCAACCCAGTTGAAATTGATGCTTGAGGTAAAAGGGGTGACTGGTATCTTCTTTTGGGTCATCGTGGATTGTCTTGAGATAGTTCTTGAATAAGTGAGTATTTTGTGTAGCGTCATGCATCATATGAGGTCAAATAAAAAAGTGAAATTGGAAGTCTCTTTCCATCAAGACTCTTAGGGAAGCAAGTCACATGTGTTGGGGATCGAGATGTCGGTATGTATGCCCATAGATCCAATCATGTAATGATTGTAATGGGTCATCATATACTTGACTTGATAATTATAAAGGTAATTCTACCTATTATGTTTGTCTCAATCATGAGATGATGACACAGACATGGTAGATGTCTAAAGAATGATGTTACTCAATTACATATGTCATCAAGTTGAGGACATGAACAATGAGATCATATGTATGATAAGAGTACACATTCTTGTTTTTATTCAGATATTATCTGGAAGAAAAATATACAATAGTAATGCATAAGACTAGAGTGTGTCTTGACTAGTGATAGAGTCTCATTAGTCATGATATGTGATATCAAGTCAAACACATAGGTACTTGTTAGATAATAGTGTATCAGACAGACCCACCTTGAGAGTGATACATGGAGACCATGGGATGGTAGTCAGAATTAGCTCTCATGGTGATAGTGATGATTTTGGTTCATAGACATGAGTCACTACACTCATCACATGTTATTTGATGTATTTTGACATCATTCAATGTGATCTGAATAAGGGTTGGCATAAAGGTGGTGCTTGGGTATGTTGTGACACATGGGAATCGAGTGTGAGTGATGTAGATGGGACTTTTCCCTCCTACAGTAGATTGATATCATGGGCACTTGATAAGCAACATTGAAAAAAGTATAGCCATACTCATTTGAGTCAATATATGATATGTGAGCTCACATGTATCTTAGATAGTCTGCTCTAGTTGAAGAAACATGGATTGAATGTGAAGAGGATGATGATTCCATGCCTCAAGTTCAATCCAGATATCAGAGAAAAAGGAACTATATGATCGTTGTAACACTAATCTGAGATAATTCCATGCCTCTAGCTCAATCCAGATATTAGAGAAAAAGGAACTATGTGATCATTGTAACACTAATCATATATTATAAGTTGAAGTTGTTCTCCAACTTTCAAATTACTTGGGTAGCAATCGTGTGTTTCTAGATATTGCTCATTGCTTGTGATGTCATAAATTAGTTATGGGCATTCACTGCCAATATAACTTGGGACTTATAATGTTACATGCATAGGATGCACCTGGAAAAAGAGTTTATTCATGACTAATGTTTACTAAAGTATTTAGGTATTCAATTTAAACAACAATTGTTGAAATTTTACTGACTGGACAATGAACCAACCAGTTCATGTGTTGAATTGTTAGATTCAAGTGTCATGTCAATTTAAACTACATTTATTTAAATTGCCTAAACTAGGACATGAATTGACCAGTTGAATTGGTGAACCAACGAGTTCAAGGTCTGAAACAATTGGTCAACTTGAGAATCACCTGGTTCGATGATCAATATGATTGGATCAAGGATTGATGTTGATGTCATGTTGTGCATACATAGAATATTGAAATCCAATGTGATTGAGAATAGGAAAGCAAGTGAACCTACCAGTTCAAGTGTTGAACAGACTGATTATGTAATGAACTGATTGGCTATAGTGAACTAACGGGTTCAACATTTGTAGCTTCTAGAAAAATCATGAAATCGTGTCTCTTTGACTCCCAGAAGATCTGGAAACCATGACCCTAGCCATCCTATAAATAAGGGGATAGTCAAGGCTTTCAGGAGACACAAAAATAGACTTTGATCATTGTTGTATTCTTACAATTATGGTAATGTGAGAGCCTGAGCAAGTCCTACCCATAAAAGGGAGGGATAGCAAGGGAGAGACAACACTGGAGAGTGAGTCGACCCTAGTAGGTTGACATTCAAAGGGACAAGTCCTTCTCATTGGCTCTAGTAGTGCAACATGGAGTTCTTGGTGGTCTGCATGGACTAAGTAGAGGCATGGAGGTCGTTGACACCATGCTAGGAGGATAACAACCACTATCGTCTATGGTATTGCATTAGGAAGCCATCATCAACAGTTGTTTCTGTACACCTTGTGAAGAGTGCACATCACTAAGAAAGATTTGTCACTGGATTTGCTCCAGGACCATGTTTATCTTTTTCTACCTTCTTTCCTAGATACATTATTGTTGAGTGATTCCCTGATCAAGGAATAGGGATCAAAATTTTTGTTTCCGCTACCTTCTCTTCCATCCCTATTCACCAACACAAGGTTCTCAAGGTGGACCAGTGGAGTTATAGGGGAGGTATTCTTGGCCAGAGACTAGATGGAGGGAGCAATTAGAAGTTGAAGGACTTTGTTTTTCTATGGAGCCATCCTAGTCCTGAGAGTCTGGTGAAAGGGAAGAGTGGTTTGTGATGTTAGAAATATGTCATGTCCTATGTGGGCTCAAGTATGTAGGCCCATAGAGTCTAGTCAAATATAGTTAAGTCTAGTTAGGTCCATAAGTTTCTAGAGTCATGTCCACCTTATCCTATATAAAGGAGAGGGGTCTCTCCTATATAACACAACAATGTAATACAACATAATGAATATATTGTCTACCCATTTTTTCCAACACTCAGAATCCAAGAGTCCTACTTGGATTGTGATTTTTGTCTGTGTGACATACAACAAGGTCTCAAGGGATAAATTCCTATGTAAATAGGACTATATAATCAGGACTAACAAAAGATTTAGTTAGTTCTTTTCTTAATTAACTTTAGGTAGCATAGATTATTAAATTTAATGAAACTTTGTATCCAAGGTAAATTGAGGGTGTAGAATCTAAATCTCAACTTAGATTTCTCTTTTCAAAGACACAATTATTAAAATCATTTAGTGAGTTGAGACTCATTTTGATTATCAAGAGTTACCTCAAAGGATTACAGCTTTCAATAAGGAGGAAAGCAAGATATTATCATATTTAACCCATATAAATTTTATTAGACCAAAATATGAATAGTATTTAGGTCAATTTTATTCTTAATCTTCATGTGCTAGTTATTTGTAATTTAAGAATATAGCTTGTGAAATGAATTACAAAGGCCTAATTACTATTCAAACTTTGACTTAGAATTACATCTTATCTATTTAGTACATTTGTAATTGACTTAGAGAAATTGGGTCTAAGGAGAAAATTGGATATTAGGGGAGATTAAATCTTGATAATTTTAAGTTAGTGTTTCCAGCTGATGTGAATAATATACTTTGTCTATATTGAGATTTTAGGATGTTACACATTCCCTCCTCCTCCTTTGTGGCATGGCACCCACATTTCTAGGTTTGTAGCCTCTTTGCCCCTACTATGGCTAAGCATGGGAACATAAAACCCAAACATAGAGTGGAGGAGATAGGGAGTGGGTGTCTTCTACTCCCTAATGGGCCTTGTGCTTCTTCCCTATATTCTCCTTGCTTAATACAACTAATGTTTCTTCGATTGGGCTCATGTGTCAGGGTAAATACCCATTTGATACTAATGTAACATTATTCTCATTATTCTCGTTCTTTCTATTATCTCTTCCAGCATTTCTCACTACCTTCACATCACTTCTTGAGAATGGCAATCACTTCCTTCTTTTTGCCAAATTATTATCACTTTAAATCTCTCTTCTAGCTTCCTGAGATGTGGAAAGGTGGAAAATTACTTGTGGTTCATCCCTCAACCAAGATTTCATAACATTCTCAAATGCAAGTACAACCCTATGAATGACTCCCCACCTCCCCTTTATATAGATATTGTTTACTACTCAACCTACACCATTCTTTCCCCTAAAGAATAATTCTTATAAAATATGTATTTTGGTTGATATCTCCCAATATCCTCCCAAGTATCTCCCCCTTCCCCTATGAATATAAATGCTCCATCCCTCCCTAAAACACCTAACACCAGTACACATGATCCCCCCTGTGATGGGATTCACCAGATAAGTGATTTACTCTCAAGATGGATTGGTTCTCTTTTGACTGAATCACTCTATTTGTTAGATATAGATGCTCACCACCTAATGTTGGACCCAGTTGGTCTAGGGTTCACTACTATAAGAAATTTTTTTGGGTACACTTCTATGGGACTCTTTCCAATACCACTTTTCCTTACTCTAGGTATGGTCAATCTTAATCAAACTTTTGGGTGTAAAGAGATCTTGGTCCATGGACCTTAGCCCTTCATGTTGGAATGAGGTTATTCTCCACTATTTGGATGCAAATGGAAACCACTAGGATCTAGTGGAGGACCTTAGAAGTGATGATCCCATCATTACACCAGCACTTGACTATGTGAATAGAGAGATCCATGACGACAACCCTTCCTTTCACCCCAATAGTGTTGAAAGCTTCATCATCCCTTCACTTGCTCATCAATGTTCTACTCTGAAAGCATACCTCTTTCTTGTCTCTTGGCATGTCGCTCCCCTAGATTCCCCCTTCAAGGGGGTCCCCTTAGACAATGAGTCCTTAGAAGTGGAACCCTCCCTTGATCACATCCCTATCCTCTAGGTTGTCAAAAATAAAAGAGGTGAGATTTCTTACAAATCCCTACCTATTAGAGCATGTTATATTTGAACATATGCTAACCCTAATTCTTAAGTTTCTAGTGTAGAATATGGTTTCTTTATTTAAAATATTAGTTGTGACTGTTTTCTTGATGACTCACCTTGGCAGCTGGTGTTTTATGAAAATAAATAACAAGATCAGAAGAAAAAAAAATGTCACTACAAATGTTGTGATCACATGGTTCATAAACATTATGGTTGATAATACCCTAAATGTTGATTTCATTGCATAGGCTTAGGGAATTTCTCCTCTAACTATCCTTAAAAGACTATTTTCCATGACAAACACCAACCCAAACACCAACACTACTGTCTCATATATCTAAACTCTATCTTTAACCAAAAGTGTGATGTGTTATGTCATTTTATTTCCCTCTAACATTCTAATTGTACTCCTCGATTATCAAACAAATTCTCACCATTATTGGATGGATGGTTGTATTACCCACCTAGTAATAATTGCCTTAAACCCTCACTTCTTCTAATGTCTATTTTGCTGGCCATATTCCCTATATATACTCAATTCCTATGCAGTGCCACCAAGGATCTTGGTAGAATCCTTCCTCCTTCCCCACATTTAAAAACTCTAAATGATTCTTGTATGGATCCAAACTCCACCAACAATGTTGATCATGTTGTCCTATACCTTTCAATTAACATTATGAGACTTGATAAATTCATGGGTAACTGCCTTCGTATCACTATTCATGTTAACAACAAGGACATCAAGATAAATTCAATGGATTTCACCAGGTCACTGAACCTATTAATGCATGGATTATCTATATTGTATTCAAAAAAATCTTACACAATAAGTTGAATAACACTCTTTTCGAACGTCAGATGTTACAACATTTACAAGGTTTGTTGTGTACCATTCCTAATGGTGAGAGTGTTTTTGTACATGTTAGTATTTGTAGATTGTTGAAAAAATAGGGGCTTTAAAAGCACCCAACATGGCTTCTATCTATCTTTTGGTATCAGGTCTTCCACCTTACCTCTGGGACGTTGATACTTTTTGAGCCATTTGTGCTATTTGGGACACCCATCTTTTGTATATCCATCAAGACACACTCATCCTCCTGAACTACTTTAAAGCTTTCAATCTTATTGCCACTCCTAGTGACACTCAAATTAAACCAAGCTGAAAGATCAAAGTGGGACTTCAAATTTACTCTCCACTTTTAGTAGTAGAGGAACCTTATAATTATTCTTCATTATTTGATGAAATTGTTGATCACCCCTTCACATGTTTAGTCCCCAAGAACCCTTAGGTTGTCTATATGGAAGAGGAAAAGCCTGGTAGCCTCTCTGACTAATCCAAAAAAAGGCAATGTATGGGTGAGGGAAGACAAGAAGCACAATATTAACAATAAGAATAGACCTCTATTTTCTCAAAAGATTCCAATAACTCCCAATTGAAGAATTCCATCACTTTATATGTCTTTGATGTTAAAGGTGGAGGTAAGTATAAGAGGTCTAAGTTTTCTAACCCTCCCAATCCCCCTATTAGGCTCCCAGACTTCTAGCACAATCAAATTCATGGCTATAGTTCTAAGAGCATTCTTGGAAATTATGACTGTGTCCCATATGTAGGGAAATATGGCAATAGAGATGGCAGTGGAAACAAAACATTTCTTGTAATATTCCCCTTGACCAATGGATCACCTCAACAACTATAGATTGATAAGGAAGGTTACAAGACATATACCTAATCCTGGAGCAAATCCAATAACTATCCTTGCAGCAGTGTGCTTCTTTTGCAAGTAGCACCTAGACGATTATTGGTGGAGGCCTCTTGGTGTACCACCACAAATGGAGGTTGATGACATCCTCCTAGAGTGGTGGAAAATGGAATTCAAGCCTCTACATAGTCCATGCAGACCACCGAGAACTCCTATCATTCTTTTAGAACTGATAAGAAGGAGTTGTCCCTTTAAACGTTGACGTGTTGGTGTCGACTTGAAATCCCTTTTTGTCTCTCCCTTTTACTAGTAAGACTTGATCAGGATCTCATGTTACCACAAGAAGCAAGAGGAAAACAATTGTCTGAGCTTATTTTTGTCTCTTCTAAAAGCCTTGACTACCCCTCTATTTATAGGAGGTATAGGGTTAGGGTTTCCATATCAATTAGCAATCAAATAGATAGAAATTCATAAATTTCCTAGAAGATGTAAATCATAGAATAGTCGGTTCACTTCTAAACTGGTCAGTTCACATGTGAAATGGTCCGTTCACATGAGAAATGCTCAGTTCACTCTATTTCCTATTTGTAAACATATTGGCTTTGATGTGACATTAATGCACAACATGACGTCAGCATTAATTCTTGATCTAGTCTTATTGATCATTGAACCATATGATTCACAATCCGAATAGGTTGATTTAGAATCTGAACTGGTCAGTTCATATTCTGAACCAGTCGATTCATTTCCAAGTTCAGCCAATTTTCACCCACTCTTGTTTAAATTGAATACCTAAAAACTTTAGTAATCAGGTTAAACCTTATTCATGAGTAAACTCTTATTCCAGTTGTATCCTATGTGTGTCCCCTATAGGTCTCAAATTATGTTGGTTGTGATTGTCCATAACTAACTTATGACATCACAAGCAATGAGCGGTGTCTAGAAACACATCATTTCTACCCAAGAATTAGAAAGTTGGAGAACAGCTTCAATGTATAGTTTGTGATTAGTGTTACAGTGATTGTATAGTTCCTTTGTCTTTGATGAATTCATGGCAAGGAAACGTCATCCTATCAACATTCAATTCATGCTCCTTGAACTAGAGCAGACTGTCGGAGATGCATGTGAGCTCACATATCATATATTGATTCACATGAGTATGTCCATATGTTTATCAATCTCGCTTATTAAGTGACTAGGATATCAATCTCCTGTAGGAAGGACAAATCCCATCTACATCACTCACACTCAATCCCCATGTGTCACAGCATACCCAAACATCACCTTTATGGCAAGTCCTATTCAAGGTCATGTTGGATGGTATCAAAATACATTGAATGACATGTGATGAGTGCAATGACTTTAGGTCTAAGAAACACAATCACCACTATCACTATCAGAGTCAATTCTAACCACCATTGCATTGTCTCCATGTATCACTCTCAAGGTGGGCATGTTTGAAACATTGTTCTCTAACAAGTACCAATGTGTTGGGTTTGATATCACATATCATGACCAATGTGATTCTTTCATCAACCAACACACACTCTAGTCTTGAATATTATTGTCACAGAATTGTTTGTTACCCAAATCCTAACTCCAAATGACTATAAAGTCAATGGAAATAGGACCTAGGTGCCTATCCCTAGCATGGTATTATCAAATGCAAATGTGGAAGCATAAAACCTAGCATACATGAACAGATAACAAGATAAAAGCACCAATCATAATCTCAACATTCAACAAGATATTAAGTAACATTATTTATTACAAGCTTTCAATTATATGTTCAAGAGTACAATTTTACTAGTCTTCTCATGGATGCTAGGGATCTACAACAAGTACACCTGACATAGCTCACTAAGCCCATCAACTTATGGCCATCTCTGAACCTATAAAATACCTGAAACAAGGCAAGTCAAGCACATGAGGTGCCGAGTACAGGGCTAAAACATACATATACATAAGCTTTGTATAATTGCAAACGATTTGCAGAAGTAATGAACAAGAATAAACAAGTTAAGTATTTAACAAAATGAGAGCCCATGTTTTATGTCATTTCACTCCAATTATACCATCATTTCATGCATTTGTAAATATCATGTATTCATAAGGCCTTTTATCGACAACTTCTCACTGGAAGAGTCTATGAGGGTGCTTCTATGAGGGTGCTGAAGATTACCTAACCCTTTTATCAATGATCCACCCTATCTTGATAACTCAAGTAGGACACTCATCCTCATGTCCTTACCCCAAAAATTTAGGCAGGTGCATGATGTTTGTACAATGGAGTTTCTATATTATGTTTGCAAGTTCTAAAAAAATGACGAGACAAACATCAAGTACAATACTAGAATACTATATGGAAATATTTGAGCAAGTAAAAAAGCATACATATATATCACATTCAAGCAAGAAATCCATAGTCTTATAATTATTAACTCTCGTACTTGATTTTAGAGATTTTGTAACTTAACTTAGCCTTGAACATCTAGCCACAAGCAACACTTTATTATCAACAAGATCATATACATGCATTAGATTCTCATCATTAACCTTAACTAGCTTCATTTTATGGTTTTGGCCAAGTTATGTTCCAAGTTTCTTATTAGTACATTATATGGTCTTACACTAATTTAGAGTCCATCATGAGGGTGGGGTTCAAGTTTCATGTCATTTTGATGTTTCATGCATTTTATAGGATCATATCAAGATTTAGGTCACTCATGCACATTATAGGGTCAAAGACCCAAAATAGGGTAAACATGGTCAAGATTCATCAAGTCTTGAGGACCAAGCATAGATGATGATTTAGATCAACAAGGTAAAGACAACATTAGCAATCTTAAACATGGATGGATGGTCACCTATGTCTAACCTCATAAGGGTCATCATTATATTCAACATTCCAATATGTATATCTCACAGATTTCACATGTGACTTAGGTGAACCATCCACATAGAAAGGGACACTAAGATTAGGGAAAACCCTAATTTTAGAAGGGAAGGCATAAGATAAGATCCACATAAAGAAATTGAGCATATGAGCATACTTCAAGTCACACAAGTCACATTAGGTAAAAATAGGGTCACAAACCCCACCATAGAGAAAGAGTGTTGATCCTTGGCCTTAAGGTAACCAAACATCACAGGGTTACTGATTTGAAGAATACAACATAGGTTGATGCATCAAGTATGTGAAACATAACATTTGAAACAAGTATAACCATTCATTCACATAGAAAGTGTACATTCAAAGCATTAGGTGACATAAGGACAGCCATAGCCACAAAAGAGACAAGGGTGGATATAGGAACCATGTGTTAGCATAAATATACCATTTTCCAAGTCAATATGAGAGTAGAGTCCACATTAGATGCAAAGTTATCAATCTAGGGAAAGGTAGATCACTAATGTGTGAAGAAACAAGACTTGTGTGCATTTAGTGTCATTAAGAGTAACAAAGGGTGATGTGGAGCTTCACACATGTCCATAAGAACTTATATGTTACTGATTTTATGGTTAACATGGTAAATATGCATCAAAGTTCCAATATTTAGCATACCCAAGCATTAATCATGGTCAAACAAAGTCAAATTTCGTATTTCAGAAATATAGGAGCACTAGGAGGAGAATTATGGCCTAAAAGTAGGTCCATATTGTAGAAATTTTGTATATGATAAATTTGGTATATAATTTTGTATATTTTGGCCAAAGGATTTGTGAGTTATGCATTTTCAAAATTTTACATTGAAAACTATGTGAAACATTATTGGGTGTTACCATTTATCATTTTGTGAGGGAGGCAGGCCATGGATCTTTTAGTCGATGATCAAATTGGGCATGTGTCTTGCCCTCTCCCGTGGGTGGATGTTGAGCACCATTCACAATCGTCTTGCATTGCTCGCAAACGTTGTGAACTGCTCCCGCACACTAGCCATTTCCCCCAGTCGCGCTTGCGCATCAGTGGTTGTTGCTCGGCAGCAAACCACAGTCAAGGGCGTCATTGACCCCACTCATGTAGGAGAGGCCCACACAATCCCCTATCCTTCTCTCGTCTGAGTAGATCTACATCGTTTAACTATCAATCCATGGTCGTCGAGTCGCCCCATCTCCTAGGCAAAACCCAAATGCAGCCTTGTCGAGCTATGGTGGTTGTATTCGATAGGCTCGTCGGTGCTAAGGAAAGGGTGCGAGAAAGAAGGGGATGACCCCAGAAAGTAGACCGCCCACATTGAGAAGGTCCACGCAGACTCATCTTTGTCCTTAAATCATCCCAAGGTGATGAGGAGGAGAAATGCTCAATCTAGGGCTCCATGGTGGGGCCATGAATGAGAGATAAGAAAAGAAGGTGGTAGGGGAGCTCCAGCACGTGAGAGGGAGAGAAAATAAGGGAAATTGAACTACAAGGGAGAGAAAAAAGGGAAATAGAATCAGTTTTGCACAATGTTTTGTGGAGGTGGTGATTGGCGGATGGCAAACGAGATACACTCTAGCTCTTCTATAGTGCACAGACCAATGTTGGGGATGAGGTCCCAGCCATTGGATCATGAGGTTGATCCATAGAATAAGGATCAATGGCTCAGATTAGTGAGCCATAACGTAGAGTGAAAGGAAACACAAAATGAATGGGCCGCACGCCTCATACATGGGCCCTAAAAGGGTCAAAATTGAATAATGTGATTAAATCTCATGTAAATCGACCCAATCTTCATCAATTCATAACTTGAGTCCAGGAAGTCTGATTGGGGTGATTTTTGTGTTCTTGGATTCATAATTGAGTCCACTACAACACGGTATACATTAGAAAGTCAAAACATCATGGTGATGAGGTTAAAAATTAGGTATATGATGGTGTTATGAAAAAGCATGATACTTAGTCCAGTTTCTCAAATTAGAGATACATATCATGTGATCAGTCATCGAGGTGATCAAATTGGGTCACGACATACTCAAGCATTGTGGGTGAAATTAAATTGAGTGAAATGGGTCTTTAGAAGAGAGAAAATTACTAGAATAGATGAGTGAGGAAAACCAGGTTGTAACATCCTTCCCTCCTTAAAAGAAATTGTGTCCTCAAAATTCATCCAAGATCATAGACAAGAGTCAAAGTCAATGTATTCATCATGCTTAGGCAACCAAACTAAGGAATCAAGGTACATCCCCTCATGGGGTACAAACATAGGTTTTCTCCATCGAGGGTTTACTCATCCCGATCATACACGTGTTACTTTGTCTTATCACATTATGACATGTTCTAGGCATTAGGGTTACCTAACCTTTATTTCTACTACATTAGGGCTTTTGTAAATAAATTTATACAACTACAAAGTGTCTTATCAACATCTTTATTATCAATTTCTCAAGAGAACATGTTCATCATCAAGAATTCTAAATGGGATCACCAATGAACACATATATTTCATCATTACACTAGATTTCATGCATGTCTTAGTTTCCTCAAGTTATGCTACTCATAAATAATAATTATTTTTACCCCTCATTAGGCTTTAAATTAAGTAATTTATTCATCATGTTGTTTGAGTTATGATCCCAAGAGCATAATCATATCAAATTGATCATTTTTCATTGGGGTATAAGATTAGGCATGCTCTCCCTGATTATTCAAGTTAAGATCTCCATGCATCATCATATCAAGTTCATGATTTCAAAGCTACATCTTGTGTGCAAGGTATCATTTCATTTTAGGTCTAGCTTATGAGAGGGACCCTTCACACATGGATCAAGTCTTAACATAAGTGAGATATTTCATGAATCAAGCATCATTTGAGGAACATCACTATCATCAACATTGAGGTTTCACATCAAACTCACTTCTATCTAGAAAGAGCTCCACAAGCTCGAGCCACTCAAGCAAAGACCTACCCATACCAAACTCTTACCCAACCTATAAAATGAGAGAAAACCCTAAATTTCTTTACATCAAACCACTAACCCGGGTATGAGGCTCATCATGGATATCACACATCATGTACATCATCTTAGGGTCTTGGGACATCGCCCTCACCTATATAGAAAACATCATATGTTGAATGCCTCTTCCTATAGGGTTAGATATTTTAATAGGAAATCTAGGGTCCAAAATTTTCAAGGGAATGACACACTAGGTGACTCAACTAATATATGTAGAAGTAAATCTAGCTAGGGACTTTGTCATGTATTTCATCATGCATATTTTTCAATATTTCACATATTTTGGATTTTAGGTGCTCTAACCTTCTCCCGTAATGGATTGATTCATATAAAGAGCTCACCCTTTTCGTATGTCCCATGCTAGAGGTCCTCCTCAGTAAAGAGATTCTGGCATGTGCTGGTGTCAAACCATATATCACATATCATATCTCAAGATATACAAGACTAGGCACAAGCAAGCATGCCAACCCACTAGCTATGCTTAGAACGTCAACCAAGTCACATGTATCGTACGAAGTGCTAGGTTTAGCTAGGGTTGTGTGGTCAAACTCATCTCATGTCATCAAATATACTCGACCCTCTCAAAAAAACAACTTGGGTAATATCCACATGAACATCATTATCAACATTATTCACATCATCATCATCATCGTCATCATCAACATCATCATCATCATCATAATCATCATCATCATCATCATCATCATCATCATTGTTGTCATCTAGGCTACTTACTAGCCTAACCTTTATCATGGCTCTAGACCACTCTAGAGACTATAATTGGCATCTAAACTCTCTCATCTAGACTTGATGTTACATCTCTTTGTCTTAGGCTACATGGACAGTCCGTACCTTTCTACATGTGGTAATAATTTCATAAGTACATATACTTGTACTTGAAATAGGTTTTCTCCAACGTTGAAACATGTGACAAAAACCACCATACTCCATTTTAATAAAACCAAAACCAAAATGAGTTAGCACACTCATTAGGCAATCTAGTACCACGACACCTAGAGAACTAGCAAGAACATGGTGCACACCTGTGTAGCTACCCTAAGCACATGCCAAGAACATATGTCTAGGGTTGTAATAAGAAATATTAGTTTTCTCACCCTCTTGAACCTACAACCAATTCCATAGGACAGAAAGAGGAGAAAAGAAATTCTCTAAGGATTACACAAGTCTACACCTAGTTCTAGAACATCTAAGTTCTAACCTAGAGGCTAAGTCATCTTGGTCAACAAAGGACAACTCGTTTGGTTTCTAGGGTTGAGATGTAAGGTGAGTTTGGTTTTTGTTCCATGTGAGTCATGTTTGGTGTAGTTATTGTTCATGTTTTGATACCATCTATCATGGAACCATTTGTTACCCAAATTCGAACTCCAAATGACTATAAAGTCAATAGTGATAGGACCTAGGATCATGTCCCTAGCATGGTATTATCAAAGTGCAAATGTGGAATCATAAAGCTTAGCATACACGAATAGATAACAAGATTAAATCACCAATTATTATCTCAACATTTAACAAGATAATAAGCAACATTATTTATTACAAGCTTTTAATTACATGTTCAATAATATAATTTTACCAGTCAACTCATTGATACTAGGGGCTACAATAAGTACACTTGACATAGCTCACCTAGCCCATCAACTTTTGGCCATTTTTGAACCTATAAAATATGTGAAACAAGGTGGGTCAAGCACATGAGGTGTCGAGTATAAGGCTAAAAGATACATATACATAAGCTTTGCATAATTTGAAAAGATTTGCAGAAGTAACGAACAAAAATAAACAAGTTAATTATTTAACAAAATGAGAGCCTATGTTTTATGTCATTTCACTCCAATTATACCATCATTTTGGGCATTCATCAACATCGTGTATTTGTAAGCCCTTTTATGGACAACTTCTCACTGGAAGAGTCTATGAGGGTGCTCAAGATTATACAACCATTTTATCAACGATCCACCCTATCTTGATAACTCAAGTAGGATGTCCATCCTCATGTCCTTACCCCAAAAATTTAGGCTGGTGTAGGAGGTTTTTATAATGGAGTTTCTATAGTATGTTTTCAAGTTATAAAACAACTATGAGACAAACATCGAGTACGATACTAGAATACTACATGACAATATTTGAGCAAGTAAACAAGCATACTTATGTATCACATTCAAGCAAGAAATCCATAGTCATATAAATATTAATGTCTGTACTTGATTTTAGAGATTTCATAACTTAACTTAGCCTTGACCATCAATCCACAAGCAACGCCTGATTATCAACAAGATCATATACATGCATTAGATTCTCATCATTTACCCTAACTAGATTCATTTTAGGGTTTCAGCCAAATTATGTTCCAAGTTTCTCATTAATACATTAGATGGTCTTACATTGATTTAGAGTCCATCATGAGGGTGGGGTTCAAGTTTCATATCAATTCGAGGTTCCATGCATTTTATAGGATCATATCTAGATTTAGGTCACTCATGCACATTATAGGGTCAAAGACCCATAATAGGGTAAACATGGTCAAGATTCATCAAGACTTGAGTACCAAGCATAGATGATGGTTTAGATCATAAAGGTAAACACAACATTAGCAATCTCGAACATGGGTGGATGGTCACCTAGGTCTAGCCTCATAAGGGTCATCATTATATTCAACATGTCAATATATATATATATATATATATATATATATATATATATATATATATATATATATATATATTATATTTCACATGTGACTTAGGTGAACCATCTACATATAAAGGGCCATTAAGATTAGGGAAAACCCTAATTTTAGAAGGGAAGGCATAAGATAAGATCCATATCAAGAAATAGAGCATACACGCATACTTCAAGTCACACAAGTCACATTAGGTAAAAATAGGGTCACAAACCCCACCATAGAAAAATAGTGTTGATTCTTAACCTTAAGGCCACCAAACATCACAAGGTTACTAATTCGAATAATATAATATAGTTTGATGCATCAAGTAGGTGAAACATAACATTTGAAACAAGTATAACCATTCATTCACATAGAAAGTGTACATTCAAAGAACTAGGTGCCATATGGATAGCCATAGCAAAAAGGAGACAAGGGTTGATATAGGAACCATATGTTAGCATAAAGCTACTATTTTCCAAGTCAAGATGAGAGTAAAGCTCACATTTGATGCAGAGTTATCAATCTAGGGCAAATTAGATCACTAATGTGTGAAGCAACAACACTTGTGTACGTTTAGTGTCATTAAGAGTAACAAAGGGTGATGTGGAGCTTCATACATGTCCAAAATAACTTATAAGTTATTTATTTTATTGTTATGAGGGTAGAGATGCATCAAAGTTCCAATATTTAGCATACTCAAGCATTAATCATGGTCAAAGAAAGTCAAATTTCTTATTTCAGAAAAATAGCAAAACTAGGAGGATAATTAGGGCCTGAAAGTAGATCCATTTTGAAGAGATTTTTTAGAGGATCGATTTGGTATATAATTTCGTATATTTTGGCCAAAGGATCTGGGAGTTATGCATTTTCAAAAAGTTACATTGAAGAAAAAAAGTTACCATTGATCATTTTGTGAGGGAGGTGAGCCATAGATCTTTGATTCGATGACCGAACTGGGCATGTGTGTCACCCCCTACCGCGGGTGGGTGTTGAGTTCCATTCACCAACATTCCACATCACTTGCAGACGATGTGAACCGCTCCCGCACACCATCCATCACCCCTAGCCACCCTCACTCATCACTGGTCGGTGCTCGCCAATAGACCGCAGTCAAGGGCATTGTTGACCCCAATCATGTTGGAGAGGCCCATGAGTCCCTCTCTCCTATCCTTGTCTAAGAAGATCTATGCAGACCAATTGTCAATTCACAGTTGTCAAGTCGTCCTTTCTCCTGGGAAAAATCTGAATGCAGCCTTGTCGAGCCACGGCGGCTGCATTTGACAGGCTCGTTGGTGCCAAGGAAAAGGTGCGAGAAAGAAGGGGACAACCCTCAAAAGTAGGTTTCCTGCACTAATAAGGTCCACAAGGACTCACCTCCGCCCTTAAATCCTCCAAGGTGGCAAAGAGGATAAATGCCCAATCTAGGGCTTCATGGCGGTGCCATGAATGAGAGACAAGAAGAAAAAAAAGTGGAAGGGGGAGTTTTACCATGTGAGAGGGAGTGAAAATAAAGGTAATTGAACTACAAGGGAGAGAAAAGAAGGGAAAGAAAATCAATTTTGCACAAGGTTATGTGGAGGTGGTGATTAGCGGATGGTAAATGAGGTACGCTATAGCTCCGCTACATTGTACAGACTAATGTTGGGGATGAGGTCTCAGCCATTGGATCACGAGGCTGATCTGTGGGAGAAGTATCAATGACTCAGAACAAGCGAGCCAAAACATAGATTGAAAGGAAACACAAGATGAATGGTCGCACGCCTCATAAATGGGCCCAAAAGGGTCAAAATTGAATAAATGTGATTAAATCTCATGTAAATTGACCCAATCTTCATCAATTCATAACTTGAGCTCAAGAAGTCCGATTGAGGGGATTTTTGCACTTTTGGATTCATAATTGAGTCTGTTACAACATGGTATACATTTGAAATTCAAAACATCATGGTGATGGGGTTCAAAATTAGGTGTAAGCATGTTATTTGAAAAATCATGATACTTAGTCCAGATTCTCAAACTAGAGATACATATCATGAAATTAGTCGTCGAGGTGATAAAATTGGGTCACGATATACTCAAGTATCGTGGGTGAAATTAAATTTAGTGAGATGGGTCTCTAGAAGAGAGAGAATGATTATAATAGATGAGTGAGGAAAACCAGGTTGTCACAATTATTGTTGTCTATTTTTCTTTCACAATAACATCTGACTAGGGACATAACAAGAATGTATGTACTCTTATCATACATATGATCTCATTTTTCAGGTCCTCAATCTGAAGACATATGTCATCAAGCAGCATCATTCTTTAGACATTTACCGTGTTTTTCTCATCATCTCATGATTGAGACAAACATAGTAGATGGAATTATCTTTATAATTAGAAAATCATGTATATTATGCCCCATTAAAATCATCATATGATTGGCTCTACGGGAACAAATACCAATAGAATCCCACTTGAACTTAGATCCAATCACTTACGGATCTTATTCCAAGTGATCTTAACATGTTCATCATGTTTCTGTTATGCAAGCACTTTAATCAAGGGTTAGAAACAACAACCTCTAGTCGGTATTTTGAAAGTTTTCACATATCCTCATAGTATGACTTCTCGCATGAGATGGAATTGTTGTAGTATGTTATCAAAGATTCCTTGTCTATCTAGTATCTCCATTGTTGTCATAGTATTTCTACTATGTCATTAATGGTTGGAACCTCCCACAAGTTCATCTATATGAACTTCTAGATCCATACAGTATCCTCTATTGTGTTCAAAACATCAAGGTACTCAACTTCAATTATAGAACAATTGTTTCTTGCTCAGAACTCTTCCATCTTACATTTCTATTTTAAGGTCAAACACAAATTTAAATTGTGATCGTTAGTCTTATTTGTCATTTTAGAAGTGTGCATCAATGTAACCCTTTACACCCAACTCTTCCTTATTACCATAACCAAGCAACTAATCCTTTTAATGCTTCTAAGTACTTAAGGATGTTCTTTATGGAAGTTCAGTGACCTACACTAGGATATAACAGATATCCTCTCATCATGTCCAATACATACGAGACAACGGGATGAGTACATAACATTGCATACATGATAGATCTACTTGTGAACGCATATGGCATCTTACTCATGTTTTCCAATTCTTCACAGGAATTGGAATACTAGGTTGTGTGAGAAACTAATCACATGGTACATGGATAGATTTTGTCGCATTAAGTCCTACATGTTGAACATGTTCAGCATCTTGCCAATGTATGTTCTCTTTCTTAGGTCAAGAAGCTTTCCAGGTCTATCTCTATAGATCTCAATTCCTAAGATATAGGATGCTTCACCTAAACCTTCATAAAGAAGGTACTTCCCAGTCAGGTTTTAACATTTATAGTATAAGGATGTTCCCATTAAATCCTTATAATCACAGGTCTCATTATCATTTCTATTAGTAAATATGCCCATAGAGCCATCCTGAGAGATTGCATGGAATCAGATATTAATTAATCAATTAATATGAGTATTTGGTTAATTAATTAATTCTAGAATATTCTAATTAATCCATGAATGTTTTAATTAACGCAGTATTTCTGTATACCGATCGGTTTAGGAAACCATGCCTCCTTTCATCTCATATTCAAAGGGGCTTGATGGTCGATATCTATATAAGATATTGAGAGATGATTTTAGCTTACGCTCACGTACGTAAACCCTAGTCGTCACCATCCTCAGAAGAGAAAGGAGAGCACCACGATGCTAGCATGTCAACGTACAGAGACGACTCCTTCCTCCAACTTAGGAAGTGCAACGTGGAGTTCTACTACATCTGCATAGATGAAGTAGAGACGCAGATGCTAAGACGTCTACGTTTGGAGGACGTCAATGACCATCCATACATGCTACGAGCGGCGTACATCACCACACGAAAGGAGTGTCGCCGAATCTTCCTACGATGCACTCAACAAATGGGAGAGAAGTTCCATCCTTGTAGGCCAGTAACATTGCACACCATCATGCAGCGGGACATCGCCAAACTTGCTCCGTGATAAGGTATATCCCGCAAATACTCTTTCTAAATATGATGGTGTCGACGAGATCTTATTTTAGGTTGTGTGGATTTTTTTTTGCTTCCTTCGTGCATGTTTTCTCCACAAAACCCAACAGTAGTATCAGAGCATCATTGATCAACTGTGTATTTGGATTTGTTTCGATATGATTGAATCACTATATACTGTTTTCAATATTGCATACGATGTGAACTAAAACTACTAATGTGCAAATCTAAACCTAATTCCACATCGTCACAGGCTTCTATTTTTGACATTTCGGACGGGGTCGACTATGGGATCCCTACACAGGGGTGTTATCCCTGTGTACCCCGCATAGTATGTGTGGGAGTCAAAAATTTAATTAATGGGAATGTCTTAAAAGGACTGCAATTTTAATATGTATATATGTATATATAGATATACCCATGATATCATACACGTCACCTTTAAAATCTATTTTATGTGGTGAATGCATGCACGGTTATGGCCTAGTATCCCCTTTTGTGAATGTTGTGAATGAATGTGGATGTCAATCTTGTGGATATGTTTGTTTTGAATGCTATGGATGTATAATGTTTGTACGTGGATCCTTTGTATAAAGTATTTGGCTTGTATGTCGAGCCTCATATCTTATTTCAAAGTGTAAATTAATGCTTTCCCTTTATATTTGCACCCATATGATGTAATAGAGATAGGATTAGTTTTAGTCTTTGTAAACTTGATGTAAGGAGGCCACTTGAAGATCCAACTCCAAGGAGTCCATGTAGAAGCACCATGAAGATCCAATTCCAAGAAGCAACCAGAAGATCCAACTCCAAGGAGCATCCATGGAGAAGAAACATGAACAACTTGAAGTTCCAACCTCACAGAGCATTAATGAAGTTGTTCATTGTAATGCAGATCCTTACATGTTGATTCACAGGTGTTTTTGCATGAGATGCATAAGACCTTAGGTGGACCATAATCCTTTGTTGCTCCAAAGGATTACAATATAACTGATGTATTTGTGTTTGTGGTTGCATGTCTATCATTTGTGGTTGTGGATATAGTACTATATGATATGTACTATAAGTATGTGGTGTTTGGATATGTATATGTATTAATAAAACCCCTCAATTAATAATATTAAGTTTTAGTTGCCTTTCCTAAAGTAACACACATGAAAAGATTGATCGTCAATGTGTGGGCATGCCTCCGTGTGGTACACTATCTATCTCGTGGAAGTGTGATTGTGGGTGTGTGGGTCTACCTCTGTAGGGTGCACACTCATCGTGTTGGCTTATGGGTTGGACTTAACTAGGGAACCTTGATAGGATCAAGTACCTAGAGGCACACAGATGCATCATGACAAGGAGTTGTGCATGATCATCTATCCAAGAGTTGCATATGATGTAATTGGCAAAAGTTTCCAACCTTAGTATTTGGTCTTTGACGCTGGCGCTGGTTGGGCATTGATCCAATTATTTTGGATCTTGGCTCACTAGAAGGTTGCACATTGCAATCTTCTGAGTTGATAGTAAGGGCTATCAATTTGAATAAAATAGTGGGAGCATAATTAATTAAATGCCTAATTAATCTCATTTATCAAATCTTTACAAGTTAAAAAAATTTGGACTAAATGCAAACTCTTTCTTTTGTAGAAATCAAATGGCAAACAACACTCACACTTTCTCATTGCGATCGGTCCTTGAAAAGGACAAAATTACCAGAACCAACTTTCAAAACTGGTTTAGGATGCTGAGAATTGTTCTCATGCATGAGTATAAGCTCTATGTCCTTGAAACACCACAGCCAGTGGAACCCGCCTCAAATGCACCCAAGGCTGAAAAGGATGCTTACAAGAAGCACATTGATGATGTCATGGATGTCAAGTGCCTAATGTTGTTCTCAATGAATTATGAGTTGCAAGAGAAGCATGAGAACATGAATTTCATGGAGATGGTAACACATCTCAAGAACATGTATCGGCATCAAGCAAGACAGGAGAGATATGATGTCTCCAAGGCTATATTCAGAAGCAAGATGAAAGAGGGAGACTCAGTTGGTATCCATATACTTACTTTGATTGGGTACGTGGAAAGCCTATCCAAGATGGGATTTCCCCTAGGTCAAGAGTTGGCCATTGATGTGATTCTGCAATCATTACCTAAATCATATAGTCATTTTGTCATGAACTACAACATGAACAATCTTGACAAGCTGTTGTCAGAATTGTTGTGCATGTTGAGGACAGCTAAAGAACAGATGAAGAAAGACAAGTCCAAGTCTATGATGATGATCAACAAGACAAAGGGAAAGTCAAAAGGTAAAAGTAAGTCTAAGAAAGGTTCTAAAGCCGGGCAGAAGCCAAAGTCATCCATGCTCAAAGCTAAAGGTGGGATCTCCAAAGAAGGCAGTTGTCACCATTGTCACCAGGCTGGACATTGGAAAAGAAATTGTCCTCTCTACCTGGAGAAACTGAGGAAGAAGAAGCAGGGGATAGAGATATCCACTTCAGGTATATACATTATTGAGATAAACTTAAATACTTCTTCATCATGGGTACTGGATATCGGATGTGGATCTCACATATGTTCAAATATGCAGGATCTGATAAGAAGTAAGCCTTTACGAAAGGGCCAAGTCGAGTTGTGGGTCGCTAATGGAGCAAGACTTGTTGCCACCACAGTTGGAGTTATTAGTTTATCTTTGCCTATGGGCCTTGTAATAGAATTAGAGAATTACTATTATGTACCTTTCATTAATAGAAATATTATTTCTGTATCTTGTATGGATACGAGTGGATTTGAATTTCATATTAAGAATGGAATGATTTCTATTTCTAAAGATGAGATCTTTTCTGGAAATGCCCCTATGTATTATGGTATCTACTTGTCAGAACTTGAGACTAGCATATACAACATAAATACTAAAAGGCTAAAACTTGACAACTCAAACAAAACATACTTATGTCATTGTCGTCTTGGGCATATAAATGAGAAACACATATATAGACTCCATAAGGATGGTTATCTAGACTCTTTTGATTTTGAATCATTAGAGACATGTGAGGCTTGCTTATTAGGTAAGATGACCAAGACTGATTTCATTGGACACAGTGACAGTGTCAGTGATCTGCTAGGGCTCATACATACTGATGTATGTGGACCTTTTAGATCAAATGCTAGAGGAGGCTATCAATACTTCATTACCTTCATTGATGACCTCAGTAGGTATGGCTATGTATATCTTATGAAGCACAAGTTAGAAACTCTTGAAATGTTCAAGACTTTCATGAATGAAGTAGAGAAGCAACTTGGTAAGAGTATTAAAGCACTCTGTTTAGATCGAGGTGGTGAATACTTAAGCCAAGAGTTTGAGGACCTTATGAGGGACTGTGGTATTGTATCAGAATGGACTCCACCTGGTACAACACAGCATAATGGTGTGTCAGAAAGAAGGAATCATACATTATTAGACATGGTACGATCAATGATGAGTTCAACCAAACTTTCAATATTGTTCTGAGGATATGCTCTTGAAACCACAGCATTTACACTTAACCGTATACCTTCCAAATCGGTTCAAAAGACACCATATGAGATATGGAATGGGAATCATCCCAATTTTTCTATGTTAAAGATTTGGGGATGTGAATCTTATGTTAGGAAACAATTTCCTGAAAATCTTGGACCCAAATCTGAAAAATGATATTTTGTTGGATACCCCAAGGAAACTCAGAGATACTACTTCTACACACCGACTGACAACAAAGTGTTTGTTGCTAGGATTGTTGTATTTCTTGAAAAGGAATTGATTTCCAAAGGAACTAGTGGGAGGAATGTAGAGCTCGAAGAAGTTCAAGATCAACAAGAAAGTAGAGAACTCAAGGAGCTACATAAGGGACATGAAGACTCACAAACTGTGGTGGAATTTCAAGTTCCAAATGTAACACAGGAACCTCATAGGTCTAGTAGGACACGACTTGAGCCTGAGGGATTTGGATTTCTCGTGACTAAAGACAGTGATGAAGGGCATAGCAGATGAGCCAACTTCCTATCTAGAAGCTACTAAGGGACCAGAATATGAGAAATGGCTCAAAGCCATGATATCAGAGATGGAATCCATGTGCACCAACAAGGTATGGACCTTGATGGATCCCCCCGAAGGGGTAAAACCCATAGGGTGCAAGTGGGTCTTTAAGAAGAAGACCGACATGGATGGAAATGTTCAAACCTATAAAGGTAGATTGGTTGCAAAAGGATTCTGTCAAATTCAAGGTGTTGATTATGACGAGACCTTCTCACCAATTTCCATGGTTAAATCCATTAGGATCATGCTTGCCATTACAGCTTATCATGACTATGATATTTGGCAGATGGATGTTAAAACAGCATTCCTTAATAGGAATTTACTTGAGGATGTGTATATGATGCAACCTGAGGGTTTTATCAATCCTAAGGATGCCAATAAAGTCTATAAGCTATAAAGATCAATCAATGGATTGAAGCAAGCATCTCGGAGCTGGAATCTACATTTTGAAGAAGTAGTCAAAAAGTTTGGTTTTAGTCAAAATGAAGATGAACCTTGTGTTTATAAAAGAGTTAGTGGGAGCACAATTGTATTTCTCATATTGTATGTGGATGGCATACTATTGATGGGAAATGACATCCCTACTCTTCAGACAGTAAAATCTTGGTTGGGGAAGACCTTCTCTATGAAGGTTTTAGTCGAAGCATCCTATATACTAGGAATCAATATATATAGATATAGATCTAGAAGGCTTCTAGGCCTAAGCCAAAGCACATACATTGATAAGGTGTTAAAGAGGTTTAGCATGGAGGGTTCTAAGAGAGGTAACTTGCCCATGTCCCATGGGGTTACGGTCTCTAAATCCCAATGTCCTGGTTCATGTGATGAATAGGAACGCATGAGTAAGATTCCATATGCATTAGCAATTGGATCTATCATATACCCAATGTTATGTACTCATCCTGATGTTTCGTATGCTTTGAGCATGACGAGCCGGTATCAGTCAGATCTAGGTGAATGTTATTGGATAGCTATAAAGAACATCCTAAAGTACTTGAGAAGGATTAAGCATCAATTGGTATACGGTGGTGAGGAAGAGCTTGTTGTAAAGGGTTACACTGATGCTAGCTTCCAAACTGACAAAGATGACTATAGATTACAATCTGGATTTGTGTTTACATTAATGCAAATGAAGTCTATAAGTCACAATGGACTAATCAATGTGATTGATTGAGTACAAGCAACTCGGAATTGGATCTTTACTTTGATGATATAGTCAAAGGATTTGACTGATATGTCAAAGATAAAGAAGGGATCTGTGATTTAGTGGGAGTGTATTCACATTCCACATGTTGATGTGAAATGGAAATGTTCTAGAATGGAAATACAAAAGTGTAAATTATCTTTAAGGAAGATAGAGATGTTTCCTATGTGATAGGAATAGAGATCTATAGAGATAGTTCTCGAAAATCTCTTGACCTTAAAAGAGAGAGCATACATTGGCAATCTGTACTGAAGTGTTCAGTGTACACAGACTCAGTGGGAGAAAACTTGTACATGCTACATGGAGTTAGTATCCCAAGGCCAAGTGTCCAATTCTTATGAAGAATGGGAACACTAAGAATAGATATGGATCTATCATGTATGTAATCATCCCATTATCTTGCATGTATGGACATGGCAAGAATAAAATGCATTCATCATCTTGTATATACGACATGACAATATGATGTGCTCATCCTGATAACTCGTATGTTGGACATGACGAGTGGATGTCTGTCTACTTCCAGTAAGGGTTACTGGAATACCATAAGTACTTGAGAAGTACTAGTTCTATGGAGATAAGGAAGAGTTTAATGTAAAGAGTTACATTGATGTGAACTTCCGAAAGGACAAAAAATTAATCGCAAATTATACATAGGATGTATAAAAGTGAAATTTTGTTTATAATTGGAAGTGTTCAAATTAAACCATTTAAAAGGAAATGTCGAGTATCTATGTGTTAGAGAACAGCAGTAGATACTATATGGATCTGAAAGTTCATGAGATGAACTTATAGATATTCCACTCATTGATGACAAGTATGGAATCCTTAATCATGCAATGTGGCTAAATGTTAGCAAAGGAATACTAGATTGCATATTACGGCAACTCCATCTCATATGTGTGACGTACAGCGAAGAGATGAGAGACATGCAATTTATACTGACTTTGGTAAGGTGTTGCCATTACTCACTATGACCGCACTAGAGCACAGTAACATGTGGGACATGTTTGAAGATCACTATGAATATGATTCAATGGTGATTGGCTCGCAATGCAAGTGGGAGTCTGTTGGTATGTATGCCCTGAGAGCCAATCATGGGATGATTGGTGGGATACATTAAGATTGATTTGATAAACAACAAAGGCAAGATTCCAATTCTTTCTGGTTCAGTCATATGAGATAGTGATAGAACATATTGAATGTCTAGAGAATGACAGTACTCAATGACGTATGCCTTCAGGTTCATGACCTGAATGATGAGATCATATAGATGCTAAGAGTTTGTACATTCTTGTTATGTCCCTAGTCAGATGTCATTGTGGAAGGTAGATAGACAGCAATGACACGCAAGACTAGATTGTGGTGTTGGTTGATGACAGAAACTCATTAGTCATGATATAGAGATATCAAACCAAACACATAGGTACTTGTTAGAGAACAAGGTACCGGACAGACCCACTGTGAGTTTGACACATGGAACCATGACATGGTAGTCACAGTCAGTACTCACAGTGATGGTGGTGAGTGGGATTCTTTGACCTGAAATCACTACACTCAACACATGTCGTTGGGCACACTTTGACATCATCAAACGTAGTCCTGAAACATGGGTTGTTATAAAGGTGATGATTGGGTGGCTTTGACACATGGGTCTTTTGAGGGGTGAGTGATATATATGGGATTTGTCCCTCCTGAGGGAGTTTGATATCCATGGCCACTTGATGAGTAGGACTGAGAAAGGCATGCATGAATGTGTGAGTCAGTATATGATACTGATTTCATACATATCTCTTCCAGTCTACTCTAAGATCAAGAAAGTGAATGAACATTGACAGGATGATGGGTCCATGCCTCGAGTTCATTCGGGATATCAGTGACAAAGGAATTATACATTCATTGTAACACCATTCACGGATTGTAGGATGAAAGTTGTTCTCCAACTTTCTACTTTCACTTGGGTAGCACTGATGTGTGACTAGGCACCGCTCTTTGCTTGTGAAGTCATAAGTGTTATGGACTTTCACTTCCAATGTGAAATGGACCTGCAGGGTCACACACATAGGATTTAACCTAGAAGAGGAGTTTTATCCACTAGCAATGTTTAGATTGATTACTAAAGGAGTTTAGTAGTTCAATTAAACACTCAATTGATTGATATCTCAATATCATAATGTTCAAGGTGTTGGACCTGTTGATTGGAGTATCGGATTGATTGAAATCGCAATTGACTGATTCTGCACAACCTGAGGTTGCTGAACCAGTCAGCTCAAGTGTTGAATCGATCGGCTCATGAACAGAGTGAAACGAGTGGTTCAAGTGTTGAACCGATCGATTCAACTGATGCAACCGAGCAACTTGGGAAAGTAGGATTGGTGAGAATTTCCCTTGCGTTTCACTTGCCCAATTTGATTGGAACAAGGATTGGTATTCGATACCAATTAGAAACAAAAGAAGGAAAGTCAATCGGGAACCGACCAGGACCACCAATCGACCGGTTCACTTGTGAACCGACCGGTTCAACGGTCCCAACCGATCAGTTGAGGTGTCAACCGACCGGTTCAGGTCCCCAACCGACCGGTTCACTTGTGAACCGATCGGTTCAGGTTGCGAGTTGGTTGCTTTTTGTGGAAAATCTTGAACCCTTCTACTCCTGCTTTTAGTCCCGCATTGCCCAGGATGGAGAACCCTGTCCCATGACCCTCCTATATATAGAGGTATTGGGGGCTTCTCAAAGGACAACTCAGTGCAACCGGTTGCTCTGCAAAGTTGTCGCTCTCTCTGGTTTTGGTAACCGAGAGAGAGCCCGAGCAAGTGCTTCCCGCAAAAGGGAGGTGCAGCAAGGGAAGGACAACTGCAGTTGCAACTGGAGGCAGGAGAGTGTGTTGGCGACTAGTACATCAATAGGAGGGTGTGACTCCTTCCATTTCCTTGTGGGACAAGGAGTGTGGAGTTTCAGGTGGTCCGTGTGGACTACTTCAGAGGCGGGAGGTCACTGCCGCTCAGGAGGACAACTGTTATCTGACAGTCCGGTACAAGTACAAGTCGTCAGTCCCGGTGCGACCAGGAGCAGCACAGAAATCGTCGAAGACTGGATTTGAAGACCATGCAAGGCGCGAGGTATTGTCGCCGAGCAAGCCTCGGGACAAGGTATGATTCCAAAAACCATCCTTTCCTATTATATAGACGTTGACGTGTTTCCTCGTGATGGGTTTGGGGGAGAAAATTTTTTGTTTCCGCTGCCTTCTCTGCCTCCCCTAAAACCCAACAGTGGTATCAGAGCCACGTCAACTGTTCTATATTTTAGGAATATCGATATGATCGATTTTGGTTTGTCGCCTTTATTTATTGCATACGATGCGAATAAAATTGGCTTTATGCATGTCCAATCCTAAATCCACAATTCCCAATTACATATATGATATTTATTATTAATGCACTCGATACGCGTCTCCCTTGAACGAGTTTTTGTGGTGGATGTATAGCGTGATTATGGCCAATAAACCCTATCTGTGATTGGTTGTGTGTGGTTGCTTGCATCTCGGTCTGCGCACCAATCTTCCTTCTCCTTTTCCTGATGTAACTCGAAATAATTCGAGATTCTTTCCTACCTTTGCTCCCCCCGAATGTAACTTGGGGTTTCCCTTTTTTAAGCAATGTAAGATTAGGATAGATTTTATTTCCTGTTATGTCAAAGAACGGCGGACATCAAGATGACAGCTGAGACGATCGGTTCAAGGCGTGAACCGATCGGTTGACGTTCCAGACGTTCGGTTCAAGGAGTGAACCGATCAGTTGATGACCGATTTGAGGAGCGAGACGAGTGGGTGGCGGCCATGACGAGATGCACGACGACCAGGCAAACCGATCGGTTGGAGGAGCCAACTGATCGGTTGGTGGCACCCAGACGACCGGCCAGAGAGAGAAGATCATTCATATGATGAGTTGATCAACTCGGATGGCAAGACACGGATGTTCATCTTGTACAGGTTGCATATGATGTAGACCTAGATGACCGTGATTCCTCTTGGCTCGAGGAATCACATTAGGATGGCCATAATCATCGCTTTTGTCGTTTGTGCATGTTTTCTGTGGGATATAGCATGTATATGATATGTACTATGTATTGTGGTGATTGGATATGTATATGTATATAAAACCAAATCCCTCATTAAAATATTAAGTTTTAGATGCCTTCCAAATGCGACACATGTGAAAAGGTTGATCGACCAAGTGTGGGCACGCCCTAGCGTGGTGCACCGTCTATCTCGTGGAAGCGTGAAGGATGAATGTGTGGGTATGCCCTAGCAGGGTGCATATTCATCGTGTTTGCTTTGTGTTGGACTTAACAAGGTGATCTAGATGGGATCTAATACCTTGAGGCATGGAGATGATCATGGCAAGGAGTTGCATATGACATCTTATCAAGAGTTGCATATGATGCAATTGGCAAAAGTTGCCTACTTGAGAGATCTATGTTGTGGGTGACAGCCCTAGCTGGTCCATGACTTAGAGGATTTCAGGATCTTGCCCACTAGAAGATTGTACACTGCAATCTTCTGAATTGATTCTTCCGAATTGATGATGAGGGCTATCAATTTGAAGAAAATAGTGGGAGCGATAATTAATTAAAGGCCTAATTGTATCGTCAAATTTTCAAATCAATCAAACAAGTCAAAAATGAGTTTTTGGACTAAAATTGCATATTTCCTTTTGTAGTTCAAATGGAAACAAACAACAACAACTTTTCTTTGCGATCGGTCCTTGACAAGGACAAGCTTAATGGGACAAACTTCCACGACTGGTATCAGACATTGAGAATTGTTCTCACTCAAGAGTGAAAGCTCTATGTCCTGGATACTCCAATTCCAGAGGAACCCGCTCCTAATGCACCAAAGGCAGAAAGGGATGCTTACAAGAAGCATGCTGATGATGCCATTGATGCAAAGTGCTTGATGTTATGTTCTATGAACCATGAGTTGCAGAGACAGCATGAGAACATGGGTGTCATAGAGATGATTCAGCATCTCAAGAACATGTACGAAGATCAGGCAAGGAAAGAGAGATACAATGTTTCTAGGGTGCTGTTCAAGTGCGTCACGGTAGAAGGAGATCCAGTTGGTCCTCACACACTCAAGATGATTGGGTATGTGGAGAACCTGTAGAGACTGGGATTTCCACCGAGCCAAGAGTTGGCTACTGATGTGATACTGCAATCGTTGCCAGAATCATACAGTCAGTTTGTGATGAACTACAACATGAACAACTTTGATAGGCCACTGTCAGAGTTGTTGGGCATGTTGAGGACAGCCGAGATATAGATGAAGAAGGACAATCCTAAGGCTGTGATGGTGATCACAAGCAAGAAAGGCAAGTCCAAGCACAAGGGCAAGGGCAAAGCTAAGAACGGTTCTGATGCTAGCCAGGAGTCCAAGCCGTCTTCAGCTCTCAAGGCCAAGGGAGGCGTGACCAAGAAAGGAAATTTCCACCATTGTCAAAATCCAGGACATTGGAAAAGGAATTGTCCTCTCTATCTGGAAGAACAAAAGAAGAAGGAGGCTACAGATGTCTCTACTTAAAGGTGTCATGAAAGTAAACTTGTAACACTTTTTGAGGTATATGATACCAAGATGTAAAGTGTAAAGCACTCATAATTGGGGCAAGTGTTGCCTCCATAGATAGGAGTACTTTAGTTTATTTTCAGCCTATAAGGCATATAATACAGTTATGAACTTCTATTTCATTTTGCCAATAGATAGAAATACTTTATTTTGCATATTGTATTACAATGATGGCAATCAATAAAGTTGATGTTTCAATCTTAAAAGATATGATCTTTGTGGCAATGCCTTGTTTATCTTGTGGTATTTGATATGCATGAGATAAAATTATACCTAAAAGTTATAGATAACTCAAACAATCAAATTAGCATCAATCATGAGAAATTCATTTCTAGTTTCCATATGATGGATAAACCTAGACTCTTTTGGATAGAGAACCAGTAAGAGACATGAATATCTTAGACATGATTAATCAATCTTCACTAAAGGTAGTGGGAGAATGATTATCCTATTAGGTATATACATGTGATGTATTTACATACCTATTGGAACAAATGCTAATACTTCAATTGGTGTTTAGAGAAATACCAATATGAATATCTTGAAGTGTTCAAGATTATCATAGATGAAGTATAAATTTGGTAAAGTATTAATTCTTGATGGGATCAATGAATGAAATACTTGCACCAAATGTTTGAGATCCTTGTGAGTGATTATGATACTGTATCATAGTGAACTCATGATTAAGGCATGGTGATGTCTAAATCAAGAAGGAATCATACTCTAAGGAGTTAGAGAATGATTATCGAATAACTGAATTCTTCTTAATAAAAGAATACTCCGCACTAATAAAAGAAATTAAGAATCACAAGGGTTGTGAGTTCTTATATCTTTAACAGATACACCTCAATTATCTATGTGATAAGTTGTTCATGTGATGAGTCAACTATCTAGATGAATATGAGGGACCGAATTTTGAGATATGGTTTATGACCATGACATCCTAAATGACATCCATGTCAACCATAAGGTATGACCTTGATGGTAACACTCAATGGATGAAATCCATGAGTGCAAATGAGTCTTAAGTGTTAAGACACATGGATAACATTTTGAGAAGGATGATGCTTGTTGATTGTAACTTAAGGACTAAGGCATTTGGCATATGGATACTAAAACCACATTCCTATGAGGAATAAAACAAGGATGTGTACGTGACACAATCTATAAGGTTTATGAATCCATTAATGCAAATGAAGTCTATAAGTCACAATGGACTAATCAATGTGATTGATTGAGTACAAGCGACTCGGAATTGGATCTTTACTTTGATGATATAGTCAAAGGGTTTGACTGATATGTCAAAGATAAAGAAGGGATCTGTGATTTAGTGGGAGCGTATTCACATTCCACATGTTGATGTGAAATGGAAATGTTCTAGAATGGAAATCCAAAAGTGGAAATTATCTTTAAGGAAGATAGAGATGTTTTCCATGTGATAGGAATAGAGATCTATAGAGATAGTTCTCGAAAATCTCTTGACCTTAAAAGAGAGAGCATACATTGGCAATCTGTACTGAAGTGTTCAGTGTACACAGACACAGTGGGAGAAAACTTGTCCATGCTACATGGAGTTAGTATCCCAAGGCCAAGTGTCCAATTCTTATGAAGAATGGGAACACTAAGAATAGATATGGATCTATCATGTATGTAATCATCCCATTATCTTGCATGTATGTACATGGCAAGAATAAAATGCATTCATCATCTTGTATATATGACATGACAATATGATGTGCTCATCCTGATAACTCGTATGTGGGACATGACGAGTGGATGTCTATCTACTTCCAGTAAGGGTTACTGGAATACCATAAGTACTTGAGAAGTACTAGTTCTATGGAGATAAGGAAGAGTTCAACGTAAAGAGTTACATTGATGTGAACTTCTGAAAGGACAAAAAACTAATCGCAAATTATACATAGGATGTATAAAAGTGAAAGTTTGTTGATAATTGGAAGTGTTCCAATTAAACCATTTAAAAGGAAATGCCGAGTATCTATGCGTTAGAGAACAACAGTAGATACTATATGGATCTGAAAGTTCATGAGATGAACTTATAGATATTCCACTCATTGATGACAAGTATGGAATCCTTGATCATGCAATGTGGCTAAATGTTAGCAAAGGAATACTAGATCGCATATTACGGCAACTCCATCTCATACGTGTGATGTACAGTGAAGAGATGAGAGACATGCAATTTATACTTACTTTGGCAAGGTGTTTCCATTACTCACTATGATCGCACTAGAGCACAGTAACATGTGGGACATGTTTGAAGATCACTATGAATATGATTCAATGGTGATTGGCTCGCAGTACAAGTGGGAGTCTATTGGTATGTATGCCCTGAGAGCCAATCATGGGATGATTGGTGGGATACATTAAGATTGATTTGATAAACAACAAAGGCAAGCTTCCAATTCTTTCTGGTTCAGTCATATGAGATAGTGATAGAACATATTGAATGTCTAGAGAATGACAGTACTCAATGACGTATGCCTTCAGGTTCATGACCTGAATGATGAGATCATACGGATGCTAAGAGTTTGTACATTCTTGTTATGTCCCTAGTCGGATGTCATTGTGGAAGGTAGATAGACAGCCATGACACGCAAAACTAGATTGTGGTGTTGGTTGATGACAGAATCTCATTAGTCATGATATAGAGATATCAAACCAAACACATAGGTACTTGTTAGAGAACAAGGTACCGGACAGACCCACCATGAGTTTGACACATGGAACCATGACATGGTAGTCACATTCAGTACTCACAGTGATGGTGGTGAGTGTGATTCTTTGACCTGAAATCACTACACTCAACACATGTCGTTGGGCACACTTTGACATCATCAAACGCAGTCTTGAAACATGGGTTGTTATAAAGGTGATGATTGGGTGGCTTTGACACATGGGGCTTTTGAGGGGTGAGTGATAGATATGGGATTTGTCCCTCCAGGGGGAGTTTTATATCCATGGCCACTTGATGAGTAGGATTGAGAAAGGTGTGCACGCATGTGTGAGTCAGTATATGATACTGATGTCATACATATCTCTTCCAGTCTACTCTGAGATCAAGAAAGTGAATGAACGTTGACAGGATGACTGTTCCATGCCTCTAGTTCATTCGGGATATCAGTGACAAAGGAATTATACATTCACTGTAACACCATTCACAGATTGTAGGATGAAAGTTGTTCTCCAACTTTCTACTTTCACTTGGGTAGCACTGATGTGTGACTAGGCAGTGCTCTTTTCTTGTGAAGTCATAAGTGTTATGGACTTTCACTACCAACGTGAAATGGACCCGCAGGGTCACACACATAGGATTTAACCTGGAAGAGGAGTTTTATCCACTAGCAATGTTTAGATTGATTACTAAAGGAGTTTAGTAGTTCAATTAAACACTCAATTGATTGACAACTCAATATCATAATGTCAAGGTGTTGGACATGTTGATTGGAGTATCGGATTGATTGAAATCGCAATTGACTGATTTTGCACAACCTGAGGTTGCTGAACCGGTCGGCTCAAGTGTTGAACCGATCGGCTCATGAACAGAGTGAAACGAGCAGTTCAAGTGTTGAACCGATCGATTCAACTGATGCAACCGAGCAACTTGGGAAAGTAGGATTGGTGAGAATTTTCTTTGCGTTTCACTTGCCCAATTTGATTGGAACAAGGATTGGTATTCGATACCAATTAGAAACAAAAGAAGGAAAGTCAATCGGGAACCGACCAGGACCACCAACCGACCGGTTCACTTGTGAACTGACTGGTTCAAGGGTCCCAACCGATCGGTTGAGGTGTCAACCGACCGGTTCAGGTCCCCAACTGACTGGTTCACTTGTGAACCGATCGGTTCAGGTTGCGAGTTGGTTGCTTTTTGTAGAAAATCTCGAACCCTTCTACTCCTGCTTTTAGTCCCGCATTTCCCGGGATGGAGAACCCTGTCCCATGACCCTCCTATATATATAGGGGTATTGGGGGCTTCTCAAAGGACAACTCAGTGCAACCAGTTGCTCTGCAAAGTTGTCGTTCTCTCTGGTTTTGGTAACCGAGAGAGAGCCCGAGCAAGTGCTTCCCGCAAAAGGGAGGTGCAGCAAGGGAAGGACAACTACAGTTGCAACTGGAGGCAGGAGAGTGTGTTGGTGACTAGTACGTCAACAAGAGGGTGCGACTCCTTCCACTTCCTTGTGGGACAAGGAGTGTGGAGTTTCAGGTGGTCCGTGAGGACTACTTCAGAGGCGGGAGGTCACTGCCGCTCAGGAGGACAACTATCATCCGACAGTCTGGTACGAGTAGGAGTCGTCAGTCCCGGTGCGACCAGGAGCTGCACAGACACCGTCAAAGACTGGATTTGAAGACCGCGCAAGGCGCGAGGTATTGTCGCCGAGCAAGCCTCGGGATAAGGTATGATTCCACAAACCATACTTTCCTATTATATATACGTTGACGTGTTTCCTTGTGCTGGGTTTGGGGGAGAAAATTTTTTGTTTCCGCTACCTTCTCTGCCTCCCCTAAAACCCAACATGTATGCCCATAGAGACTATCATTTGATGATTGTAATTGGATACTATGTAAATGATTTGTAATACTACATTGATCATATCAATAAAGGTAATTTTCCAGTCTGTATGTGTGTGTTTTATATTGTGAGATGACCACAAAACTTATAGATGTCTATAGAATAATATACTCAATGACATGTCTTTAGGTTGATGACCTGAACATTGAGATCATATGTATGCTAAGAGTATGTATTCTTGTTTTGTCCCTAATCGGTTGTTATTGTGGAAATATCCATAGACATCAATAACACATAAGATTAGAATGTATGTTGGTTGATGGAAGAATCTCATTATCCATGATATGGGGATATCAAACTAATACATAGATACTTGTTGGAGAACAGTGTATCGGACAGACCCACCTTGAGAGTGACACATGGATACCATGATTGGTAGTTAGAGTCACATCACATAATGATGGTGGTGATTGTGGTTCTTAGGCCTGAAGTCGCTACACTTATCACATGCCATTCGGTGTACTTTGACATCATCCACCGTGGTCCTGAATAAGGATTGCCATAAACATGGTGCTTGGGTGCATTGTGACACATGGGGATGATTGTGAGTCATGTAGATGGAATTTGTCCTTCCAACGGGAGTTTGATATTTTAGCCACTTGATAAGCGAGACTGAGAAATGCATGTCCATGCTGATGTGAGTCAAAATGTGATATTGAGCTTACATATATCTCAGACAATCTAATCTAGTTCAAGGAACATGGATTGAATATTGAAAAGGATAACATCTCCATGACTCGAGTTCAATCTAGATATCAGTGACAAAGGAACTATACAATCACTGTAACACCAATCATGAATGATAGGTTAAGTTGCTCTCCAACTTCTCCAATTACTTGGGTGGCAATTAAGTCTTGCTAGATACCAATCATTGCTTGTGAAATCATAATATGATTATGGATATCAATGCCAACGTAATTTGGAGCCTATCGGATCACACGCATAGGATGTGTTGGAATAGGAGTATAATTGTGGATTTGATTAGATTTTCTCCAAATCACATTGATTACTAAAATGTTTATGTAATCCATTAGAATAATATTGGAATGTTTGAGCCAATTAATTGGAGTGACTGGCTCTAAGTGCAAGTGGGAGTCTATTGGTAAATATGCCCATAGATCCATCCCAAGTGATTGCATGGAGTCAGATATTAATTAATCAATTAATATAATTATTTGGTTAATTAATTAATTCCAGAATATTTTAATTAATCCATGAGTGTTTTAATTAATGTAGTCTTTCTGTATATTGATGGGTTTAGGAAACCTCGCCTCCTTTCATCTCCTATTTAAAGGGGCTTGATGATCGATATCTATATAAGATATTGAGAGAGGCTTTTAGTTTACGCTCACATACATAAACCCTAGCCATCACCATCCTCAGGAGAGAAAGGAGAGCACTACGACGCTAGCATGTCGCTACACATAGATGACTCCTTCATGCCGGCTTAGGAAGCACGACCTGGAGTTCCAATCCATTTGCATAGATGAAGTAGAGATGCAGATGCTAAGATGTTTACGTTCGGAGGACGTCAACGACCATCCATACGCACTACGAGCGGCATACATCACTGCATGAAAGGGGCACCATCAGATCTTCATATGACGCACTCGAAAAATGGGAGAGAAGTTCTGTCTGTGCAGGCCAGCAACATTGCACACCATCTTGTAGTGGTACATCACCGGACTTGCTCTGTGATAAGGTATATCCCGCAAACACTCTTTCTAAATATGTTGTTGTTGACGAGATCCTATTTCGAGTTGTATGGAATTTTTTTTGTTGCTTCCTCCGCGCATATTTTCTCCACAAAACCCAACAATTTTGACTAAAGTAAAACTCTTTGACTTATCTGCCAAATCAAAGATTCCATCTCAGAGATGCTTTCTTCAATCCACAGATTTACCTTTGTAGCTTACAGACTGTATTGCATTATTGGATTTATAAAACCCTTAGCTTGTGTTATACACACATCCTCATTATTATTCTTGTTAAGGAATGTGATTTTAACATACATATGCCAAATCTCATAGTCAAAACAAGGTTTAATGGCAGGCGTGATCCTCATAGATTTAACCATGACAGCTGGTGAAAAGATTTCATCATGTTTAACACTTTGAACTTGTTTGAAACCTTTAACATCCAATATGCCCTTATAGGTTTGTACATTACCATCCATGTCAGTATTCTTATTGAAAACCCACTTGCACCCTATGGGTTTTACCCCTTCAAGTGGATCCACCAAGGTCATACCTTGTTGTTGTACATGGAGTCCATCTTTGATACAATGGTGTCAAGCCATTTCTCATACTCGGGTCCCTCAATAGCTTCTAGGTAGGTTGTTGGTTCATCATCTATGTCCAACTTACCACCATCTTGTGCTATAAGATATCATTATCTGTCAAGCTTAAGGTGTGTTCTACGAGATCTATGAGGCTTTGTGTTACATAAGGAACTTGAGATTCTACAACAATTTGTGATTCTACTTGTTCCTATTGTACCTTTTTTTTAGGCTCAATTTTTCTTGTTGGTCTCAAACTTTTTAAGTTCTACTTTTCTCCCACCCTTTAGAATCAAGTTCTATTTAGGAATATAGTCATCCTGGAAATAAACACTTTTGTTTCCGGATTGGAATACAAAACTAATATTCAACAAAATAACATTTATGTGATTTGTGTAAAATGCTTTTCAAGAAATAGATTTCTCATATAAGCTTTTTATTCTAAAATTTTCATAAAAGATATATCAGGACACTTCCCATGCCATATCTCATATGGTGTTTTTTGAACCATTTTAGACAATACATTGTTGTAGTGTAAGGCATGTGCCAAAAAGGTAACTAGAAGATCAGCTAGATTTATTGATGATCGCACAGTGACTAATAGGGTGTGATTCCTTCTTTATTATACATCACTATGTTTCAGGTGGAGTTCATTTTGATACATTATCACAGTCTCCCAGAAGCTCCTCAAACTCTTGGTTCAAAATATTTTTTACATCAATCATATCGAATTATTTTAATACTTTTACCAAGAAAGTTATGTACTTCATTCATGAACTCCTTGAACACTTCAAGAGATTCATACTACCATATCTACTGAGATCATTAGTAAATATTATGAGGTACTAGTAACCACCTCTATCATTTCTTCTAAAGGGTCTATATACATCAATATGTATGAGGTCTGGAAAAATACTCCTTCTCACTATTTCTAGTGAAAGGTGTTTTTGTCACATTGCCCAATAAATAAGACTCGCATGTCTCTATTAATTAAATAACCAAAAGAGTCCATCAAATCATCTTTATGGATTATATAAAGGCATTTCTCATTTATGTTCTCTATATGAAAATGATATAGGTATTCATTATTTGAGTCATCGAGCCATGTAGTATATTTGTTATACATATTTGTCTCTACAACTATCGAGTATAGCTTATAAGACATAGGGCACCTCCATATAAGATCTTGTATTTTAAAGCAAAACATAAAAAATTCATAATATTCTTGTCCATACCATATACATGAGGTTTTTCATTGATGGAAGGTACATAATACCAATTCACTAATTCTTTTACATGCCCATTAGGCTTAGATGAATGACAAATTCCAATCGCAGTGGCAACAACTCTTGCTCTGTGTAGTTCTAGCTTACTTGTTTTTAGATCCTAAAGTGGAGATCACTATCTCCTGCTTCTTCTTCCTGAGTTCCTCCATATAAAGAGGATAGTTCCTTTTCCAGTGTCTAGGGTAGTCGTAGTGGTGGCACTTCCCTTCCTTATTCACTCCTCCTTTTACTTTAAGTCCATAAGAATTGGGTTTCTAGTTGGCTTTAGAACTCTTCTTGGCCTTGCCTTTACCCTTGGACTTTCCCTTTCCTCCACTAATCATCATCATAGATTTATGGTTGTCTTTGTTTGTCTGCACTTTAGCAGTTCTCAACATGCCAAGCAATTCTGACAACAGCTTATCAAAATTGTTCATGTTGTAGTTCATAACAAACTAGCTATATGATTCCAGTAATGAATGCAAAATCACATCTACAGACAACTCTTGGCCTAAGGGAATCCCAGTCTGATTAGGTTCTCCACATACCCAATCATTTTTAGCACATGGGGTCCCCACTAGATCTCTCTCTTCTATATTGCAGTTGAACAATGCCTTCGAGATATCATATCTCTCTTGTCTTGCCAGATCCTAACATGTTCTTAAGATGTATTACCATCTCGATGACTTCCATGTTTTCATGTTTTCTCTACAACTCAAAGTTCACTGAACATAGCATCAGGCACATGACATCTTTGTTATGCTTCTTGTAACCATCCCTTTCAGCCTTAGGTGTGGTGGGAGGGGGCTCATCTAGCTCTGGTATCTCCAGGACATAGAGCTTGCGCTCTTGAGTGAGAAAATTCTCAACATCATGAACCAGTCATGGAAATTATTCACGTTCAGTTTGTCCTTCTCGAGGACTGATCATAAGGAAAACGTGTTGTTTTTATCTATAAAAGAAATTTTGCAAATTTGTCAAAAATCTTTGATTTGATTTTATAATATTGAAGATATTATTTAGGACTTTAACTAGTTATCAATTCCACTATTTTGTTCAAATTGAGAGCCCTCACATATTAATTTGTATGATTGTAGGTACAACCTTCTAGTGAGACAATCCAAAACAATTAAGTTATTAACCGGACAATGTGAGCATCCATAACCAATTATTAAGGTAGGTAACATTTGTGAATTGTATCTTATGTAATTCTTGGATAGATGGTATCCACAACTCTTTGCCATAGTTCATCTATATACTTCTAGGCACTTAATCCCATTAAGGTCACCTAGTTAAGCCTGACCCCAAAGCCAACACAATAGTAATACACCCTGCTTGGCAGGTCCACATAAATACCATCACATTTCCATGAGATAGACGGTGAACTACACTTGGCGTGCCCATGCTATGTCAGTTAAGCCTTTCATGTGTGTTTCTAATGGAAAGAAACTAAGATTCAATATTGAATTGAGGTATTTTATTTATATATAAATACATATATATATCCAATAACCACATACTAATAATGTGTATCATATACATAATATATCCACAAACTAAATATACAATTACAAAATATGAGCAATGGTTATAGCCACACTAATGCCATTCTTTGGAGCAACAAATAATTGCTACCAACTAAGGTCCACAGCATATGTAACAACATGTACAAGTAGAAATCTATGTTAGAACCAGTCTGGTCAATCGAATCAACCCTTGAGTCGATCAGTCGGCCTCCTGGTCGATCGATTGGTCTTCTTGGATCGATCGACTAGAAGCTAGCTCAAGCCGTGTCTGAACTCCTCTAGTCGACTGGTTGAGCCTCCATTTGATTAGTCAGCTCATCCTATCATCTATCCCCCTAAGTCCCCCATTTGATTGGTCGTCTCCTCGTATCATCCGACCTCCTCATTCCTCTAGTCGATTGGTTGGACTTCTAAGTCGGTCGACTCATCTGGTGTAGAACGCCTTATTCTTATCAAAGTATGGAATAAAATCAATAGTAAAACTCAAACCTCTAATTACATTGTAGGGGATAATAGGAAGGAAAGCATTAAGTTGTATATGGAGAAAGAGAGAGAGGCTCGATCTGCAAACTAAATTTAAAAAGTAGAAATAAAAGCATTCAACCAAGCAAACATATCTAGGAGTATTGGCCATAACCATGCTTACATCCACCACCAAAACAAGTTTAGGGTGACGCATATAAATTTCATATATATCGTATTATTTATACACATATATATTGGGATCATATGTGGTATTTAATTAGATATACACATTAATCAAAATATTCACATCATATGCAATAAAATAATTGACAAAATAAAAATCTAATCATATTGATTAAATCCCAAAACTTAGTAAATTGATGTGGCTCTGATACCACTATAGTGAAATATGGCGACAGACATGGTAGCGGAAAAAAATCTTACAATATTCCCCTTGACCAGTGGATTGTGTCAACAACTATAGATTGGGAAGGAAGGTTGCAAGGCATATACCTATCCTAGAGCAAGTCTACTGGCTATCCATGCAATGGCATGCTTCTTTTGCAAGCAAAACCTAGACGGTTTTCGGCGGTGGCCTCTTGGTGTAGCACCATATACAATAGTTTACAATGTCCTCCTAGCGTGGTCGCAATAGCCTCCATGCCTCTACATAGTCCACACGGACCATCGGGAACTCCTATCATTATTTTGGAATTAACATGAAGGAGTTGTCCCTTCAAACATTGATGTGCTAGCGTAGACTTGTTCTCCCTTGTTCTCTCTCCCTTCCTGTCTCTCCCTTTTACAGGTAAGACTTTCTTAGGCTCTCATGTCACCACAAATGTGAGACGAGAATAATTGTCTGAGCTTATTGTAGCGTCTTATGAAATCCTTCACTACCCCTCTATTTATAGAAGGGCCAGGGTCAAGGTTTCCATATAAACTTTGGAGTCAAGGAGATATAATTTCATGAATTTTTTAGAAGTTGTGAATCATGAAAAGGTTGGTTCACTTCTGAACCGGTCGATTCACATGTGAAATGGTCGATTCAAAGCTTGAATCGGTCAATTCACATTATTTCCTATTTGCAAACATATTGTCTTTAATGTGACGATTAATTCACAACATGACGTCAACATCTATCCTTGGTCCAATCTTATTGATCATTGAACTGGGTGATTCACAATTTGATCCAGTCGATTCAGAATCTGAATCAGTAGATTCATATTCTAAACTGGTCGATGCATTTCCCAGTGTAGCCAATCTCGTCTAAATTGAATACCTAAACACTTTAGTAATCAAGTTAAACCTTATTCATGAGTAAACTCCTTTTCCAGGTGTATCCTATGGAGGTGACCCTGTATGACCCAAATTACATAGGAAGTGATTGTCAATAACTAATTTATGACATCACAAGCAATGAGTGGTATGTAGCAACCCATCATTGCTACCAAAGTAATTGGAAAGTTGGAGATCAAATTCAACCTACACTCCATGATTAGTTTTATAGTTATAGTATAGTTCCTTTGTCTCTGATATCCAGACTGAACTGATGACATGGAAATGTCATCCTCTCAACATTCAGCCTATGTCCCTTGAACTAGAGCAGACTGTCTAAGATGCATGTCAACTCACATATCATATATTTATTCACATGACTATGGTGTACATTTCTTAGTCTTGATTATCAAGTGGCCAGGATATCAATCTCCTATAGGAGGGACAAATCCAATCTACATCACTCACACTCAATCACCATGTGTCACAACATACATGAGCATCACCTTATGGCAACCCTCATTCAAGGTCATGTTGGATGGTGTCAAAATACATTGAATGACATGTGATGAGTTTAGTGACTTTAGTCTAAGAACCATAATCACCACTATCACTATGAGAGCTAATTCTAACTACCACTCCATGGTATCCATGTATCACTCTCAACATGGGTCTATCTGGTACACTATTCTTTAACAAGTACATACGTGTTTGGTTTGCTATCACATATCATGACTGATGAGATTATGTCGTCAACTGATACACACTCTAGTCTTGTATTTCATTGTTGCCAATTTTTCTACCGCACTAACATCAGACTAGGGACATAAGAAGAATGTATGTACCCTTATCATGCATACCATATCATTGTTCAAGTCCTCAACCTGAAGACATATGTCATCGAGCAACATCATTCTTTAGACATCTACCATGTTTGTGTCATCATCTCACGATTGAGACAAACATAATAGACAAGATTACCTTTATAATTATTAAATCGAGTACATGATGTCACATTAGAATCATCATATATTAGCTCTATGGACACAAATACCAACACCTTATGGAAAATAATTTCATGTTGAAGATTCCAAAATGGATATGATGGTTGGTAAAATCATAAGTGACATTCTTGCTAAAATAGGGAAATCTTACATCCTTACTTAGAGTTATAGTGGCAAGTCTTGCTCAGGTTTTAATGTATGATATGGGTTTAATGGGATCTCATATCTCCCCTCAAAAAATCAATGTACATAGGTCTCTTTGTGGTTTTAATAAACAATTCCCACCTTTCTGTATATTCCCCTAATTTGGATGTTGTTCAATCTGACAAGTTATTTCCATTCATTGGATGGTATCCACTTAAAATCCTCTCGTCTTGGGATATTGGTGATCACTTCTTCAACTTTACTAACATTATGGGTATTAATTTTAATTCTTACCTATATGTGCATGTTTCTCTTATAAATATTGAAAACAATATGGTTGAAACAATACGAGGCCAACCAAGTTGGCTATTGATGTCTTGCTTTCACTAAAACTCTAATTTCTTATATGGGAAACATTGTACCATCTCTTTTCCCTTTTTTATATTTTTAAATCATATCTTTATATCTTGGAATGTTTGTGGTGCAGTTTACTATAAACATAGAAATATTATTAGAGAATTCATTTGCTCCAAAGAGAATGATACCATCACTATCCAAGAAACTATAGGGTTCCTCTCATATTTCCTCCTTCATTATAGTGGTGGTGAAATCAATCATATGGATCCATGCTCCTTCATCAGGTTTGGGACACGAGGGGTGCAATCCTATTGTGCGTACCAATTATGCCACCACTCGGCACAGTCCATTACTTTATAGTTGTTCTTGATCTCTGATAATACTAAATTTTTTCTTCACACTGGTCTACAGAGAATCGGCCTTTAATAAATTTTCATTTATTCTTCAGTTATACTCTCTCACCAACTTATACAAAAACCATGTTAGGATTATAGGTGGTGACTTTAATCTTACTTGTTCATCCTATGAGAGGAATTTCAACTCTTCTACTCATTAATCCTTCAATGTCCACAATAATGTCGTCAACAACTTTATACTTTCTAATTACCTCATGAATCCCTCTCCCTCTCATTCTAACTATACTTGGAAAAAAGGAGACTCATGGTATCAATTAAATCACCTTCTAGCATTTACATAATGGGACACCCTCCAATCCTTATCATGTTGTAGAATTGCATGTCATACCATTTGTGATCATTTCCAAATTACTATAGACATCGATTAGTAGAGGTGGGGTCACAATCCTTTTAGGTTTGAATGATTTTGAACTAAATATCCCTCCTTACATCTTGTATGCTTGTATTTTTGGGTTAACTGCTACAACTAATCCTTTTCTAGTGTTGTAATACTAGAAAATATTTAAAAACTCAATGGAAAACTTTGAGTTTTATAACAAAGAGTCTTTTGTAAATATCAACCAAAACGATGAGCTTCTTGACTTAGAACTCTTATCCCTTGACACCAATCTTCTCTCTGACCCAGAAAATTTGGTTCCCAAGAAAGAGGAACTACAACAAATGCATTCCCATTTTGAGATTCTTTCAAAACAAAGATCAAAAGTCTTTTGGAGCAAAGAAGGCGATTACAAAACCAAATTACTCCATTAAATGTGCAATAATAGAAAGAGAAACGCCCTAATTCTTTCCTTGATCATTGATTGTTACTCAATTTCCAAGAAACATGTTATCACTAATCAAAAAAAATTAGCACTTCCAGTCTTACTTCAACCAAAAAGGACAGTAATTCATATTGTTTCATTTTAACTAGGGACCCTTTGTCTGAAAAAACTTCTTAACCCAGGACTTTTGATCGTTGTCTTTATTGAGGAAGAAATCCATTCTTCCATCACCTCGATAAATCTATATAAATCACCAAACCCAGACAGAATTAGTATGGACTTCTATCAAACCTCTTGTAATTTGGTCAATCGCTCTTTCACAGACCTTTTTTGTTTCATCCATAATCACTTAGAGTTCTCTAATGAGATCAAATGACTTAACCACACTTACAATACTCTTTTTGAAAATATGGAGAGCCCTATGGACATCAAACAATTCAGACCTATCAGTTTGATCAATGTGTCATATAAGATTGCATTGAAATTGATTAATAGTAGACCAACTCTTGGTGTTACTTCTATTGTTAGTTTATAAAAATAGGCATTCGTCAAAAGGTAGGAAAATCCAAGATTCATACATGTTAGATAATGTATTCAACCACCTTTGTCACAAGAAACATCTACCTCTCTCAACTCTCAAACACAATTTTAGAAGCATTTCATAATGTGAAATGGGACTTCATCATGTATACTCTTATCATTTGTGGTTTCTCTAGGAAATATATCTATTGGATCCACATCTATATCTCCACCTACCAATTATATATATATATATATATATATATATATATATATATATATATATATATTAAAAGCTCTCCATTTGGATAATTCTCTAGCTCTAATGGTCTCAGGAAGGGGGAGCTCTCTCCCCATACCTCTTTGTTATTACCACCTCCACCATGGCATTTATGGTCAAATTTTACTTATAAAATGATTTACTTAATAGATTCATTGAATCTAACATTATGGATAGTCACATTATCCAATTTTTTTGACAACACTACTATTTTTATTAAGCACAATGATAAAAATGTTACTAACTTTATCAGTATCTTGGGCATCTTCTCACATCTCACATGTTTAAAGATGAATTTTAGTAAATGCACCATTATTGTATCCGTGGATTAGATTTCTTTGATTATATTCTAACATGTATTGGGGTGTAACGCTGAAATACTCCTATCAAATACATGGTTCTCCCTCTATCCCCCCCCCCATAAGGTATTGTCAATAACCTGATATCCCATCATCCTCAAAACTACCAAATTCTCAACCACTTGAATAGTGATTTCCTCAATAAAGGGGGCATACTGATCCTCCTAAATACCTACATTACTTTGTGTTCCTTCTACTTTATGAGTTGTGTTCTTCTTCCGCATAGAATCATATCTCATTTAGATAGGATTGGATGTGCTTTTTTGTGGGTTGACTCCCATATTAAGCACAAGATCCACCTCACCAACTGGGACACCATATGTCATCCTTGCAAATAGGGAGGATAGGGTAGTATTAAACCTTAAGCTTCATCCACTATGTCTGTATAGTAGAGTCACTACGCCACTATGTAAAGAAACAGCTACAACATGGACATCCACAGTTATCCATAAATATTAATCTAAACAAGGACCAAGAATTTTTGAAAGGTTTCCACCTCTCTCATCTCTATTTCTACCTTCAAAAAGCGAACTTCATTACTGTTAATTCTATCATCACCTATCATGGTGCTTATCCCAATATCAATTTCTGGTATGACCCTTGGCACCTGAGAGGTCTGTTGGCTAATATAATTCCCCAGTTTCCTATCCCTCACCGCCTTAGATACATTGACATTTATAAGGGACTTCATTTCTATAAGTCCCACTGATCTAATTAGGTCAAACATCTCTTTCTTGTAGCTACACTTGATACCACTGATATTTCTTCAATTAGTTTCTTTATAGAGACTAGCTTGCTTAATCCAACACTTACTGTCATTATGAAATGGTCACCTTTCTTTTCCATTAAACACATGTATTAATTTTTCATTAATCCTAGTGTTGTTGACCCCCTCACACCTAGTGATTGGAAAAAATGGAATATCTTGCACTGGCAACATGTTCCTATGGTTGTTTGCCGACAAAAAATGTGTTTTAGTTCTCTTTAGATGAACAATTAGTTTTGTAATCCTCATAGATATATATTTTGTTTGAACTTCAACAAGATGATTAGTCATTCTTGTTTATTGCTTTTTCATTACCCAACTAAGAGATTTTATTTTCATCAACCTCATGTCTCTCTTAAAATCTCTATCTTCCCAAATTTATTTATATCTTTGGTGCCTATTATGTTTTCCCTATATACAGCTTAAAAAGGACATTCTTGGAGAGTTCATTCTTTTATCAATCTAGAAGGATAGGAAGAAATAGTTCTATAACAATAATCATGATCGGTTTTCTCAACTTGTTGATACTAGTATTAAACTTTGTTCTCTATGTAATAATAGTTGTAGATGTACGCCCTTACTGAAGTCAAACCATCTCTTGGTGTTTTTCCTTTTTTAGCCCTTTTAGATTCCTCCAATGATGACATATGGTCATGCTTGGGTGCCCCCTATCTCATCTATAATATTTGCTAAGATACTAGGCTACTTTTATTCCCTTATCCTTTATGTTGGGGCTTGTCTAATGGGTCCCCTCCCAAACATTTCTTCTTCTTCCTAAGGGGTACTTCTAGTTCCTCCTTGTTTTCTACTTTTCAAGTCATCATGTTTGGTGGTGGTTTGTTTTTTATCAAATATGATAAAAATTACAAAAAAATACTTAGTAATTCTTTTTTTTGCACATCGTATTAACAAAGTGTAGTGTTCTCTTTGGTTATTAGCTCTATATTTTTTTGCATTGATATTCCAACTATTTTTCCCTTAGTTTACATATGTTGGATCTATTTGTTCTCATACAATTAATGATTTGATTAGCTTGCCCCAATTTTCATTGTTAACTCTATTTTCCTCTAGCTTATATTATAAGGTTTTGTAAGTGATTGGCTCTATTTTTCTAATATATGTTCCATAAATAGATTTATATTCTCTATTTATGTATGTGGTCTACCTTTTTCATGCTTATCACTTTAGGCTATTTTTATTTTCAACCTGTTACCATTAGTTGGTGGTGGAAATATAGACATGGTCTGGATCATAGATACATTCGGTGTTAATTCTATACTCAACCTTGTGAAACCCCAATGCTTATGTAAAGAAACACCATCAACTCTGACTGTAAATGCCACTAGCATGTAACCCATGGCCAACCCAAGTTACAAAGACAAACTAAAACAAAATGAGATAATGGTGATTTGCCACGGACCAAAAACTACAAACAATAAGAAACCAAATCAAACCTCTCTACCTGGCATGTAATTGCAATGTCTATACTCAAAAGGAGGGGGTGAATTGAGACAGTAAACCTTGAGAAAAATTATGTACCTTTGAATATTATTATAATAGAAGTTAAACAAGAGAGGGAATCAATAACTACAAAAAAGATTTTATTGTGGTTACAAGTGAAAATGATGTAGCTCCACTACCTAGAGGGGATAGCATTTAGAATTTCTCAACCACTTGAATACCACATTATATTACCTCGCTAAGATCATACACCAAGTAACTTCTCTTTTCAATTCAAGAGTAACTAGCTTCCTTTCTTGGCCAATGAGTCAAGAACCTATCTAAGGGCAACCTACACTCTCCTAGAGTCACCTTCCCTACACCTTTCATGGCCAAGTAAGATCTTCAATAATCTTTTAGAAATATATTGGAAGAGATAGTTGAGATCCTTATAAGATAATAAGTAGTGTTGTCGCCCTACAATATATCATATTTACTCTAGTTGAAGTAAGTAATAAAGCGCAAGGGAATCATTAGGGGCTCATTGAGGTAAAGTATCATAACTATAGAATAAGCACCACTTGGAAACAACATGAAGCTCTCAAGTGAATCCTATTTATTTTTTAGCATATCTATTAGCTATTAGAGTGGATTGGGACAAATTATATCCAATTTAGGGGGAGTAGGTGGGGATCCAACGGATCAATTTCCATTTTTAGTCCACTCTATGAGTGAGTTGAGCAATAATATTAAGCTATGTTGTGGTTGTCTAAATTTTAACCATACAATGTCTAGATGGAACACTAACAATGTGTGGAGTTATTTATACGCTTACTGTGTGGTGATTCATTCCAAGGAAATCGATTATATATTTGATTCTAGTTATAGGTCATATATACCATCATTAAAAATCTACATTATTAACTATCTCATTCTTCAAAATTTTCCATAAGCACTTTTTGTAACACCTTTTGTGCTTATCATTTGATTTCACTAATGTTTAACATTCAAATTTTCCAAGTTATGCTCATTTGCATTATTTTTAATTCCCTCTACGGTTTCAATTGAATATACCCTAAATTTAAGATGGTTAGCACTTGGGATGTCATGGCATGTGATTGAGTGCAATACACATCAATTCCATGACACTTGGATCAAGTTTGTGCTTCAGCAAAATATTACATAGTGTGTGGTTTCAGATACAAAACATGAGGCATGATATTAAAGAGTTGAATTAGTATACAAAACTACATGGTCTGTGAAACCACTACCCTTCATGTCATCACCAAATTCTAGCCAATTTGGATACTCATTGTGTACCTTATGTATATGTCATGTAAGATGTTGACTCCACAAGATTCAAGTGAAAGCCCCACACACAACATGTTGTGTACCCCCATGTACATGTTGTGTAGCATGTTTATTGGGCATTTCTCAAAATCAAGATGCAACCCAACTTATAAAAAGGAACATGAACCATTCAAGTAAGTGTCATCAAATGTTTGTAGGTCATTTTTAAGAGCACACGTGCAGCAGGAAAGGGAGGAGTGATACCTTCCCTTTAAAAGCGTAAGAAGAGGAGTTGAAGCAAATCTTCTTCATAATGCCACAGTTCACTCTCATAAATTGATCAATCGATTATACATCTCTTCCAATTCATGGAGGAGTTGTGTGGATAGTATCTAGATGTTCTCTGAGTGGGATTGAATCTCCAATAATATCTAATCTTTTCTTATCCATCTATTGTGTACCTAGGGTCTTTTTATAGACTATGATGTAGAATTTCCCTGTTGTGTTCGTTTATTTCCTAAAAAATTATCCATGAGCAAGTATTTTCTTAATCTTGGATGTGGGGGAGTATCACCCATGTTATTTCATGTTGAAAAAAATTAAAAAATAGATAGAATGTGTATTTTCTTCATATATCATGATGGATGTGTATGTTTATGCATATGTTAATGAAGAGTCGCCCATTTTACATGTATATGCTCTTCAATGCATTTCAATAGTATGTTTGAGGACTAAGGAGAGTCCATTATGTTATGTTAATCTACAATGGAAATGATTAGGTTAAGTAGGGAGGAATGTTAAGACACCTAGTTTTATATCAAATGATGGATGTGCTAAGTAAAGCATTAGGTTGATTCTTCTATAGTTGGGAGAGATAAGTGAATGGGATTTATTCCATATATGGTATGTATACATTCTATTTTCCTATCCTTTCTCTATATCTTATGCATGATGTGTAAAAAGTTAGGTTTGATATATTTTCCTCCTCATCATCATCATCATCATATAAGCCTCAGTCCCAACTATGTTGAGGTTGGCTACATGGATCCTTCTTTTCTATTCATCTCTATCATGGGCCATATTCGAGTTGAGATGTAGAGATTCAAAATCTCTCTTTATAAGCTCATCCCATGTAAATTTAGGTCTTCCTCTTCTTCTATTTATTGTGCTTGACTCAATAGATTTCTTTGCATAGGCACATTAGTTGGTTTGTGTTGCGCATGTCCATACCATCTGAGTTGGCTCTCGTGCAACTTGTCCTCAATTCTCGTCACCCCCACCTTATTCCTAAGATAATCATTCCTCAAGTGATCTTTTCTTGTCTTCCCACACATCCATTTCAACATACGCATTTCAGCCACGTTCATCTTGTTGAGACCTTGTTTCTTCACCGCCCAACATTCACTCCCATAGAGCATGGTTGGTTGTATAGCTGTTCTATAAAACTTTCTTTTTAACCTGAGAGGGGTCTTCTGATCACATAAAACTCCAGTTGCACTTCTCCATTTCAATGATCCTACAGTGATCTTGTGACAAACGTCATTTTGGACATCCCCATCTATTTGAATAATAGAACCCAAGTAATGAAATTTATCACATTTTGGTATATCTACTTCGTCCAACTTGGCTCCATCATTCATACTACGGGATTGGCTGAAATTGCAATGCATATACTCAGTTTTTCTCCTGCTAACCATCAATCCATTTGATTTTAATGCCTCTCTCCACCATTCAAATTTATCATTTAATCCATCTTTAGTTTCGTCGATCAAAACAATATCATCAACAAATAGCATACACCAAGGAATATCATCTTGAACATTCTTCGTCAGCTCATCCATAACAAGAATGAACAGATATAGGCTGAGTGTGGATCTTTGGTGAACCCCAACTATGATAGAAAAAGTTGGTGTCTCTCCTCCAGGAGTCTTCATACTTGCAGTAGAGCTATAATACATGTCTTTGATCAAGTTCGTAATGGTACTAGTAGTAAGCTCTTTAGTCAAAGCACACCAAATTCCTTGTTAAATATGACCTAGATTGTTGAGAGCCTACCATTCTTTGACTTAAAAACAATTTTTCCTTTCAGATGACCTTGGCTACTTTGATACCATATACTTGCATAGTTATTTGAGATATATCATATTTATAATTTGCATGACTTATTACCAACATAACAAGCTTTTGATACTATTGTCAAGGAACTATAGATGCTTTTTAGAGTAAGAAAAGTAGATGAGCTTATGTCATGTCACACCACTACTTCCATTATTGAATTACAATCATTCCATGTTCATTTACTATCCACTCATTCAATATTCACCAACCATTATTTGTTTCTCCTTAGATGGAATTATTTTCATGTGCACGCCACAAACAAGGACTTGTATCCCAAAAAATTTCTCTTGTTTAATTCGTACATTGATCGTACTCTCAAGATATTAGTAATTCAAAGAAGATAACTTCACCCAATTTTCCACCAAATTTTGATCAAGAACTATTATTTTTAAAAATGGATGACACTCTCCTTTTATGGGGGTTTGTTGTATTGAATTATATTAAACTCAATAGAGAATTCAATTATCCAACTTTAAGGAGAACAACTTCTTCATTAGCTTTTAGATTTTGTATATATTGAGGCGTGATTGTATTAAAGGAACTTTCATGGAGGTTACAAACCTCCATGTGGTAGAATGTTTATATCTTATGTGCACATTCAAGATCAATGGAATACCACTTGATGAAGTATGCTTTCTCATGCTCCTATTCACTCTGAGGGATAGAGCTAAGTGTGGATTCAATATCTCCCTAAAAGTTTCATTACTACATAGGATTACTTGTTGAAGGCATTCCTTTCCTAGTGCTAGGGGCCAACTTACAAATTTCTTTTGAAAGAGGGGAGAGACACTCTATGATGCAACAAAGGATTCAACTAAGTGTAGTTCCTATGTACAAGTCATGAACTAGAGTAGTAGATACTCATGCAAGTATTTTATAATGGATTGTAGCGTAATACACATCATATGGTAATTTAGCTACCAGAAGGCCAGTCATAGAAAAGATGCCTAAGAAGATGACATTAGTGAAGAAATGGCACTTGGCCACAACCAATGGGACATGGAGAAAGATTTTATTCTTGCATCCTCCTCCAATTGAAAACCAAGACTAACATAATTTGTGGAGTAGATTGACATGTTACTTGCTAAGATGAACATCATCATGTAGAGATCAGACAAAATATCTACTAACTGGTCAGTTGTTTGTATTTTTGTGTGTGAAAATTGTGGACACTCAGGAAAACATGTTTCCTAATGTCAACAAGCTATACATACTCCACTACAAGAATTAGTAATTGAACAATGCAATGCAATAATATTGCAATGGACAGCCATATGATCCCTTCTTAAACACTGATAATCCAATATGGATGACTCACTAGAACTTCTCATACAACAAACAATTTGCAAAATCTACATCAGCAATAAACAAGGAAGAAATAAGCTCCAAAGTTTCATAAGCAAGGAAATATTCAACCACCTAATTATATCAAGAATAATCAAAACCATGGAAGCTTCAACAATACTCAATAACAAGCAATCACAAAAGTCCAATTTAGAATCTTTGTTAGGGATATTTGTCTCCATACAAAGAATGATGAATGAAGATCTTTCACAGCAAGGTCAAGTGATATATATGCACTATTCCAACCTCTAGCAAGGTAGATGATATAGATACATAGACCAATAGTCTTCAAAATCAAAATTCATAGAAAGCATCCTCATATGCATCAGGAATACCTTTGAGTCACATTCCTAGAGAGATGAAAAAATTATTGTTAGGTAAAGATGTAGGTCGTTGCATTAAGAATTGAAACAACAAGTATCAATCTGGTTCCAACCACAAAAGGGTGAAATTGATAATATAGATTTTGAAGATACTAAAAAGGAAGATGGTGTTATAAACCCAGTGAAGATCATGCCACAAGTAAGGAACTGAAGTAACATTTTTATTTTGCCCATGTGTTTTCTAAATAATGGTTTTGGTAAGCAGTGTGAAATGTTCCTAGGTATTCAGAAGAAGCTATATGTAACTTTCCCTTTATTGTGTGATTGCATTGATACCCTCATGTGCCAAATTTAGAAGGAAATTTTAGCAAAGAAATACAATTCAAACAAACTTGAATCCTATATGCTTTTTGAAAAAAAAAACAATGCCCTCATGCAAGGTTGCATGCCTAAGAAGATCAATGATCACAGAGCATTCACTCTACCATGGAAAATATATGGAAGAATAGTTATAAGGGTCTTGTTGATCTAAGTAATAGTGTTTGCATCATTCCCTTCTCCGTTTCCTAGGTGCTTGACATGGGGGAATTAAATAGACATCATTTCTATTTTTTGGTCGATCATTCCATCAAACATCCCAAGGTGATCATTGAAGAGTTCCCATATAATTTAACATGAGTTTCATTCCTTGCGACTTTGTGGTACCTGAGATAAAGGGATATCCAAACATTTTCATTGTTCTTGGATTCACATTCCTTAGTATTGTGAGTTGTTGATTGGATTTTTATGAAGGAAAATGATGTTGCAAGTTATAGTCGAATATATGAATCTCTTTATCCATGATGATTTTCAAACACCAAAATATGTTGAGTCATCTTATTTTTTGGACTTCACAATTTTTTTTGTAGGAGAAACACATCTTGGAGAAGTGTTTTTTCATCTAAAGTGTATGAGGAACTCGATGAAGTATCTACATGATGAATAGCAAGATTTTAAAGAGCTAGATCTCTTGATTGTTGCATCTATAGATTCAACAACAAGTGAAAGTCAAGAAGATAAAGAACATATTCCTCAAAATGTTGAAATGAAACCCCTTACACCAGATTTTAGGTATGGTTTTTCTTGCTCAATTGAACTTGTTTAATGATAATTAGTTCTCATATCACCAATGATAGGGAGAAAAAGTAGCTTGACCTCCTTTCATCTTGAATCCATGGTGAAAATCGAAAATCAATGCATGAATTCTTCATATCTCGATCCCCTCTTCAATTCTAACCATTCCTTTTCACTCAAAGCTAGAAGACGAGCCTTGGGATAGTGAAAGGAGTTGCATCCACCATTTTTGACATGAGATTGAAGCTTTGGAGCTCAATTGGAGGTGGGTTTTATAACTTGAACCCTTAATATTCTTATTGCATTCAATTCCTTATCAATTGTTGATGTTTCCTTCATTTTCAGAATTTAATTTGGTTGATTGATGCAACCACCATGGAAATCACAGAAAACTTCGTGGGTTTGGAGCTTGATGATGATGACATCATCATAATCACACACCTCCCCAAATATCTCTTGCAAACGGTTTCAATAAAATGGTCCAAATGATTTCACCAAATCGTTTGGAGACCAAACGGTTTCCAAACCCTTTGGAGACTTGAACCCCAAATCGTTTAGAGGAGTTGACCATTTGGATGGGTTGACCATTTGAGTTTTGAACCCTAGTATGTGTTGGATGATGATCCAATGGCTCCAATTGATTAATTTAACATATGGACAATCCTTCAAATAGAAACCTTAATCGGCTAAGTGCTGATTTTGCAATTGATTAAGTTGATGCTTTGGGTTGATTGACCCAAACGGTTTCAAAACCATTTAGGAATCACCCAAACGGTCTCAAGACCTTTTGGAGGTCAATCAAGACCGTTTGGAGGTCTAGGGTTGAGTATGTTGAGTATTTGAAGACCCAAAGATATCAATTTGCATTACAATCAATAGCTCAAGTGATGATTGATTCAATGATGCAAACCCTTAGTGAATGTCATAAATTTCAATGGTGGTTTGAGGCAAACGGTCTCAAGACCATTTGGAGATCATCCAAATGACCTCAAGACCATTTGGGGGTCATTCAAGACCGTTTGAGGTCAGGTCATATCATGTAATGATGATAGTTCACTGATTTCAATTGAATTAGCTCCACAATGCTAACCATTGATGGATCCTCGATTTCAAAACCCTAAGTGATGGTTTCTTGATTATCAACCCTAGTTCAATTGGGTTCAAAACCCTAATTGAAGGTCCAATTGAAGGGTGATTCAGTGGTTCAATTGAAGAATAAATTGGTGGCCCAATTGATATTTGGTCCACGGATTGGAACCTTGAATTATTTAAGTGTTGAAGACCCTTTTTGGTCCATTCGGTTTTGAGAGGGTTTGGACCAAACGATCTCAAATCGTTTGGAGACCCAAGTCATTCGGTTTCAATATGTTTGGTCTAAACAGTTTCAAGAACTAACTTTGACAAACGGTTTCAAACTGTTTGAACTTAATTGGTTAAGACCGTTTGAGGCCTAAGTGACCAAGACCGTTTGAGGTCTAAGTGACTAAGACCTTTTGAGGTTCAAATTGGTTAAACCATTTGTACACCTAATATGATCAAAGGTCAATTAGCTACTTGATTATTAATGATGTAGATCAATGGTGATTATGAAGGTTAACCCTAACTATGTGTACATAATTGTAGGGCTGATCTAGATCAATCTTGGAGTAGTTAACATCCTAGAGAGGATGAGAGAGAGAAAGAATGAGAGAGATGATTGCTTACATAATAAGCCCTAATTCTCTCATTATGAATAAATATGTAATCAGGGTTTGATCCATAACAATGAGATCATGAAATCCTCATTGAAAAGATTGATGTACCTTGATCCTAATTTAGGGCAAGGCTATGTGAACCCCTAATTTAGGGTAAAACTGAGTGAAACCATAATATAGGGTGATGATGTAACCCTAACTTAGTGTAACAATGTAAGAAACCCTAATTTGATGGGAATTGTACATCCTAACCCTAATTTGGGTAATGAGGTATGAGAAACCCTACTTGGATGTTAATGATAAACCTTAATCCCTAAAATGGGGTAAAGGTGCATTAAACCCTAATATAGGGTAGTGCTACTAATGCTATGTGAAGCCCTATCACTGGGTGATGTATTGTGAAATCTTTATTTCACATAATACTAGGTGAAACCCTAGTATAGAAGGATGATTCTGTGAATCTCTAATGAAGAGCAATACTATGTGAAATCTATATCATATATGGAAAATAGCTATGTGAATCCTCAAATTATAAATATGGAGAATCCTATTCCTAATAAAGGAATAGTGATTAATGTATTGACAAATATAATACCTAGATGGGTTGATAATGGATATCCTTACAATAATAATTCCTAATTCAAGGATGAGTCCATATCATTGGCAATGGTTGTATACTCTAAACAGGTGGATTATGACCAATACATTACATGATGAATGTGATGAACTGGTACATAAAATATTAGGATGGGGAATATCCTAATATAAGCTAAGTCGATGAACTCAAGTAAGATGAAGGTGTTGAGGGAAGTGATACATCAAGATATGATTGATATCACATCCAACACCCCAATACTGATATACCTTGATGTGTTTTAAGTCCAATATAATTGGATGAGTGACACATGAGATGTGTCATGTCAATTGTTACATTGAGATGTAATGCACCTTGTTGAATGTAAGATAACATGCCTTATGAAAAGGTTAATCCAAACCAATAAACTATGATGCAATTATATTCTGATAAAGATGAGAGAGAAACTCATACTGTGTGTTGATAATTCATTTAATGATGAATGATGAGAATAAATAAGTATGAATGAATACTTATGTTATCCATATTGATTCCTAGCTATGTGAAGCAATGAAATAGGACTTGATCATTAATAAAATGATCTTGAGAACCTATATGGTTATTTATGTGAAACCCTAATACAGGGCAATGTTATGTGAAACCCTAATATAGGGTAATGCTATGTGAAACCCTAAAATACGGTAATGCTATGTGAAACCCTAATATAGGATGATTCTATGTGAAGTCTTAACATAGAGTAATCCTATGTGAAGTTCAAATACATATTGATGAATTATAAATCTAATACTAAAAACCCTTGTATTGCATGGTACTGATATATGATTGTTATCATGAGTATTAATCATGCAGGAATATTGAGATGATGAGCATAGCCAGGTATGGACTATGATGCTCTGTATATTGAAACTGTTCATGGGCTTTATAAGCCATAATATGCTTTATTGCCTATTAAGGGGTAATAAGAGGTGATATGAGCTTTGTGAACTATGTGCAATGCTTTGTGTAGCAAGAATCATAATGTCCTTGGTCAGATGACTTGAAGGTATTAAGTTACCTAATAAGTGGTAACAAGTACTCTATGATGAGTTAAGAGTTCACAGCAGAGCGAGGACCCAGGAGTGGATTCCCCACCGGCAAATACCCATATTCTATAATCATGATGATGAACTTGTTAAGAAATGGAATCATACTTGATGAGTTGAGGGATTAAGATCCCAATACTTTGTGAAAAGAGTATGGCTACAAGCCATAACTCCACAAAGACAATGCCCGGCATTAGCTATGTGATCTAAGCCTAAAGAGAGTATATGTTGCAGTTATAACTCTACAATGATCAAATGTTATACATGTTCTTTATATTCCTTAAATGGATAAGTGACATGATGCTTTATCAAGTTATAGTTGGAATGCTTTAGATAAGAATAATGTTCTAATATGTTGGATAATGAAGTAACTATTGTCAAACAATTATGATTCCTCTGTTTAGTTTATTATTATTAAACTGCAATAATAATGTTTCTGGTGAAAAGTTATAACTCTCGTTGGGGCAATTTACAATTGTCTCACCCCCGTGGGAACCATTTTTTTTAGGTGGACGAGGACAAGGAGGCAGGATTCCTTCAGTAGGTGAAGGACAGTAGTGAAGTCTCAGGTGGAGACACTGGCTGATATGCCTTGTATAGTTGTACATAGAGTCCTATGTGTCGTCTCTATACTCTCAGGTCCTCGGAGTAGTAGTTAGTACTTTTGAGATTTTGGCTTAGTGCCTCGAGATTTTATACTGCCTGAATTTAGTTTAACAGGGCAATTGATGCTTGTAATCCTCAGAAAACGATGATACAGGATATGTACTTGTGAACCAGAATGTAATTAAGTTACTCCAGTTCTTTATGAAAGAGTTTTTCCTATGTGTGGTCCTCTTTGTAAAATGGTTTTAATTTTTAGTGATTTTTGGTAATTCGTTGCTTAGTAATCACTTCCGCATTAGTTAATCATGTTTTTGTGAGTTGGATGTGACACTTTCACCGAAGACTTAGAGTAAAGATCAACAAATAGTTCAACCCTTCAAGTCAGATCCTAAATCACAATGTTTGGATCAAGAGTCAAGATCATGATATTTGAAAATCATGTTTCAATATTCGAGACTACGGTTACACTTTTCCTATGTCAACCTTAGGGTTAGTTCATCCACTTATAATCCATAATATTTCAATATGTCCAACATTATTCAAGCGTCAAGAATATTTCAAGTGTGGATGACCTACTTAGGTTTTCTAGGATCATATGTGTTAACCTTAACTTTATTATCATTATCCAAGTCATCATCAATTTTTAGATCATCATCATGGAAGAAGTTCAAAGGTCTAGATTAGGTATTTCACAAGATTTAACATCATCATAATTAGCAAGTCATAATTCTAGGGTTGGGACCCATCATCAAACTTATCACTTTAAGATACATGATTCATTTTCAAGAGTATATGAGTCAACTAGATTAGATCTAGATTTGTATTTCAAGATAATCATTAGAGTCAGATATTAGGGTTTCTGAGGATTAAACACCATGATTGAGCCATTTGATAAAATAAATAAGCAAGAGATAAAATATAGGGATATTAGTGAAACTCATTTGATATTATGCTTCCCAACCATTTTTAAATGATTCATTAGATTTTTCTAATCATGATCAACTATTTATTTGTAATTTTTGGAGCTAGGAATCAAGAGATACAATTTTTGCAAGTTGAAGAAATTAATTTGAATATTGGGTAGAGGAGGAGGAAAAATTACCAACGAGGAAAAAGAGTGGTTGTTGATCTTATTGGTCTACTTTGACCGCCTTGGAGGATTGACGGCTGAGAGTGTGGAGACCTCTCATGCACGTGTGCTGGTAAGGTAGAGTGAGTAGTGGGTGCGGACTTTGTAGACCATTGATCTTGGATCCGGTCAAACTCTGATCGTGATCTAGGGATGACAAATGCTCACCAGCCTACTCAGGCCAGCACATGAGGCGGCGGAGTGGTGGATGGAGAAAAGAGGGAAACAAGAGAGAGGGATAGTGAGGGAGAGATAAGGTGCCTGTGAGATTCGTGGGAGCAAATCGAATGTGGAGGTGGGGGCTTTATAGGTGGTCGATGCTAGTTTTAGGGTTTCAAGTAGGCATCCATGGCGGCGGTAGAGAGGTGTGATTGAGTGCCTCATTTTCCCTCAAAGCAAGCCGAAAAGTAGAAGATAAAGGGATAGATAAGTTCGTATGTGCGAGAGGAACATTTTCCCTCACTTAGATTTTCAAATTGTGGTCGAATTGAGTCAAAAGGCTTGCTTAGTCATGTTGTCCCTTCCCCGCTGATTGCGGGAGGTAGGGGATGACAGAACGGTTGTTCAATTGGGCCATGATCCATGCAGGTCTGATCCAAGGGCTGGGGTTTGTCCCCTCCCATTGCAACAGATCGATGACTTGGAAAATGGCAATTAAAAAGGAAAATAAAATGGATTTTTAGCAAAGAAATTCAAAATTTCATAGAAATTGTAGGAATGTCCAAATGCAATGAAATTTGGAACATAACTTCATAAAAATGTGCAAAATATTTAGAAAAAACTTGAGGATCAAAGGATGAAGTTTTATTGACTAATTTACTTATTTGGACAAAGTGATGAATGAATCTAATTTGTGGTGTAATAATGTGTATAAAATTCACATTGGTCTCCATATTTGGATTTGACCGTCAACAATGGTTTAGAGACCAAGAAAAATAATTTGAGTTCATGAGTGAACATCTATAGGGCAAAAGAGTAATTACTTCATTATTATGCTAAAATCCACTTTGTCACATATGAATTATTCATCGATGATCCTTTCATGGAAACACATTTAATGGTTGTTTTTTTATTTTTCAATAGTCTTCTAAAGGTGTTTACATGTAAACTTGGCGCTTAACTCAATAATTTTCAATATAATGGTACAAAATGGAGTCATTCTTGTTTGTATTATTTTAGATAAAGGAATTGGGTAGATAAGGCAAAGTTAGAGACAATTGAATAAATGCCAACCAAACAAGGTGAAAGATATTCACATTTTTAGGGGAATGCAGGATTTTTTTGAAAGATTCATCAAAATTTTATCAAAAATACAAAATCCATTGTCAAATATATTAGAAAATATTTGGATGTCATATTTGATGAAGGATGTGTCATAGTATTTCAAGATCTAAAGGCTATTTTAGTTTTAGCCTCGATCATTCAATACTTGAAGTTGAGCAAGCCATTTGAAATAATGTGTGATATGAGTGACTTTAAAGTCTAGGATTCTCTAGGACAAAGATGAGATGTGTGGCATCATGCCATCAACTATTGTTGACACCCCACTTTTTCTCACTCAGTGAAATTTCACAACTAATGTCATCTCTGGTTGGTGATGGAGTTCATTCTACTTTCCACACATTTTCCACATTCATCCTTTCTTTCGTATTCCATATTTTTCAGGTATTTAATACACCCATTTTCACCTACTTATACCCAATTAGGGACTTTCTATAAAAAAAACACCTTCTTTCCAGACTCAACGTGAAATTTTCTCTTGAATTATGCTTTTTACAAGTCTTTTTTATGAATTGCCTAGTTGAATTATTCTAAATAAACCCCCAAAGATACTCAATTTATTTTCACTAATAAATTTGAGGAATAATCCAAAATTATATCTCTTCATGTTTTCTTTGATTTTTCTAGGCCATTCTTGAAATTATTGGAAAATTGAGAAACAAATTTTATCCAACCTGGAAGATCCGCAAAGACCCAGTGGATCTGAACCATCCACCACGTGCCACATAGAAAATTGCCTAAATATGCAGGCCCCACAAATATAATTCATTGGGTTGATATGATCTCTTCTAGAAGGTTCTATCTAGAAACCCAAACCCTAATATAAACCTATAAATACCTCCCATATTTACCATATTTTGGGCCACTTTAGAACTTCTAAAGCTAGAGGATCATAATACCTCTTTCTTTAATTTATGCATTATTTGTAATCAAATGAAATTTCCTATAACACCACCTACTTTGATAACACCATTAGGTCACCAAAATAGTAATTTCATTGTGCCTATGATTGGTTTATTTACTTCAAATACTTAATTTAATCTATCCACATTGTGTATTTTAATTGTTGATATCTATTCAAGATCATATCTTCTTCTCTACTCATATCTTCTTATCATTCTCAAGTGCAACCTACACATTGTTCCTAATCACCCATGAGGGACCGCTGTTGTGGGAGGTCTTGAGGTGATTAGGATCCCAATTGTAAAGACCCCACCTCTCGGTAACCCCCAATTAAGGGAGACCCAAAGGTCAGAGTCATTATTCAATTAACAGGATCAAAGGTTCGACAAATAATCAATAATAATTAGGAAATTCTACTATCTAACTGGAATTTGGTACAAAATTAAAACTTTACTTACCTTCGAAAACTTTGGAAATCAATCTATTCAGAGCTTGAATTATTCTATCTAATCCTCCTTGCACTTTATTTCTTATTTCCACAATGTGTCACTTTACTGTTTGTTCTTTCAATTGTTGTTCCTAAAACGCCGACAAACAAAACGTCGATCAGTATATCGAAATATACTGGTATGTGGGAACAACCAAAATCTTGCAAATATGGCTAACAATTTAATAATCACAATCAAATTAATTAACAAGCCAATTTACACTTTTTAGTATGACATTCTCCACCGCTTTTGCCCTAACCCTGGCATACCCACCTTAGGGTCCCCTTTGCCAATGACTTAAGGCCACCTTCTCAATCTTGAGCTTGGTGTCTGGGGATCACCACTAATGGTGCCCACTAGTCATGGAATATCATAGGCCACCTTCTCATTCCCAAGCTTGGTGCCTGGGGTCACCACTCAAGGTGTCCATTGGTCTACCCATCAGGGCCCCTGACCTTTGGCATCATCCATCAGGGTGGCATGTAAGTGTGAGAATACATACTTCTATTATTAATGTGATAATCATAGTGACTTTATGATTTGCAAGTATGAACATCCAAACTGATAATTTGCATTCAATGCGATTAACCATCCGAAAAATCCTCGGGAAACTAAGGCGATTATACATAATTAACCACGTACCTGATCTGACGATTTGAACAGAAATATTCATGCAAATAAAAATCCAAGCAAGCAAGCATTTTCAACAAGATCCTAAAATAATCACGTAATTCCCTTTTTATTATTCATGTCATCAAGATCCATTAAACCTAGCTCGCTTCCTAGGGTTTCTAATTCACTTTTAGGGTTTCTATTTCAATTAGGGTTTCCCTTCATCTTTTACTATTTTAAACCCTAATTTAACGCAATTAATCACCAACCCTAATTATTTCAACATCTAATCCTCAATTCCAGATTAAAGGCATAATTAACCATTAAATAAGTCCATTAAGCTTATTTTACATTAAATCTACAATTTTTATCCTTTTAATCCATGACAAGATCATTATATGCATTTATCATCCATTCATAGTTCGTTATGGTCCAATTCACATATGAACTCGATTTGTGATTAATTCTATTCCTTATTCATTCAAAAACCCTAATTTCTATATTAAGGTTATGTATCCACAAATTAGGTACTTAATGAAAACTTAGTTCTATACATGAAATCGAATAATTAAAGCCATTAGTAGTCCTAATTACCAACATTAGGGTTTTAAGGCCCATTAAATCCTATTTATGCACATAAACTCTAAATTAAACTAATTATATGAAAAGTTCATCTTTTTCGATCTTAATGTTCCTTTTCCATATTAATAAGTTAATATCAACTTTAAACACTCATCTAACCCTTAATCATCAAATGTTAGGGTTGTTCATTGATTAAACTATTAAAGATAGCATCTCTATATACTTTTTGAATTGCAAGCATATTTAGGCCCCAATTATATTTTTATTGGATTCCTCTCATTTTTCTGAGCAAGTTTCATATTTTATGCATAATCATCCGAGCTACTATTAGGGAGATATGAATTTTGTAAAATTACCTACTTTGGGCCAATTAGGAGATGCCACGTCACCCCTTTTATGCATGTCGCTCGCTGGGTTTGTAAACATTTCGAATTGTCAATTATACCCCCGGGCGGCTCCTGGGCTCTTCTCAACATCGAAGGGAAAAACCGTCCAATGTCAGCTCGTCTCCTTCCTCACGGTTGCACTTCTGCTGTCGTTAGGTTAAGGCTAAAACGCGGCCTGGCCACTGCTCCTTGGGCTTCGATGACCGCCAGGGCAGCTCCCCCTAGCTCCGACGTGCCCCCGCACAGGCGAGGGAGCAACTGGCATGTGGCCATGATGGCCAACTCGAGCTTCCTAGCTCTGCAGTACGTGGACGTCCCATGGCTGTCCAGCTAGTATCGCGCACGCGTTTGGGCACCAGGTCGCAAGCCGTGTTCCTCCTGGTCTGTCGACCTCCATAGAACCTTCAGGGCCTTCAAGTCGTAGCTGAGGTGGCGGCATTGGGAGTGGATGAGACCTACAAGTCTGCCGCCCATGCAGCTACGTTGCTGCTACCACACCCAGCCAAGGTGAGGGGATGCTCACCCAAGCTCTTCAGGAGGTCGTGGAATCGATAGGCCTTCCTCGCAGACTCTCCCCAGCCCCCCCATTTGATCCATGGTTGATTTTCCTTCATGTTTAGGGTTTTGGACAAAAAAAGGAAGAAGAAGGAGAGGGAAGGGTTCAGGGAATCGTCTTGGATTCAACTCAGGGATCTACCCCTTTATATAGGGGTGGGAAACGAAGTCCCAAAGTGTGCAATCCATGAGGACTCAAGTCCTATCCCAAAAGGAAACTTAATTTCCTTAGATAAAAGCAATATTCTCTCTTCTCATCATCTCCTTGCTATTCCTTTTCCTATAAATTCTAGGATTTTTAAAATCCTTTTTCTTAGTCTTTCTTATGCTTGACTTTTACTCCATAAGCACGAAATGATAGTTTCCTTTAGTAGAAAATATCACCCTTTTAATAACACCATGAAATTCATTTATTAAACATCACATTATCCCCTCATTTGACTTTATTGTTATTTCCTCTTTCCTCTTTCCTCTTTCTTCATTGGGACTCCTTGGATCCCAAGAAACTCTATTATTTCGAAAGCCTTTGTATTGGATACTTATTATCCTTCTAGATGCATCTAAATGCATTATTTCTTCATTGTCATGTTTATTTCTTATTAAAATATCTCTTTTTGAGGATTTCTCTTTATTTCTCTTTTATTTTCTTCATTGGTATTCCTTTTAACATTAGGAATCCTTGGGATACGAAATTCCACCAAGGATAACTCAAGTATACCTCTTTTCACTTGTTTTCCACATTTTACCATTGTTTTCAATTTCTTTCTTAATAAAGAAATAGTTAATTAATCTTTTCTTTCTTATTGCTTTTTCTTTGCAACTTTGGACTCCTTGGAACCCAAGGAACCCATGTGGCACGAAATCCAACTTTGGATTATATTCTTTTGTCTTCTGGAGGTTCCCACACTTTTCCTTTCCTCTATTTCCTTATTTACTCGATAATAGTGGAATTTCTTTTGTCTTTTCCTTTATTGGGCCCAATAGTCGATAAAGCCCACAGAACAACCATCAAGGCAATTGTAAAAGAAATCCATTTATTCGCAACAAATTGTATTATTTGTTCCAATATCTTTTATGTGAGAAATTACATTTCTCACCCAAATGAATCCAAAATTGGGGTTGTAACACCAATCTACCCAAGAATATGACTTTTATGCTGATGATGGAAAGGCCAAGAACATCTCTAGCTCTAAAATCCCTCCCACCTATTATAAAATTTCTTTTACTATTTTCTTTTTTTTTCTCCTTTATCATCCAAACTCTCTCTTTTTCTCCAAATCACATAGCTCGATATTGATCTACTGGGTGAGATGGGGGTTATCATCCTTCCCCACTAGTAACAAGATTGAAGGACTTGAAATCTCTATGTTTTTTCTTTTATTCTCATATTTATCTAACTTGAATGATGACTCAACTTTCCACCATGGATACCCAATGCATTACTTTGTTTTTCCTCATTTTCCATATTAAATGTGGTGGTGATTTTGAACATATTCATTATTTTCCATGTGACCATCAAACTAAGTTTCACTACTAAAAGTATAGGGTCAACATCATATTTTCTGGGTAGGGTGCAACAGACTTTTGATTGTGCCACAAACCACCAAGACAATCTGAGTCGAACCCTTGTTTTCTTATCACGAACATTAAGTGTTTTTAGAAACTTTTTCATTTTTTTCTTTTGATTTTATTTTTCATTTATTTCTATTTTTTCTTTCTTTCTCATTGGTTTGGGTTTTGGGTCATGCATCCCTCTAATCCTCCAGCCTCTAGTATGTGGATTGAGGTGATTTGCCCCCTCCCCCACTGTCCCTGGTTAGTTCTAGTAGTTTTTCCTTTGTTTGTATTTATTATTTTTCAAGGTTTCCTTGTTATCCCCTTTCCTTTTCTTATTGTCACAGGTGTTGCGTACGCTTCCTTTTTTACGGTTTCCATTTTGCTTCCTTGTATCGTTATATATATATATATATATATATATATATATATATATATATATACATATATATGCATATTCAGGGGTATAGAATGGTGGACATGTAACTATGTAATTTCCTAGGATAATTTTAGGTTTTTTGACTCCATGAGTTAATGCATGTCTTTTTCCTATAAAATGCATTCCATATAATGTAGGTAATGTTGTAATGTACTTTTTAGGAAAGTATTGTCTTCAGGCAATACAAGTTCCTGCACCAGTATCTAGGAATGCATGAAAGTATTCAATTTTATATCCTTCATATATGATTCCTACAACAATGTAGACACTATATATACTAGTCATTTTCTTTTTTCCAAAAATACTCCTAATTGTTATGTGTAAAATATAGTCCTTCACTTTGTAAGGAAAATGGTTCCGTTTGTTGTAATGCGCTCATTCCTAATATAATTTATATATCATCATTGTGACTATCTGATTGCACATAAAGTTTTATGTTAATCCTTATATTTTGTATTTCAATTGGAACAATGGCTTGTTGTGTGATTTCATATTCTTGTCCATCGAAATTCGTATATGCATAGGGTGATCCTATGGGTATTTTTTATATATAAGGTATCATTCCCTGTTGGATAAATGAAGCTCCTGCGCCTGAGTCTGTTAATATTGTAGTCATACTCCATTCTTATCCATTAAAATATTTTCCATATAGTTTATAATTTCTAGCATTTCTATTATCTGCTAGAATTTTTAAACTTGATGTTATATATATATATATATATATATATATATATATATATATATATATATATATATATGTATATATATAATATAATATATATAATGTATATAATATAATATATATACTATAATATAATATATATATGAAGTATGTATACCTGTGTCGCCACCTTGCTTCTGTTAATCTTCAGTGTCAATGGATCTTCTCTTAACGATTTCTAAGAGAAACAATCCTTGGACTTAGACGTTCTAGATCTCGAACTCCTTATCATTATCCTATAGCCTGACTGGTCCCCACATCCTTATGCATTCCTTTGCTTAATCGGACTTTTCTGGATAATGGCCTCTAGGATAATCTAAGGGAGAGATGACTCTCAGCCGGTGAAGATATATATTGGAATGGGGTGTAATAGGTTAGACATGGATTTTCCTATTCTATAATAGTGCAAGGATTACTATCATTCGTTAAAGTTGGTTTCTTATGCTAAGGGAACTAGTGTACATGACACATTTTTTAGAATTGGAAAAAAAATAGATATGATGTTCTCTCTTTATTGAACTAGAACACTTAGAACATTTACATACTCTTTCGAGGCTCTCTTCGACTTCTCCATCGATACCTCTTACAATATGTTGAGGGTTTATATAGATCCTCTTCTCTTTGGCATTCTTACGATGCCTACATGATACTTTTCTTCTTTACATTGCCACCGGACACTTGTTCCATTGAGGTGCATTTACTTTTCTTCTTTCATTACAGCCAGACACTTGTTTTGTTGTGAGTGTTTTGCTTTGTAGAAGCTTCTTGTTGTCATGGCACTTGTCTCATCGGGGATGCTTTGCTGTTATTGCTGACGTTTTAGAGTTTTCTGGCAGTTGTTTTTATCGACTACTGTTGTTGTTGTGTTTATCTATTTTGTCTTGGAACGCCGGGTATATTCTTCCTTTGTGCTTTCTGAGCTGGCAGAATATTTGCTGGCATCTGCAACTCGATCTTATCTGTCCATTTTCTATTTTCTTTAAAAAACTTTCTAGATTAATTTTTGTCAATATATTGGCTCTTCTTGTGGTATAAAAAATGATTATACTGTCTAAAACTTTATACAAACAACTTCGATTATCATTAATTAATTTTTCTATTACTTGAGAGAGAACTTTTAGTCCTAGAGCTCTTATGACTTCAACAAATTCTTTGTCAATTTTATTTCCTTCAAATTCTTTTCAAAAACTTCTTTCTATTTCTTTGGCATAATCTGGAGATGATACTCCAATTTGAATGCAATGAACTGGACTGAACTTTTTTAATTTTTCCCAGTCTGCGGATGCTGAGAAGATTTTGACGTAAATCTCACTAGTAGGCTTTACTAGTGGGTTGTTACTTCTGAATTATCTGATTGCTTTGATAATTTCTTGGGGAAACCCTTTAATTTATCCAAGATCATGACTTAAATATATTAGATTTGCCGCTCCAATTCTGAAGCAATCTTTGATAATTTTTGGATCTACTCCTTTATCAAAGCTAATTCTGGGGTAAATCCATGTGTGATCTAGAACACAAGTCTTTATTAAATTGAGATTGTAAACAATCTCTAGTAGAGATTTGTATTCATTTTCACATTTTGTTGAAAATTCTGTGAGGCTCAATTGCAGGTCATAATACTGCTCAATCTGAGATACCCTGAATTTAAATATTTTTGGGCATCAATTTTATATTGTCCGTTGTATTGTAGATATCTTTCTCCGAAGAGATAATATTTTCCGCGGTTAGGTAGGAACTATTCTCTGAAGAGATATCATCTTTAGCACTTAAGCTTGTTGTTGCAGTTTGAAAACTACTTCTATCCGTTTGGCTATCATTTTTCTCCAAAGAGATAATACTTTCAGTTGTGAAACTGGTTTTTGCAGTTTTAAAACTGCTTTCTCTTGACGTTAGGCTAGTACTGTCAGTAGTTTTTTTACTACTAATTGAATCAAATATTTGGAGGGATATGTCGATTGGTCGTTTACATGTCACTTTATCCGTCTGTACTATTTCTGTTCCTTTTTGTTGTATTTCTTTTCTGAAGCAATTCAGATCCACAATAATACCTGCAATATCTTGCTTGCTTTCTTCTATATTGTCAATAATTTTATTTTGTTTTTGGATCATTTCAATTAATTTTACGTAATTGTCTTGTAGTAGATTACAATTATGTTGTAATCGGGCTTCTAATTCTATAAGTTTCTTTTCAACTTTCTCCATTATATTCACTTGATAAGAAATCTACAAGAAAGTTAGTCTCGCCTTTAATAACTTCTATATCAAAAATATATTCTGCAAAAAACATTTTCCATCTGCTTAATCTTTTATATTCTGGAGTAGATGGTAAATTGTTCTTAATGAAAGATTTTATTGAGTATTATCTACTCATGCTAGAAATTTTTTAGATAATAAATAGTAGGAGAATTTTTTAATTCCTTTTTGTAGTGCTAACCATTCTTTTTCATTCGAGTGATACCTTTTTTCTATTTCTGTGAATGTTCCAGAGGTATATCTACATTTTTTCCTTTTTGTTCATCTTTTTTCTTTAGGGATGCTCCCCAAAATTCTTCAGAGGCATCTGTTTCTATTATTAAATCATCTCCTTCTAAAGGGAGGTCTAATCTTGGTAGATTTTTACATTTTTCTTTTATAAATTTGACATGATTTATAAGTTCTTCTATCATGAGGAAGATCGTATTTTTCTTTAGTAGTTTTCTATAAATTGCTCTGCATAATTTAGACATCCTAAAAATCTTTGAAGTTTTTTTTGTCTTCTATTTTTTCTGGGAACATAACAAATTTTTCTACAATATGTCCTAGCAATTCTATTCCGCTTGAGTCTAATTTTAGTCCTAAGAATTTTATTTTAGATTTACATATTTCTATTTTCTTTTTAGAGAGTACTATTCCTGCTTTTTGACATAGAAGGGAAAATATTTACAAATGTTTATAGTGTTCTTCTTCATTTTTGCTAGCTATGAAAATATCATCAACATATACTAGACAAAAGGAATTATAAGGCTCGAATACCATATCCATTCTCCTTCGGTATATTTGTAGAGCATTTTTTAATCCAAAAGGCATTACTCTCCATTCATAATGTCCCTGTGGGGTACTTAATGTCATTAAAGGTATACTTTTTTCATCTAGTCTTATTTGATTAAATCCTGATTTACAGTCAAATTTTGAATAAATGTTTTTTTCTTTTGTCATATTTATTAAGGTTTCTTTTTGCAGAAGAAAATATCCATCAAATTTAGTATATTGATTTAGTTGTTTATAATTAACTACCATTCTTGCTTTTCCTCTTATAATTTCTGCATGGTTTCTAACAATAAACGATGGACTAGAATGAGGGCTTTTTTATTTTTGTATTAATTTTGATGTTTCTAATTCATGCAATTGGACTCTAAATTCTTCAATATCAACATGATTATATCTCATAGGTTATACTCTGATTATTTTGGTGGAGTCTATTATTTCTATTGTAGCCCATTCTTGCCTAATATCCTAGAGGGCTAATGGATTCTCACTATAGTTCTTTTCAAAAAATGTTTCGATGTTGCACATATTTAATTGTGCAATGACATTGCCTTAGATTGGTTGCTATTGTTTGTTATTATAATCACCATGTATGCTGTGAAAAATAAATTTGTCTCTTTGATAAGCTTTGTGGACTCTTTTCACTGTAATCCAGTGATCACAAGGTGTTCATAATTGAATATATTTTTGGTGTTGTATATATAGTTTGAATTTTTGTGTAAAATTATTTCCTAATAATATGTCTTGTTGTGCATATTCAAGGGTATAGAATGGTGGACATATAACTATGTAATTTCCTAGGATAATTTTAGGTTTTTTGACTCCATGAGTTAATGCATGTCTTTTTCCTGTAAAATTCATTCCATATAATGTAGATAATGTTGTAATGTAATTTTTAGGAAAGCATTGTATTTGGGCAATACAAGTTCCTGCACCGGTATCTAGGAATGCATGAAAGTATTCCATATATATACTAGTCATTTTCTTTTTTCCAAAAATACTCCTGATTATTATGTGTAAAATATAGTCCTTCACTTTGTAAGGAAAATGGTTCCATTTGTTGTAATGCACTCATTCCTAATATAATTTCTATATTATCGTTGTGACTATCTGATTGCACATAAAGTGTTATGTTAATCCTTATATTTTGTATTTCAATTGGAACAATGGCTTGTTGTGTGATTTCATATTCTTGTCCATCGAATTTCGTAGATGCATAGAGTGATCCTATGGATATTTTTTCTAAATAAGGTATCATTCCATGTTGGATAAATGAAGCTCATGTGCCTAAGTCTATTAATATTGTATTCATACTCCATTCTTGTCCATTAAAATATCTTCCATATAGTTTATAATTTCTAGCATTTCTATTATCTGCTAAAATTCTTAAACTTGATGTTCTTTGTAAATTTCTTAGTATTAGTCATAGTCTACCATTATATCTATCTGTGCTTGTCTAGCTTCTTATATTTTGTCTCCATTTGTCAATTATAACTGATTTCCCTCATATTTATACTAAGGGTTTTTCAGAGACATCTATATTTATACTTTCTGGTATCTCTATTTCTGAGATTATGTCTGGTTTTGTAATTTTTTCTATATCTTTGAATATGTTAGGAAGTATTATGATGTATATGTATATATATGTATATATATACATATTTATATGTATATATATACATATGTATATGTATATATATACATATTAATATGTATATATATACATATATATATATATGTATATATAGATGTAAATACATATATATATATGTATGTATATACATCTACATATATATGTATAGATATATATATATACATATATATATGTATGTATGTATATGTATATATACATATATATATGTATATATATATATGTGTGTGTGTGTGTATACACACACATATATATAAAGAAAAACAATCATGATAGGATAACTAGAAGATGTGGGTTGGTAACAAGATCTTTTCTTTTTGGAATAATTGTTTGATTATTTTCTTACTTGCATGTGATTTACTACCATTCTTTGTTGGCCTGCTTCAGAAAATGCTAAAGGTTGCAACTGCACTCTACACTCCTACAAACCTATACATCATGGAATAGATTTCAAATTCACGTTAGATCCATGGAAGTGATGTGCCGTGTTAGTAAGGCTATGATTGGTTTGCTGTAACTGGGTTAAAAAAATGGGAACTGGCGTTACGGGACATATTTTTAGTGATTGGTTTTTCATAATTATGAAAACTCAATTTTCCTAGAATTTTCTAGAGTTCCCTAGGTATATATAGGGTTTAAGTTCACGACTTCCACAAAAAAAGAAAGGAAAACCAGTTTTTATCGCACGAAGACTCCCGACTGCGAGTACATTTTGAGTCCTCGAGTTGTGGAAGCCTGCTTGAGAAGACTAGCGTCAGTGGATTTCTTGGAGAACAAAGACTCTCTATTGCTAAGACTCTCATGCACGGTAATACTAGACTCACATTCTCCATGTGCCGATTATAATATTTATCTTAGGATCATGATCTCACTCTCAACCTTGCTTTCTTTGCATATTCCATTGAGTACGGCAATTAGTAGATCATGTTTGTATCTACCAGATTTCTATTTCTAGATTTAAATCCTAATACTATGATTCCTACTCAATGGATTTCACATATTTATTTGAAGAATCTAATTGCAATTCCTCATTGCTCTTGTAATGGTAATAGCTTGAACTTGTTGATCACGACAAGCTATTCACTGTATAACAACTTTTTTATTTGACCCTACTACATAGTAAATGGTTTTGGTTGTATATAATGTTTAGATCACCATGTAATCATTAGTCTACTTATCTTCTTTGGCCGTTGGATATAATCTTTTAACTAAAAAAATTGCACCTTGTGTATAGGTTGCATTCTTGCCTTTGTTCTTTAGAACATAGGAACTTAATTATAAACAATAAAACGTCAGCTATTTATCCTCTATAATACACTTGATTAGAATATGCTTGTGTAGAGAAATTTCCTAGCACTTAATATAGCTAATTTAATTTTGGATGTAGATAGCTGATGATATTGACTTTGAGGAACTTATTGACTTAATAGAGAATGATACAACTGGTGAAATTTGAATTGAAGATGTTGATTTTGTCCTACAATTACTTGTCTTTGCAAATTCATTTCAAAAATATAGAATACAACAATCATTTCATGGGTCATTGATGAAGTTTTCTTATTATCTTTTTATTATCAACTCAGAACTCCAAGCTTATGAAGCTTATTTTATTTTCAATTGAAGACCTTATTCTTTTGAAATGTTACTTGGTTTGGTTGTAATGAAGTTGCTACAATGTTTTCGTACACAAGATTTTATTATTATGTTTAAATGAAGTTTGTTTGGTTGATGTGAAGTGGATACAATCATTTCATATACAAGATCTCATTATGTTTCTTGAATGAAGTTGGTTTGGATGTGCAAAAATATGTTGTGCATTGTGATTCACTTATAATTCATGTACTCTTTTTACTTGACTTACAGAAAACCAATCACGCAGAAGTCATTTTCTGAAAAAACTCATAATTTCAACCAATCACTAGATCTCATTTTCTTGGAACTGAACTCAACTTCCTGGAAAATGAGTTCCCTGAAAAATCCAATTACAGCAAACCAATCGAAGCCTAAAGGTATTGGAGAGTGTTAATATGAACGTCCAAGGGCCTTGAAAGCACCCCCTCCTATAACCCATGTATAATTATGGCTAATGTAGTAATGAAGTGTCTTGGGACCAGAACCCATGTTTGTGGAACCCGAGTTACCCCTTTCGCGGAGTGCCATCTTCCCATAGAGAAGTTAAGGACCAACCCCCCTTATGTAGGTCATGCTTAAGTGAGGACACAAATTGGATCTAAACTCATGGGATAAAAGGGGAAGGTTATTTTCTTCCTATGAATGTATCTTGCTTTGGTTAGTGAACTACTTGAGATTGTTGCTAACCCTTTTGTGTGCAGATTAAAAATCTTTCTAAAACCAAACAGTATTTCAAAATCCAACAATCTTTTTAGAGATCAATAATCTATTCAACTCAAACAATCTTTGAAAAGATTAATCATCTTCTTTCAATTCAAAGAGTCTTCTAAAAAGGGTGAAAATATGTTTTAAAATTCAAGCAATCCTTTTAAAATTAACACTCATTTCAAATCAAATCATTTTTTAAAAGATTAACAATTTTTTTCAATTCAAACAATACTTTTAAAGATTATCAATATTTTCAAAATCAAACAACAATTATAAAATTAACAATCTTTTCAAAATTGAAGAATCATTTTATAGTTAAAAAATCTTTTCAAATTGACAGTCTTTTGTAAGATTAATTTTTTTTCAAATCAAACAATCATCAAAAAGATTATCAATCAACTTCAAATCCCAACAATCTTTTTCAAGATTAACAATCTCAAATCAAACAATCTTATAAAAAGATTAACAATCCTTTTCAAGCATTCTTGAGAAGCATATAACTTTCTCTCTGAAGTATCCTACTTCAATATCAAGTAACATGGTTCTTAAACTTTGATTGAGATGTCAATTGTCAATGACTGAGATGGCCATGTACTAAAACCTAAAACTGGACCACCTAGATCTTCCCACATGTACATCTATAGTCTTGGACTATGACCTTAAACTAGACCATCATGTGCTTTTTGTGCCCACATCCACAGTCATGGACTACGAATCAAAACTTGACCATCACCTATACCTGATTTCGTGAGAAATCGACAGATGCCAAGTTGAGGCTTCCTCCCTATTGACCTCTCATCTCTTCCTAGGGGAAAGAACCCCAAGAGTAACTCATTAATCTAAGAGAAAATAAGGGTGTCATGGATGTTGTCAAGGGTTTCAGTTTGGGAAACCCACTAGACAAGGACACCCTACAAAGGAAAGTTCTTGGTTGAGCATAGTCACTATCCTAAAAGGGGATACCCTACTCTCAACCAAACACTCACATCTCCATCTTTCCCTCCTCTTTGAACCCTCTTAGGATGCTTACCTCAAGAACACCACACATCGCTTAAATGACATATCATGCTACTTCCTTCATCTTTACATTTTCCCTCCATGGCATTAGCAAGTACATCTCATAATAATATTGAAAAACTCATCTATCTCGCCCAATTTAGGGGAAGGTGATATCCCTTAAAATTAATCAAAAAGTTAGAGAAAGACTATCACAAGTATTGTTTATCACAAGGAGATCACAAAGGTTTGAGGAGTATCCCTTTTGATTTCCCAAATAAGGAGGAAGTACTACCAACTTCTTGGCTAGTGTCATGTATGTGAAGGGGATCCTCCCTAAGAACAAAATATGCTCTCGTTGCATTACACCCTACTTTTGAATCCTATTGATTTGTATTTCAAGACGTTGCCAGAGGATCAAGGAGTGTGTACTTCACTCGATCACGTAGAAGGTCAACCCAAATGGTCAAAAGTAGTAGCGCAGACCAACAACCTGATAGTGACCACAAGGGGGATGTAGGCGCTAACAAGCAAGATAGTGCCATCAGAGGGGATATGAACAATCAGACCACAGTGATCCATAAAGCTTCAGTCTCTCAAGTGCACCCTCCACAAGGCACATCAAAACTACCAGTTGATGTTCCTTTTGTGCCACCACCATACAGTGGATACACGGGAGGGTGGCATCATCCAGGATTCTCTAGATATGGATCTTCATGCACCAGTTCATCTATGTCATTCTTCCCATACAGCGTGTGGGGTTCCTAGAAGCCTCAACTAGAACTATTTCAACCAGGGACCTACTAGGGTTGACCGTTCGAGGACACTAGGGCAGTCCCAATAACTCTGGATGTGGTTACATCCATCTTGAATCATGAAGAGGAAACCCAAGGGAAAAAGAATAAGGAAGAAGCTACAACCAAAAAAGAAGATCCTAAGGAGGTTGAAAAAGTTAGCACACATTCAAAGTTCAAACACAATACCTACTTGGTTGAGGACCCGTCCCCATCCTAGATTCATTTTCGTCACCGCCATACTCCTGGTAGAATCCATGTATGAAGGTGGGTATAGATTCATAGACCAATATACATGACACCGCCAATGACAATCAAACTGCCACTTATACCCATGGTATACACATGTTGCTTCCCTAGAACCCAGCATCATGGGCCCCCTCCTACTCGAGAACCTACATAGGATAAAACATCTAGAAGGGAAGAAGGACGAAGGGAAGACGTTCAATGACTTCTTCCAGTTCTTAGATGCCAAGCTGTCTAACAACTTTAACATGCCCAGATTATACAGTATTGTGGAAAGGGGAACCTTATGGCCCATGTCAAGGCATGTTGCTTGAACATGGTAGAAGTGCAAGATGACGACAAAGTATTGATTTGATGCTTCACATGCATCCTGATAGATCCTACTTTAGCATGGTATAACAAACAAGTCATGATAGCCATCACCACTTAGGCCAAGATGGTCGAGAAGTTTGTTGACCAATACGCTTGGAATCTAGACCAAGTCCCCACTAAAAAAACTTGGAGGTGCTACAACAAAAGGTAGAGGAAAGATTCTCTGAGTTTTTTGGACGATGGAGAGATCTTATTGACCATATAGAGTTCAAGACCATAGATAGAAGTGGTGATTAGAGTAGCCACGCCATCCCTCGTGACTTTGTTATCCCTACAAAGGTATAATAGCTTCCTAGAATTGATACAAGTAGGAGTCTAGATCCAGAATTTCATCAAAAGATGAGTCTATCATAACATAGGCCTCACGTTTCAGCCTCACTATGCCTCTACAATGACCAATCATAAGTCCAAATGGACCAAGGTTAAGGCAGCAGATTCAATGGTTGGAGTTGTACTGATTCTAGCCAGAAGCAATAAGAAACAACATCCTACCATTTAGATATTGTCAGTTCATGTTCCAGCAGATCAAGCAACTAGCACCATGGTTCCCCAACAACACCAAGATCAGGCAACACCACCCCACTATAAGCCTCAACACATGCATCTGTAGTATTTGTGGCCACCGCACAACTACTATGGGTATGCACCACCACCGTTCTAACCACCTACATAGCCAGTAGGGTCAAGCACCCCTCCTATAACAAGTAACCTTATGCATCAAGATGAGCCAACAATGTTGACTCCATCATTAGAAGAACCTTCTAAACCAAAAAGGAAGCTCAATCAATTAGGTGCTTCTATTAGAACCATCTTTCCATGCATCAAGCATATACTAAAGTTTCCCACCATGGGTAACCTCCTAACATCGAGCTATATTTCCAACTCCTTCTCTAACTTCCATAGATCTAAGGGACATAAGATAGGGGTCTACCTCATGTTCAAGCATGCCCTTCAAGACCTGACTGGATTTGGTAAGGTCAACATAGACATAGTAGAGGATAGACCCTCATATTCCAACACCATAATTGGTGTATCATCACCAGAGTATTCAATACATGGGCTTATTCTTCTTTTGGATCAAGCCATCAAGAATTAGTCCTAAAGCACATAGATCGTTGACTCCATCCAGAAGAGAAGGTCAGTGATTCCAATAAGCACCATAAGGCCCACCAACATATGTAAAGCTCTACAAGGGCAAAAAGGATGGACAATGTGAGTTCCTAAAGTTTTAGTGTTGATAAAGGTTTAACAGTTGATGGTTCCTCATCCCACAGTGATGGTACAACATGTAGTATCCAAGTCAACCACATCAAAGGTTGCCCACCATGCTTCCCTTACAAAAGCATCTTTGATGGTCGACAAGGGCAAAGAGATAAATGCTTACATATGTGGGAGACCCCACTACCACACCAGAAGAGGATATAAGAAAAGTCTCCATTTCGCAAATCAACACCAAGAAGGTACCTTCAACTCTAGAGCTTTGCAAAGAAACCAATCTAGAAAGATCATACATAATTCAATTTCTAGAAGAACCTAAAGAACAGGTGTCACTAGAAAAAGCGATGCAAAGATCCCCTACACAATGAGAAGCAGTCATCAAAACCCTTTAAGGGGCTTATGTATCTAAAGACGTAAGGCCAAAAGAATTTGTTGCCACCATCAGGTTGATCACAACCCCGCATCTAAGCCAATTCATGGAATATGAGATACCCATGAGAGGAAGTCACAACAAGCCCATGTTAATCATGATAATATACAAGGGCCTCAAAATCCTTCATGTTTCATCAGTAGTGATGCATGAATCAACATGTGTCCCCTCAATACACTCATAATCTTAGGAAGGGACCCCTCCACCTGCAACCAATAACAAAGAAATCAACATCCTCTGATGGGATAATCAACCACACCCTCATAGAATCATCCTCAAGCTACAAATTAGGACACAAACCTTCATAGTACTATTTGTGGTCATGGAGTTGAGTACTTTTAACCTTCTGTTGGGAAGGCCATTGATTCACCACAACAAGGTGGTTCCCTTGTCGCTACATCAAAAACTAAGGTATTGGTTGGAGCATGCCATTGTCACAATTTATGCTTATAACCTTAGCACCATAGCCTACATCAAAGAAGACAATCTCCAATTATATTTTGAGATATTACGTTACCAACACCAACTGAGTTCTACCATGAAGAAGATAGTCGCATCATCTCTTGTATGACTCCACACTATTCACTCAATAGGTGTGGGAGATGCACATACATCCAGATTAAGGTCTAGGGCCTAGACACCAGGGATGCTCAGATCATCCAGATTCATCCAAGACAAAAGGGGTAGTGATGTGATGGACGGACTTAACCAACTAAACTGGAAAAAGAAGGTGCTTAAGGAAAGAGTCACACCACAACTACTAGGGAGCTATGGCACTTTCTTTCCCTAGCAATGTTGCCAGAAAGCTTGATGCATCCTGAGAATACCCAACCAATTTACATGACTGATGTGCATTAAGCACAAAACATGGTCTTTGGAATATTTATAAACCCAATTAGGACATATTTGTAAACAAATTAGAGATTTTCCCTAAACTACTAATTGACCATGTATGAAATAGGGTGTGTATAGTGGAACTAGTCCTATAAACCCCTATCCAACCATATGAGGTTCATTTTATTAGGGTTTAGGTGTAATTTAACTAGGATCTAACAAGTATAGGTATCAAAAATGGAAGCACTTGTCGAAATTGGGGGCCAAAGATGTAGATGAAGGTTTTACCCCTCGTATCACCTCCCATCTAGCTTTTAAGTAGCTCGAAGCCAATGGTAGAAAGTGTCTCTAAGATAGCTACTTAGATCTCACACATAGGAGTAGGAGAGTGGATATATATATGTGGGAATATGGGTAGTTGGCTAGGGATCCACTAGTGAGATCTAAGAGAATATCCCAAAATAGCCACATATAAGCTATTTCCCCTAGAACCTAGGTGGTTTCAAGAACAAATCACAAATAAATGCATGGGAAATGAAATATAAGTATAATATAATCATTAGAAAATCAAATTCTAGTGTTTACATATCACATTCTGCCAATAAGGTATCAAAATCACATTTTCAACCACAATCAGCCCACCTAGGTGGCTTAACTACTCATAATACAAAAAATGGAGAAAGAAGAAGAAGTAGAGGAGTAGACATCCATATATACTTGGTGAAGACTCCTCCTTATCCTTCAATTATAGAAGCACACCCTTCTTTCTCCTTGGTGGATGGTAGGCATTGGATGATGGATGGAAGTAGCAAAAACCCTAGAAAACTACAGTTTTGAGGTGGAAGAAGATGAATATGGAGTGGAGATAGGTGGAAATTAGTGGGAAAGGAGTGATTGAAGCCTTCATTTCTTAAGGGCTAACCTCTAGATCCAAACCACCACAAATGGTTATGTAATGGCTCAATAAGCATAGGGTTGAGTGGGTATTTAGGTAAAATGATAGCTAGAAAGCAGTAGGGTTTCGGTTGCATCATGATCATTCTAGGCAAAATGACCATGGTGGTGGAGTGGTGGAATGGGAGTGCTAGGAGGAAACAACAGTGGTGGGAAAGGGATAATCACAATGAAATTTTGGGTTTTTGAAGGTTTCTACCATAACTATGTTGGGTAGCATGATCGTAATGGTTTTGAGGTGGAACGATCATGATGGGTATCACGAATGTGGTGGGGGAGTTGGAACATAGTCATTTTCCTTGGCACAAGCCTCTTAACATCTTGGCAACATGGCCGTTTTGTCTAGCACGGCCATGCTAGGATCTTCTTGAACGATCGTGTTGGCCAACATGGACGTGTTGATGGACTTCACTTAAGCTACTTGCTTGTTGTTCTGCTATAAGATTTTTGCCATTTATAGAATGGTTGTTCCATGGTATGATGATTGTGCTAGTGTTTCTTCCTTACACTTTTATCTTCATATTCACCATACATGTAGTTTTTTTAAATAGCACAACTCTTCGACACTAAGGGTAGGTTGGTGAAGCTCTTAGACTCTCTTTAGGCTCCTCCAAGGGTATAGAAACCCTTATATCCTTGTCCTCTCCTGTCCATCCAAAGCATGGTCAAGGTACTTAAAAAACATGCAAAGAATCTCCATAAATCCATTTTATAGTAGACCGTTTATTGGGAAAAGTAATATGCATTCTAACATGTCTATATATAATAAAATGACAAAATGACACAAGATGAATCCCTAATTTAGGGTTGCATGACCACCTCAAACTTAAAACATATATGTCCTCAAGTATACTCCAACTCAATCTCTCATTTTTAATTCATTCAAGGAAAACATGGAAGAATGCAATCATCATAATGTTCATTGGATAAACTGAGTTCACATGTTGATATAGGCATGTAGTCCACTAATCTCTATTCATTTTTCTAATTTTCCAATGTGATTCAAGTGCAAAGCAAAAAAATCTAAAATATGGGATGCCAAAACATATGTAAGTCATGTAACTTTTCATAATGCTCTGATAGGCTGTATAATGCACAGCATACATCAAAATGATTAAATTTGTTGTTTCACTTGTTAGGATTCAATCATACATTTCACTTCACCTCTCATGACCCACTTGGCTTCTGTAGGGGGTGTGGGTTAGAGTTGATTTTCCCTATCCCTACTAGGCATAAAAAGAGAAGAAAGGGTTATGGAAAAGAGTTGAGTGCTATTACAAAGGAGCACTCAATTTTCTCTTTTCTTAAAATGCTATTACATAGAGCTATATCTTAATTCTTTTCTTTTTATTCCCCCAGGCATAAGGAGGGTATATGATGATTGGAAGAAGTGAGGGGGTATAGATATGGCCACTCCAAACTTTTGGAGGTGGCTAAGGCTAATGTGTGTACTTTGGCATCCTTTCATGAGGTAGAGAGGTAAAAAATGATAGAAGAGATGTCAAGATGAAAAGGGGTCACAAGTGGTGAAAATTCATGTATGGGTTCATACAAGCAAGCTAATCTAAGCAACATTCACCAAAATAGACAAACAATGCATAAAATGAGCGATTATAATACAGTACACTCTTTCCACATGGAGTGAATAATACCAAGCTTACAAGGCTTGCAAGAATCAATTTTATTATAGCAATAAATTTCATATAAGAGGCTTGGAGCACATTCAAAATTCCAAAATAGAACTCATATAGCCAAAAATATCATCAACGGGAGGCATTATCCATGTTTTATCCATTCACATCATGACAAGTAGAGATTTAAGTATAAACACACCAATGGGAAAATAGATCAAGCTTGGGGAAAATTGTCCAAAATAATGACATATTATCTTGTGACCATATATAAACCTACATTAAGAAGCAATAAACAACAAATAAGCAAATTCTAGTGAAAACACAAATACTTACAAAAATATACATGAAATGCAATGCATGACATGGAATTGCATAAAGATCAAAAAAATTATTAAGTACACAAAAATGCAAGAAAATAAACTATATTCATGCATGTATGTAAAGCAAACAAAATAATAATCGATATAGTTTTGCAATCATCAATCATAGAATAGGGTGGAACATGCATGTCAAGGTGAAATTGATAAGAAAGGTGTGTACTTCCCTACCACCCCAAACTTTTGAATCATGTTGTCCTCAATAGGACATATAAGTCTAGGAGTGATAAGGTAGAGGTAATTTCTATGGTGGAGGATACTAATAGTAATGTTCCCAATAATTCTCCTGTGGAGGTGAGTATGTCTCTTGATAACCAGATAGGGCACCCCAAAAATATTTCCCCCATCGGGGGTTCCTATGAATCTACGTATGTTGATAGTGGTACATATGGTTGATATGATAATACATATGTTGTTGATCCAAATAGGGCCACTTGTATCTTTAGAATACCCTCTAGTCGCACTTTTATGGTGGACATGTCATAGGCATTCATTTTGGGTCATTGCGCATCAAAATCATCCTCTCTCTATCTAGTGCAGTGAGGTTGCTGAAAAATATCCTGCTACTCCTGGACATTTATCTTTACCTCTCCCTCATGTAAGTCAATAGGAAGTTCCATTTAGCCTTCTTTGGATTGTTGGATTTTCCATGTGGCAAGTTCCCTCAAGAAATCTTCTACATGCCCTATATCATCAACCAATACATTAGTGTGATACGGTAGCTCTAAGGTGATTATACAATATCTAGGGTTCATGTTCTAAATGATATATTCATTATGTAGAGAGATTATTTGGGACCGTGCAAGATAATTAATTTCAATGTACTTGGTCCCTTCTACCTTTGTAAGGCCCTCTAAATCACAATGTATGGACAATGATATGGTGCTCACGATCCCTCCCATTATGAATGAATTTTTTCTCTTAGATGGGATTGTCTTCAGATGGCCAATCATCATTGCTCCTAGATTGACATGACCACCACTTACCATTATGGACATCACAAACATGTCTCTCTGAGAGAAGCAACCTTGATTGTCATACAGACCAAAAATGATGTTGGCTAATATTTTTGAAAGGACCTTATGAAAGGATTGTACAGTCTACTTGTCTTATACTTTCCTACAATAAATGTTTCTTGGTCAGTGAACTTAATCCACATTGATGAATATATGCACTTTCCATACCTGTCAAACTTCCCATCATCAAACTTCTTTGTCATTTCAGGTGTAGTAGGAATAATCTTGTTGAGTTGGAAGGTTGTCAACACATGTGTGGAGTCACTAATTATGAATTAGATGGAATCATCACCTCAAAATTGTACTTTTTCTAATGCCCTAAAGAATGCATGAGTGGTTTAATGTAAGTCTCTAGGACCTTTGTGAGAACTTGTGCAACCCAAATGTACTCATATAATCTTCTAAGTAGCAGTTGATCCCTAGGGCTTTCATAGTGGAAATACAAGCATATCTTATAGGAATCACCCTCCTCGTATTGAACTCGGGGTGGAGAGGATTCACAAAAAAAATTCTTTTTGATCTTCTATAGAATGTAGCTCTTTTGTGTTGTTCTCCCAAAATCTTCATACACTTTGATTCCAACCTTGACAATATATCTAATGATTCATCATCCACCTCCTCACTCTCGGTGCCCTCTCCTTCTTCTTCTTGGTAATCATGTGACCATGAACTTGTGTCCAAGTTGAGGAGCCCCATTATAACTGGCACATTATCTTCTTCCTCTTCAATCAACAACCTCCTTCTTGTGGGTTGTTGTGTAGTATGTGTCTGCATCAAGTAAGTAGAGTGTCTTGCTGGAATAGGCCACAAAGGCGGGTATGAAGATGAGGCAGAAGCCTTCTTGCTCCTTCTTTCTTTAGTCAGAGCATCAACATCAATGAAATCAACAACATAATCCGTCCAATGATGTGATGGAAATTCCTCCTCTTCATATTGGTTGTAGGTGGGATCTATGGCATGGAGACTTGAGGATGAATGGAGACGTGAGTCATTGATAAATGTGGAATGTGGAAGATAGACCAAAATGGAGTTGGATGGATATAGAGTGGGGATCTGAGTTGGTGGGGTGATGTTGAAGGCTCTCTTTGTGCAAACTTTAGTTCCAGTGATAGCTTGGGGCACCATTTTGGATCCCCTTCTTCACCTTATTGCCAGTTTCCCTCATTTTGCAAGAATTTTTAGTGGAAAATGAAGGTGGAGATAGGTTTCTATACTTCAAGAGAGTGAGGTCTGGAAAGGAGCTGGAGATGGAGGTTTGGGGTGGAAATGGATGTGAAATGAGAGTTGGAGGTAGGAGAAGACTCTTAGCAATTCAAGGATACTTGGGTGGAGCTTGGAGGGGAATATTTGGATATTCGAGTGATTAGAGGTCTCCCTAAATTTCTTGGATTGTGGAACGGTCGTGGTGTGAGTGGTAGAATTGAGATAGGTCATGGTGATTACAAAAATAAATCAACTTAAGTGGTGGGGCCAGGCCAACATGGCCATGGTGGTTGGGCCCAAACAACCAATCTTCTATTATGACTTTGATGAAACTAGCACACATGTGTTGGCCACATTTAGTTCAATTTTCTTCATTTCTTCTCAATCCATACAAAACTTCATATCTCATTCAATTTCTTTGATCAACAAAATATATTATCTACTTTTTGCAACTGACATGAGCCCTCTTTCTCAATCTCTCAACTATTTTCCTATCACACTTAAAAACCCAAAAAGAAAATTATTAAAGACATGTGTGTGCCTTGTTGAAATATGTAACAACCTTAAAGAATCAAAAAGTTAAGTTTAGGTGAAATGGTTTGCAAACCTAGGTGGTTTGGTGCCCACTAGAGCTAAGTTGTATGCCTTCAATTATGCTTCTCATTTCTTTAATCAATCATCCTCTTTAGAACCTCAAAACATCATAACCATAGTAAATTGTTTTCTCATGTACATTCAAGCACACCTCTTCATCAATAGGAACTTCCTCAATCAACATCACAATGTCCAAACTTTGGCTGGCCCTATCTAGCCCAACTTCAACATCTTCCTTCAATCTTTGTCCATTCAATGTGAACTACTTTCCACCTTATGTTTCATGTATCACAATATCTCCAGACACATAGACATGATTGACTTGATAGGGACCTTCCCATCGTGGTCTTAACTTCACAGGAAGAACTTCATTCTTGAATTGTACATCCATACCCATTGATCAGGCTTAAATGTCTTATTTTTTATCAACTTGTCATGCAATAACTTTACTCCCTCCTTGTATCTCTTGGATAGCTCGTAGGCTTCATGCCTCATTTCTTCTTATTCATTGAGATGTGTCTTTATTATTATCCCAGTAGTTTCCATGTTCATATTCATTGATCTCAAGGCCCATAGTTCTATGTGTTGTAACGCTACATGCAAGTGGCAGTTCTTCCCATATATGAGCTTGAAAGGAGTAGTGGTAAACGGGGCTTTGATTGCAGTCCTATATGCCCACGAAACATCATTGATATGGAGTGACCAATCCTTATGGTCTGGTCTTTCCATTTTTTGAAGAATCAACTTTATCTCTCAGTGGCTAACTCAACTTGTCCATTTGTTTGAGGATGGTAGGTAGTAGCTACATGATGATTCACAACATGTCTCTTAAATAAACTCTCAAACATTCTATGAATACAGTGGATTCCACCATCACTAATCGTAGCTCTTGGGATTTCAAAATGGCTAAAGAGATTGAATTCTGATTATTGGTTCTAGTAGAAATGACTTATACCCATTTAAAAACATAATCTACATCCACCAAGATGTACACAAAGCCAAAAGGAGGAAATGGGCCAGAAATCAATGCACCATATGTAAAAAACCTCCACCACAAGAATATTTGGATAGATACATCATGTCCCACTTTGATATTGTGCCCACCTTTTGGAACTTCAAGAAAGTTTTGGTATGTGTGCCCATAGAGCAAGTCATATGATGATTGTAATGGGATACTTTGTAAATGATTTGAATAATAATAAAGGCAATTTCTGATCTGTATGTTTAAACTATTTCTGAGATGATGGTGTAACGTGATAGATGTCTAAAGAATGATTTTACTCAATGACGTATGCTTTTAGGTTAAGGACCTAAACGATGAGATCATACGGATGTTAAGAGTATACATTCTTGTTTGGTCCCTAGTCGGTTGTTATTGTGGAAATAACCATAGACATCAATAACACTAAAGACTAGATTGTGTGTTGGTTGATGACAGAATCTCATTAGTCATGATATAGTGATATCAAACCAAGCACATAGGTACTTGTTAGAGAACAAGGTACCGGACAGACCCACCATGAGAGTGACACATGGAACCATGACTTGGTAGTCACAGTCAGCTCTCACAGTGATGGTGGTGAGTGTGATTCTTAGACCTGAAATCACTACACTCAACACATGTCGTTGGGTACACTTTGACATCATCAAACGCAGTCCTGAAACATGGGTTGTTATAAAGGTGATGATTGGGTGGCTTTGACACATGGGGCTTTTGAGGGGTGAGTGATAGATATGGGATTTGTCCCTCCTAAGGGAGTTTGATGTCCTTGGCCACTTGATGAGTAGGATTGAGAAAGGCATGCGCATTCACGTGTGAATCAATATGTGATATTAATGTCACACACATCTCACCCAGTCTGCTTTGAGATCAAGGAAATGAATGAATGTTGACAGGATTACTGTTCCATGCCTCGAGTTCATTCAGGATATCAGTGACAAAGGAATTATACATTCACTGTAACACCATTCATAGATTTTAGGATTGAAAGTTGTTCTCCAACTTTCTATTTCACTTGGGTAGCATTGATGTGTGACTAGGCACCGCTCTTTGCTTGGAAGTCATAAATGTTATGGACTTACACTGCCAACGTGAAATGGACCTGTAGGGTCACACACATAGGATTTAACCTGGAATAGGAGTTTGTCCACAAACAATGTTTAGATTGATTACTAAAGGAGTTTAGTAGTTCAATTAAACACTCAATTAATCGATAGCTCAGTATCATAGTGTTACGACCCCATCTCCCGATAACCCCCAATTAAGGGAGACCGAGAGGTCGAAGCCGTACCCATAAACTTCGGATCAAAGGTTCGGCAATTAACCAAGAATAATTATCAAATTTTAACATACTATACTAAAAAGCTGTAAGAAAAAATGAACTTTGCATACCTTTTTGAAATTTTGGATTTCTAACTTCTCTCCACTTAAGGATTCTACACTAACTAATCCTCCTTGTATCTTTCTTCATGTATTTCACAATGTGACGATTTACTATTTGTCCTTTTGGCTTGTTCCTAAAACGCCGACAAATAAAACGTCGGTCAGCCGAAGCTAGTATGTGGGGGAAACAAATAATGTTCAACTATGTTAACAATATAATCACTCAATTAATCATTTAACAATCAAGATTACATTTTAAGCCAAACTACTCAATCCATACCTATCCACAACTCTATGTTGTCCCTGTAAGGACTTATATGGTACCTCTATAAAGGTGACTCGATGGACCTACCCTCTAGGCAGCCAAAGTCTTTCATGACCTGATGGACCTACCCTCTAGGTAGCCATGTACTAGGTCAGCCATTACGACACAGAGGGGACTAGGATCTGAGCTAGTAGGCACATATCTTATGTGATAATCGTACTCACTTTATAGTTGCAAGAAATAAATAAACATCCAACAGTTTAGTTGCATTCCATGCGATTAAACATCCGGGAAACCATCGGGAAACTAAAGCAGTTATTCATAATTGTAACCACATACCTGATTTGATGAGTCATGCAGATTATTCAACATATACTTCATGTGTATACAATCAAGTCAATCAACAGATCCAAGCAAGTAATTCAATCATCACATAGTTCTTGAAATAAATATGTACTCTATTTATTACACACTTTATCAAGAAACTACTTTACTGACTTGGATTCACTTTCTAGTGTTTCTAATCCGCATTAAGGTTTCATTAGTATTCATTAGGGTTTCTTAGATCAATTTCTCAAACTTTATCCCTTTTTGGTTAACAAACCCTAAAATATCCTTTTCCATATTTATGAACCTTAATTGCTCAACTATCCATTTTAATAGTCTTTTATTGACTTAGGATCATCACATCCCTATTTATTCATGGATTTGAAAATTTAAACAATTAAAAGACATATTCTCTTAAATTAGGGTTTTTAAGCTCATTAATGCATAGTCATGCACGAAACCCTAAATTAAGCTAATTATATAAAAAGATCATCTTTTTAGATCCTATCCTCACTTTTATTAACATCAGGTTAATTTCAACTTGAATTATGTCATTAAGACCATTTACCATCAAATCTAAGGGTTTTCCCTTAATTAAAACACTAAAGATGATAACTTTATGTACTTTTCCAATTTCAAGCATATAAACTCTAAATTAGACTAATCATGTGCAAAGTTCTTCCTTTTTTATCATAATGTACCTTTTTACATTTAACATGTTAACATCAACTCTAATGATCCATTAAACCCTATTAAACACTTTATTCATTTCAAAATAGGGTTTCTTAATCTTTAATTCATTAAAGATGATAATTTGCACTACTTTTCACATAACAAGAGGAATTAGCTTCTAAACATATTTTTATTGAATTCCCCTCGTTCTGAGGATCAATTTTCATATAACATTTGTCCCAATCCGAGTTTCCTATAATTAGTTACGATTTTAGCAAACAAAACTTTAAGTAACCAATCACACGACGCCACGTCAGCGCTTACCATGCACATACCTCGCGTGCGCGCCCAACTTCAGATAGAATGAAAAGACGAAACTGCCCTTTGTAAGTCAAGAACTATCTTCAGCCCGCGGAGGGCATCCTTGTCCACGTGCCTCCTCCCTTCTCCTTCCTCGCACTAACCTAGCGTTGCTTCCCTGTTCGCGCTGGGCGTGATTTCTGCACTCCTTCCTCGACCCCGCCGGTTGCCAAGGAGTTGTCCCCTACCTTCACTGCGCTCCAGTGCAGGCAAAGAAGCTTCACAGATGCAATCGGTCATCCAGGGTTAGGGTAAGCAGGCCAGCCGCCATGGTCTCCGCCTTGCAGTCTTGCGCGGCTTGTCCTCTACTCCTAGACCCTCTACGGCCTTCGGGGATGGGTCCCCGACCTTCGGGGCACCGTGACGCATCTGCAAGGCCCGCAAACAACCGCTAAGGTGGTGCGAGTCAGGCTGGGAGGACCTGCGATCCATCCGCCTCATGCAGTTGTGTTGTAGCCATGGTGAGTAGCTTAGGGTGTGGCGGCTCTGTCCATGTCTTACTTTGGCTCCTCCTCGTGACCCACCACCATCGCAACCCCTCATGGGTTCCCCGTTTCTCTAGTATCATATAGTTACTTGTGGTTAGGGTTTACGGAAGGAAACAAGGAGGAAGAAGATAGGGAAGAGAGAGGAAGACGTGGGTTTTCTTCTTTGAACTTGACCAGGGGTCTACCCCTATTATAGGGGAGGATATCCTTGCCCTAAGATACCCATCTATGAGGAAACAAGTCATCTCCTTATTAGGAAACCACTTTCCTTCATTAGAAAGCAACTTTCTCTCTTATCCATCTTTTGGATATTCCTTATTATATGGATATTAGGAAATTCGAAATTCCCTTTCCCTTATTTAATTTATGGTTGCTTTTTAATTCCTTGGCACGAATTCCTATTTTCCTTTTATAGAAAAAATATCATCCTTTTAAACGATACCACATAATTCATTAATAAAGCAACACATTATCCTCTTATTTTGTCTTTTTAGTATTTTCTCTTTCTTTCCTCTTTATTGGGACTCCTTGGATCCCAAGATACTCCATTATTTCGAAATTCTCTTTATTGGATACTTATTATCCTTCTAGATGCATCATTATGCATTGTTTCACATTATCTTTTTATTTCTCATTTAAACATCTCTTTTTGAGGATTTCTTTTTATTTCTCTTTTATTTTCCTTATTGGCATTCCTTTTAATATTAGCAACCTCATGGATACGAAATTTCACCAAGAAATCTCATTTATGCCTCTTTTCACTTATTTTCCACATTTTCTTATTGTTTTCAATTTCTTTCTTAATAAAGAAATACATAATTAATCTTTTCTTTTCTTGTTGTTTTCTTTACGCAACTTTGGACTCCTTGGTACCCAAGGAACCCAAGAGGCACGAAATCCTCTTTGGATTTACCTTCTAGAGGTTTCCACATTATTCTTTTCTCAAATATTCAATTATTCATTCTCTAATTGAATTTTCTTTGTTATTTCCTTGTTATTGGGCCCAATAGCCAATAAGGCCCACAACACAGATATCAAGGCTATTGTAAACAAAATCCATGTACTCAAAACAAATTACACCATTCTTTGTTCAATTATCCTTAATATGAGAAATTGCATTTCTCACCAATTGAACCCAAAAATTGGGGTTGTAACATCCTTCCCCTCTTCTAGGAATTTTGTCCTCAAAATTCAAACAAGCAAACAAATAATTCAGAATAAGACTTTTCCATGTCCACCATTGGCCCCTATGTGGCTTTGCCGTACTCATGGCATTTTCAAAGAACCTTTATTATCACATATTCTTTTCTCTGAGTTCTTTCATCCTGGCGTCTATAAACTGCACAGGTGACTCAGGCCATGTCAGCCTCCCTTGGGGCTCACTAGGTTCATTGCTCAGCACATGGTCGGGGTACCTCACATAGTGCTCTAAATTGGACACATGGAACCCATCACATATTATTTTATCCTGAGGGGTAAGGTCAAACTTAACCTTCTCCACCATGTCAAAAGAACCCATACATCGGGGACTCAGCTCTCTTAGTTATAACTTAGAGGGGTCGGATTTTCACATATTCTTCCACAGTAACTAGTATCAGTCTACTTTGCATCTGCTCACGACTCTCATCGTCTCTAGGCTCCTTTCAGCCCTTGCACAATCAAAGTGACTTCATCTACACGCATTGTGGTCCCTTTTCTAACCATCATGTGGTCCTTTTCTACCATCATGTGGTCCCTTTCACCAACATCACCTTACTGAAGTGGTGACCGACACAACCTCCCTTACAAAGCTTCTTATAAAACCTGATACTGGCTATGGTGGTCATTGTCACATCTTTCATAGGATAAGAACTATCTCCAGATATCACCCTATACGAGCACACATGCCCTCATCAGACCCTTTGGTCTGGATTATACTAACCATTAGTTAGGGGGTGATGAACTGTACTATCATCGAGTTCTCCATGTACCTACATCCACTTTATGGAAGTGAACCTTTAGGTCAAACTCAAGAACCTTTGAACTTGCATCCTGGTGTAGTTGAACCATCTCTCTCATGGGTAGTTCAACCAGATCGGTCCCTTGACATAACTCTTTCTTTCTTACATCATCTAGGTAAGGCGATCTACCATAACCCATATTGCATCTCGACCTTCATTGGTCTAGGGAAGATCTATCACAACATCCATAGTGATGAACTCCCATTTCCTCTCAGGGACTCTTTTGTCCTCTATATCGATACACTGGGTTAATGGCATTCGTCCTTTACCTCCTGGCTTGCATGGCCATAACCCACATGCAACTTCATCTTAAGCATCCAAAGTGCTATTGCCATTTACCACGGTGTATGGTGATCTTCAATCATGATTTCCTGTATGTCATGATTCCTCAAGATCGATTCCTCTGAAACCCTAAACCACTCTAATCGGGGTTTCATCACCTTCTTCTCCAAAGAAGTGCATCGGAGGTTCTACCACCATCCTTTCATTGCATCAAGGACTAGACTGGCTAACCAAACAACCCTTAACTTTTCAACGTATCTTATTACATCTGAGTGTTATCCAAACACCTCTCCTTTCCAAACTTAGGGTTAGCCAAACAACCTCTTCGAGCTTCTAGCCAAACTAGTCAGATACATCTCAACTAGAGCATCCATTTCCACTTCACATCCTTAGGTAACATGGAAGACATACACTTCCATGTATTTCACTTATCATATTACCTCAAACTCTATGTCTATCTCCATTAAGAACACTCTCTGATTTCATCATCACGGTGATCAAAACTCAACCTGGTATAACTTGTAAGCTCTACATAGCTCATGATAAAAACTTCATCATAAGGTGACTACCTCATTCCTCTTAGTGTTTGCAAACCATCCATGTATCATACACTTTACCAGGGTAGGTTATCTTCTCTATCCCCATTTTTCGTGGCAATGTTCCAACCTACATCATCTCTTATCCTTGGTGTATGACATGCGTAATGTCCTATCTCTCACCCCCATAACAAGAGGAAATAAGCATTTGGTTGCAGTCCAAATACATAGTTCTTCCTGTTCCAAGAGTAGAGATGGTACATCCCACCTTGCCAGTACACCTTTCAATCTAAGTTGCAACATGCCACATATGTCTCTACATCACAGACATCATGATATCAAACTAGTCTTGAACCTACTGAGGTTTATATCCTTGGTCATCTCCTCTAGGTCTATAGGGTACCGACTCTTTTGGGGTCATCCATCTTCCCTCATGCATCAAGAGAGTGCCCTACTCATCTGCCCTTTGGGTCCCATGAGTTCATGAAGGTGATCAATCTCATACCCATGGCCCTCAGACAATGATAGTTGTTACCTCCCGACCCTATGGTCCTGTGCAACTGGGGAATTAGGCAACTCCTACATTCATCGGTCTTATCCCTACCGGACCCTAGGATAGACTTAGGATTCTCAATTGTAGTACATGTTTACTTAGAGCCTTACCCAAGTCTTCATCATCTCTCTTTCTGCATTCAAGGACTGACTTTCATCCTTTCATAGGGGTCATGGCAACCTGCCTACCTTGGTCAAGCCCCATACTAGTTACCTCCATGGTAACACATTCATATGCAATTAGATATGGATATCTATGGGTCTACAGGTTCTCTCTCATACCATATACTTTTCACTTAGCTTCTCAAGATCATGTGAGACCTCTTCAGGTTACCTTAAACCAAAAAAACTGATATACACCCTACCAAAGGGGTCCCTCTCCCAGAATGGGAGGAAAAACTATCTCTTGACACCATGATCACAAAATCTCTTAGGTCTAGGATTTACATCCACACGAGCCTACTTAACAAGCAGATCACCTATTGTACCATGCTAGGTCATACTTGTCCCCTTTCCTCAATGCTGGATCAAGATCATACCTTCCTTTATCACCAACCTAGCCGTGAGGGGTTCATGAAACATACCTTAAACTTAAGGGGGTTTCCCTTTCCTTTATGCATGAGGCGTACCATGCTCGAAACTATAGCAACTTAATTCTCGTCATGAGCATTAGTATACCACTTCCCCTCTTAGGCCTAGGAACCCTAGGTTCACTTGTAGGTGTCCGACTGTATGCTCTACATGGGTGAAGCCTAGGTTCGGACTTATTTTTGCTCGAGATCATCCATAACCCTTTATGCTCCATCACATAAGCTATCCATCAAACCTCCTCGGCCATGGTTTAAACCTATTGCTCGCACCACTGATGCCTACTGGGTATGCTATGCTCATATCAGCTCGTGGGGTTTCCATGGGTTCTTCTCTATCCTTATTAAGGAAGGAGCTATCCTTCGTCCTGACCTACACGACCCTTCCCAGGGTTGAGTTGCCAAAGGTGCTAAGTCACCCATGGATCATATGGCATCCCAAAGGCATGTCCTTTCAAACACCTGGTCCAACTCATCTCTCTCTAACCTTCACTTAGGGTTAGGGTTAACATCATCCTCAAAGGATGTGTCAGGTCTCTTTTTGCAATGGAGATCTCCATCTCCAAGACTAACTTATCCTCCTGACAAGAAGGTCTAGCATCAGGTCTCTTCTGAGGACATGACAACTTATGTCATACGACCTAAGCATGTATTTATTATTTATTTTGTGCTTCATCTATTAATCTTATGTCCATGACATCTTATTTACATGTCTTTCATTAATTTGGTGGAGGATTCCTTAAACCTTATTAACCTTACTCATACCTCAAGAGGGTGAGGAGAAGAAAGAAAAAAACCCTAATCCTTTAGGTCCTTAACAGAATTTGTGATGAGAAGGGATGAATAAGATGAGAAAAATCCTAAAGGTGTCTTATTTCGATTCATATCCTAAGACTTTGGTCAGGCAGTCACACGAATCCGGGAGTCCTCGTATTCTGACTAGCGGTGCAGAGGAAAATATTGCCAACCCCCGGTCGTGATCCTTTTCTAGACACCTCCGTCTTTCGGAAAATCCTCTAATAACTCTCTTGGGTTCTATGGAGTTTGTAAAATTTAATAATTATTAATGGTTAACTAAGGAACTCAGGCTCTGATACCAAATGTTACGACCCCATCTCCCGATAACCCCCAATTAAGGGAGACCGAGAGGTCGAAGCCGTACCCATAACCTCCGGATCAAAGGTTCGGCAATTAACCAAGAATAATTATCAAATTTTAACATACTATACTGAAAAGTTGTAAGAAAAAATGAACTTTGCATACCTTTTTGAAATTTTGGATTTCTAACTTCTCTACACTTAAGGATTCTATGCTAACTAATCCTCCTAGTATCTTTCTTCATGTATTTCATAATGTGACGATTTACTGTTTGTCCTTTTGGCTTGTTCCTAAAACGCCGACAAACAAAACATCGGTCATCCAAAGCTGGTATGTGGGGGAAACAAATAATGTTCAACTATGTTAACAATATAATCACTCAATTAATCATTTAACAATCAAGATTACATTTTAAGCCAAACTAATCAATCCATACCTATCCACAACTCTGTGTTGTCCCTGTAAGGACTTATATGGTACCTCTATAAAGGTGACTTGATGGACCTACCCTCTAGGCAGCCAAAGTCTTTCATGACCTGATGGACCTACCCTCTAGTTAGCCATGTACTAGGTCAACCATTACGACACAGAGGGGACCAGGATCTGAGCTAGTAGGCACATATCTTATGTGATAATCGTACTCATTTTATAGTTGCAAGAAATAAATAAACATCCAACAGTTTAGTTGCATTCCATGCGATTAAACATCTGGGAAACCATCGGGAAACTAAAGCAGTTATTCATAATCGTAACCACATACCTGATTTGATGAGTCATGCAGATTATTCAACATATACTTCATGTGTATACAATCAAGTCAATCAACAGATCCAAGCAAGTAATTCAATCATCACATAGTTCCTAAAATAAATATGTACTCTATTTATTACACACTTTATCAAGAAATTACTTTACTGACTTGGATTCACTTTCTAGTGTTTCTAATCCGCATTAAGGTTTCATTAGTATTCATTAGGGTTTTTAGATCAATTTCTCAAACTTTATCCCTTTTTGGTTAACAAACCCTAAAATATCCTTTTCCATATTTATGAACCTTAATTGCTCAACTATCCATTTTAATAGTCTTTTATTGACTTAGGATCATCACATCCCTATTTATTCATGGATTTGAACATTTAAACAATTAAAAGACATATTCTCTTAAATTAGGGTTTTTAAGCTCATTAATGCATAGTCATGCACGAAACTCTAAATTAAGCTAATTATATAAAAAAGATCATCTTTTTAGATCCTATCCTCACTTTTATTAACATCAGGTTAATTTCAACTTGAATTATGTCATTAAGACCATTTACCATCAAATCTAAGGGTTTTCCCTTAATTAAAACACTAAAGATGATAACTTTATGTACTTTTCCAATTTCAAGCATATAAACTCTAAATTACACAAATCATGTGCAAAGTTCTTCCTTTTTTATCATAATGTACATTTTTACATTTAACAGGTTAACATCAACTCTAATGATCCATTAAACCCTATTAAACACTTTATTCATTTCAAAATAGGGTTTCTTAATCTTTAATTCATTAAAGATGATAATTTGCACTACTTTTCGCATAACAAGAGGAATTAGCTTGTAAATATTTTTATTGAATTCCCCTCGTTTTGAGGATCAATTTTCATATAACATTTGTCCCAATCCGAGTTTCCTAGAATTAGTTATGATTTTAGCAAACAAAACTTTAAGTAACCAATCACACGACGCCACGTCAGCGCTTACCATGCACATACCTCGTGTGCGCGCCCAACTTCAGATAGAATGAAAAGATGAAACTTCCCTTTGTAAGTCAAGAACTATCTTCAGCCCACGAAGGGCATCCTTGTCCACGCGCCTCCTCCCTTCTCCTTCCTCGCGCTAACCTAGCGCTGCTTCCCTGTTCGCGTTGGGTGTGATTTCTCCACTCCTTCCTCGACCCTGCCGGTTGCCAAGGAGTTGTCCCCTGCCTTCACTGCGCTCCAGCACAGGCAAAGAAGCTTCACGCATGCAGCCGGTCGTCCAGGGTTAGGGTAAGCAGGCCAGACGCCATGGCCGCCGCCTTGCAGTCTTGCACGGCTTGTCCTCTACTCCTGGACCCTCTACGGCCTTCGGGGATGGGTCCCCGACCTTCGGCGCACTGTGGCGCATCTGCAAGGCCCGCAAACAACTGCTAAGGTGGCGCGAGTCAGGCTGGGAGGACCTCCGATCCATCCGCCTCATGCAGCCGTGTTGCTGCCATGGCGAGTAGCTTAGAGCGTGGCGGCTCTGTCCAGGTCTTACTTTGGCTCCTCCTCGTGGCCCACCACCATCGCAACCCCTCCTGGGTTCCCCGTTTCTCTAGTATCATATAGTTATTTGTGGTTAGGGTTTACGGAAGGAAACAAGGAAGAAGAAGATAGGGAAGAGAGAGGAAGACTTGGGTTTTCTTCTTTGAACTTGACCAGGGGTCTACCCCTATTATAGGGGAGGATATCATCGCCCTAAGATACCCATCTATGAGGAAACAAGTCATCTCCTTATTAGGAAACCACTTTCCTTCATTAGAAAGCAACTTTCTCTCTCTTATCCATCTTTTGGATATTCCTTATTATATGGATATTAGGAAATTCAAAATTCCCTTTCCCTTATTTAATTTATGGTTGCTTTTTAATTCCTTGGCACGAATTCCTATTTTCCTTTTATAGAAAAAATATCATCCTTTTAAACGATACCACATAATTCATTAATAAAGCAACACATTGTCCTCTTATTTTGCCTTTTTAGTATTTTCTCTTTCTTTCCTATTTATTGGGACTCCTTGGATCCCAAGATACTCCATTATTTCGAAATTCTCTTTATTGGATACTTATTATCCTTCTAGATGCATCATTATGCATTGTTTCACATTATCTTATTTATTTCTCATTTAAACATCTCTTTTTGAGGATTTCTTTTTATTTCTCTTTTATTTTCCTTATTGTCATTCCTTTTAATATTAGCAACCTCATGGATACGAAATTTCACCAAGAAATCTCATTTATGCCTCTTTTCACTTATTTCCCACATTTTCTTATTATTTTCAATTTCTTTCTTAATAAAGAAATACATAATTAATTTTTTCTTTTTTCTTTTTGCTTTCTTTACGCAACTTTGGACTCCTTGGTACCCAAGGAACCTAAGAGGCATGAAATCCTCTTTGGATTTACCTTCTAGAGGTTTCCACATTATTCTTTTCTCAGATATTCAATTATTCATTCTCTAATTGAATTTTCTTTGTTATTTCCTTGTTATTGGGCCCAATAGCCAATAAGGCCCACAACACAGATATCAAGGCTATTGTAAACAAAATCCATGTACTCAAAAAAAATTACACCATTCTTTGTTCAATTATCCTTAATATGAGAAATTGCATTTCTCACCAATTGAACCCAAAAATTGGGGTTGTAACACATAGTGTTCAAGGTGTTGGACTGATTGATTAGAGTATCGGATTGATTGAAACTGCAATTGACTGATTCTGTATAGTCTGCACTCCCAACCGATCAGCTCATGTGATGAACTGATCGGCTCAGCTTGGTGAACCGATCGACTCAGGTGGTGAGTCGATCGACTCATGGACAGGGTGAACGATTGCTTCAAGTGTTGAAACGATCAGTTCAACTGTTGCAACCGGGCAAGTTGGGAAAGTAAGATTGGTGAGAAATTTCCTTTCGTTTCACTTGCCCAATTTGATTGGAACAAGGATTGGTATTCGATACCAATTAGAAACAAAAGAAGGAAAGTCAATCGGGAACTGATCAGGACCACGAACCGACCGGTTCAGATGTGAACTGACCGGTTCATGGGTCCCAACCGGTCAGTTGAGGTGTCAACCGACCGTTTCAGGTCCCCAACCGACCGTTTCATTTGTGAAACGATCGGTTCAGGTTGCGAGTTGGTTGTTTTTGTGGAAAATCTCGAACCCTTCTACTCCTGCTTTAGTCCCGCATTGCCCGGGATAGAGAACCCTGTCCCATGACCCTCCTATATATATGGGTATTGGGGGCTTCTCAAAGTACAACCAGTTGCTCTGTGAAGTTGTCGTTCTCTTCAGTTTTGGTAACCAAGAGAAAGCCCGAGCAAGTGCTACCCGAAAAGGGAGGCACAGCAAGGGAAAGACAACTACAGAAAGCGACTGGTGGTAGGAGAGTGTGTTGACGACTAGTACGCCAACAGGAGGGTGTGACTACTTCTGATTCCTTGTGGGACAAGGAGATCGGAGTTCCAGGCAGTCCGTGTGGACGACTGCAGAGGCGGGAGACCTCTATCGCTCGGAGGACAACTGTCAATCCCGACAGTCCCGGTGAGACCAGGAGTCTTCAGTCCCGGTGCGACCAGGAGCTGTAAAGACACCGTCCAAGATCAGAGGTGAAGACCGTGCAAGGCGTGAGGTATTGTCGCCAAGCAAGCCTCAGGACAAGGTATGCATCCACAAACCATCTTTCCTATTATTTAGACATTGACACGATTCCTTTTGTTCTGGGTTTTGGGAGAAAAAAAAATTTGTTTCCGCTGCTTCTCAGCCTCCCCTAAAACCCAACAGAAAGATTTGCAATAATTATGTGAATCCTTGAATAAGGTTGGACACAAGGAGCCACATGGTAGAACTTTGATAGTTGTCCTCTTTCCTCCCAATTGGCATCCACATATGTTGGAATGAAACATGTAAAGTATATCTTGTTGCTCATTCTCCAGAATGCATCTCCTTATGAGTTGTTTAGAGCAATACTTGAAAATTTGTGGGTCATCCCAAAAGTATTTCTTCACTAGAGCAAACAATATCTTTCTATCTTCTTTAGTTCGTGTGCTTGGTACACTCCCACTAGACAAGAAATCTTCCATGTGCTTGTACCATGGACTTTGAGTAGAATCAAAAAGAGGAGTTTCTCATGAGGCATTGTCTCTTTGATCTTGTTCATTTCATCATATGATTCAGGTGTCAAATTTTCAACCCCTTTCTCATCAACAACTTCAATATCAAACTCTTAGAAAGAAGAATCCATCAAACCAACCTTGAACTGGAGCCCTTCTTTGACATGAGATACTTAAGAGAAACATGGTTTGTGTAGATAATGAGTTTGTTTTAAAGAAAATAAGATCATAAGTTTTTAAGTGCAAAAACTATAGCAAGAAACTCCTCCTCTGTTGTTTTGTAGTTTCTTTGTGCTTCATCTAAAGTCTTGCAAGCATAATAGATAGCATGAGGTGTCCAACCAACCCTTTGGCATAGCACAGCCCCCACCACCACTTTGGATGCATCAGTTATGATAACAAATGGCAAATAGATGTTGGGAGGCTCCATAATAGGAGGAGAAACTAGCTTATGCCTTAGGTGATTGAAGTCTTCAGTACATTTTGTCACCAAAAATGAACTCAACATCTTTCTTAAGTAAGTTTTACTAGGGCTGGAAAAACCTGACCCGGCCCGCTCGACCCGACCCGACCCGACTAAAGCGGGTTCGGGTCTTGATTTTTTCGACCCGACCCGAAATGACCCGAACCCGAAAAACCCGAAATTATTTGTGGGTCGGGTTCGGGTTTGCAATTCTCGACCCGCGAAACCCGCTCGATCCGAAATTATATCTTTGTATGTATATATATTTTTCCATATTCTAGCCATATAAATTTTTAACACATACAAACATAAATTTATGATAGTTTATATAAGTCTTTGCATGCAAAACAATAATTAATTAGCAAATTCTGCAGCAATTTCGGGTCTAGCGGGTTTGAATTTTCGGGTTTTTCGGGTTTTTATTTTTGGGTTTTTCGGGTGTATATTTCAGGTTTTTCGGGATTGCATATTATATAATATTTTCGGGTTCATCGAGTCATACCTGTAAATATGAATTTTGGGTTTGGGTCAAGCATGTATGACCCGTAATTATTTTTGGGTCAGGTTCGGGTCGAGTATATTTGATCTGACCCAAATTGACTCGAAATAGGACCCACTCAACTCGGACCCGATTGCCAGCCCTAAGTTTTACAATGGTCTGAATATCTTGCAAAAATCTCTAATGAAACAGTGATAGAAATTTGCATGCCCCAAGAAAGAATAGACATGTCTTGCGGTGGAAGGAATAGTTAAAGTAGAAATGAGGCCCACTTTGGTCCTACCAACTTCAATCCTAGCTTTAGATACTCAGTGTCCAAGAACAATTCCCTAGGTAACCATGAAGTGACTTTTCTCCAATGAAAGAACAAATGAACTTTCACACATTTTTCTAGTGTGGTGGTGACGTGAAACAAACAATCATCCAAAGACTTTCCAAACAATGAAAAATCATCCAAGACTTTCAAGGATGAATCTAGCATGTCGGCAAAGGTCGATGTTACACATCTTTGGTAAGTGGAGAGGGAATTGAAAGCTCAAATGGCATTCTCCTATAAGCAAATGTCCCTATTAAACCACTGAATGTAGTCTTATCTTGTTTAACTAGGTGCACTGCCACTTGGAAATTTTGAGAATAGCCATCAAGAAAGAAATAGAAGTTTTGCCCTGCCAATCTCGCTAGAATTTGGTCAGTGAATGGTAGAGTTAAATGATCTATCTTCATCTTGGAATTAAGCTTCATGTATTCCACTCACATCCTACACTTGGACTGTTCTCTCACTGGCATCATCTCTCCATCTCCATAGGGTGCTATAGTGATACGATCCTTCTTGGGAACAACTCTGAAGGGAATCCCCATGGACTATCAGAAATGGGATAGATGATCCTGGCATCAAGTAACTAAACAACCACATTTATATTAGGATTCAATATTCTTTACATTCCATGGCTTAGCCTTGCATCATCTTCAAGATAGATCCTAAGCACACCATGGAGGGTTTAACACCCCTAAAAATAGTAATAGGCCACCCAATGGCTTGGATTTTCATCTTTAGGACATGAATTAGAGCATCTTCTTGATCTAGAGAAAGTATGGAAGAAATTATCACTGGGAGGGTGTTATTTGGACCAAGAAATGCAAACTTTAGGCCTTCAAGAAGTGACTTCAGCTCTAGGATAGGATATTCTTTAATTGAACTTTTCAATGGATATCTAAAAATGGAAGATAAATCTTCACTTGTAGCCACTAGTTCTAGATCATTCTTCTCCTTGGGATCATTATCTGGAAGATCAACAATGCGATCAAGACCTCTACCTTGGTAGAAATTTCAATCATAATAGGCAATCTTCCACAATCTCCTCTAAGAAATCAACAAGATACAATCTTCCTCAGTGGCACATATCATCTCAGAATTGGCAAATGTTTTGAAGATGTTCAATTGGTTCTTCATGTGCATGAAGGTCACATACATGGTGGTGGTCTTTACATGTATCACTACATCAATTGTGGGTAGGAAGGGTCTTCCCAAGATGATAGGCACTTTGTTCGTGTCCTTTTCCATATCAAGCACTATGATCAGAAGGTAAGAAGACAGATGTATCATCATCGAGTCTCACCAACACATCATCAATTCTCCCTTGAGGCATCTTCACATAACGGTAGGCCAATTACAAGGTGCAATTAGCCTGCTCCAAGTGTATCAAATTCAGCTCAACATACACAAGATAAGACATCAAATGTACACTAGAACCCAAGTCAAGAATAGCTTGATTATACACAAGATAAGGCATCAAATCGACGTATTTCCTCTTCTTAGGATCGGTGTGTTGTAGAATGGATCTTACTTGCTCAGTGAGCTTGACTTGCTTTAGCATTCTTCTGGGTGATTTTCTCTTAAAAGTGCACAAGTCCTTAGGGAATATAGCATAAGAGGGAATCTCCTTAATAGCATAGAACAAGGGGATATTAACCCGCACTTTCTTGAAGGTCTCCATGATGTCTTCAGTGTGCTTTTTCTTTCTTTTGTTGTTGGAGGGTTCTTCAAGTGAATCAGGAATGGAGGTCATTGTGAACTCATCTTGACAACATCAATAGGATCATCACACGATATCACACAGAATTATCAACTTCATTGTACCTTGAGTTTTCAAGAGTCTTCCCACTCCTCAACACTATTACAACCTTCACTTTCTCATAAGAAGAAGAGGGAGATTGTGTTGCCTACTGTGGCACTAGAGGTGGTGGCCTTTGGTGTGGTGGATTGGGATTTTGGATGACATATTGTAGTTGTGGTAGTTGTTGCGGAGGTTGTGGATATTGTGGTTATGGTTGTGGAGGCTATTGAAAATTGTATGGAAGTCGTGGTGGTGAAGGAGAATAGGGGTTAGGAGGACCTTTGGTATGTTACAAATTTGGTACTTGCCCTCATGGTGGGATGTGGCTACCTTGAAGAGCACGTGTTGACCCACTAGTATTGTTTGGGTTAGTCATGGTTTGGGAAGGCAGTCTCCCCTCCTCACAATGTGCAAGTGATGAAGAGATTTGATCCAATCTTTTCTCAATTTAACTAATGTTTTCTCCATGGGAGGATACATCTTTCTTGACCTCATTCAAGATTCTCAATCTTCCAAGAACATCATCTTTGAACTTAGAGGTGTACCTTTGTCCTTGGTGTTGTCTTGGTTGCCCTTTTCCTTCTTGACCTTTCTACTAATAGAAGTTGGGATGGTTTCTCCATTCTTGAGTGTAAGAGTTGGACATAGGACCTTGTTTGTTCCAGTTTCCATAAGGTTAAAGAGATTTCACTTCTTCATTCAGAGTCCCCATAGAATGGGAAGATTGGCTAGAAGAGCCACCCACATGTGTCTTCATCAGATTTGTCATATCATCCAAGATTTTCATCATTTGAGGGTTTGCATCATCCTTTGGGCAAGAAGGTGTAGCTCCCTTGTTTCTATCACAATGGTTGTCCGTACTAGAGGCACGGTGTCTTGAGTTTTCAGCCAAGTTCTCAAAGAGAGGCCAAGATTCTTTATGAGGTTTGGCCATGAATGTAATGTTGCATGATCAGTCCCCAATTGTTTGACCCATATAAAAGTCCATAGTAGAAGAGTTTAACCAATTTCCATATAGGCAGCTCATGATGGGGACATTCTCTAAGAAAATTCTAAAATCTCTCACATTTCTCATGAAACTGCTCATTCTCTTTATGACTAAAAGAAGTGACGTACTACTTCTTCTATGTGAGCTTAGCAATAGGATAAATTCTTTTCAAAAATTCATTTTTCATTGCCTCCCAAGTGAAAATCTCTATCTTCAAAGAACACTACTCATTGTCCTTGAGAGAGAAGAGGAACAAGATGAGCAGAATAGAATCATAAGTAGATGCATGAGCCCTTAAAGTAGAGCAAGTCTTGGGAAAGGCGTCTATGTGCTTGTATGGATTTTTGTTTTCAACCCCATACAAAGTAGGAAGAGTTCCAAGAGGAGTAGGTCAAATTGAGCATTGTTGCCCTGGCATTTCATAAACTCTAGTAGTAATAGGAGAATTGTAGTTACCAGGCATTAAGTAGTCATGAAGAGAGTTGTGAGAAGGTGGAGGTGGAGGTTGCCCTTATTCCTCCTAGTTGTGCTTATTTTTGTTTCCCATTTCATCCACAAAGTGTTGGTCTTTTTAGTTCCTCCACATATGCCTCCCTATCTCTGGTTCCTCAAAGAAGCATTCAATAGAGAGAGAGGGAGAGACATCCAAACATGCACTAAGTGTCACATGTACAAGGAACAACCAAAAAATAGGAGATAAGTTAGCAAATATATATATGAAAAAGTAACTCAAAGAATAATGAATAGTAGCGGTAGGGCAACAGGAAAATTTAAAGCTAAACAAACTAGCTAGGACAAGCGCAATTCTCCCTGCCAATGACACCAGAAAGCTTTATGTGATGATCGGATGCAACCAGCTAAACTAGAAAAGGACGGTGCTTAAGGGGAGAGTCACATGAAAATTACTAGGGAGATATGGCACTTTTTCCCTATCAAAGGTGCCAGAAAGCTTGATGTGTCCTAAGAACACCCAGACAGTTGACTTCATTGGATGTGCCTTACGCATACAACATGATCTTTTGAATATTTATAAACCACGTTTGGACACACTATTAAACAAATTTGCAAGCACATGGGCTCTGGAGTAGTATAGAGACTAGTAAGACAGGGTCAAACCCAAGGGGGGGGCTAGAGCTTAGTTTGTTTAGGTTAGGTTCCTAAAGAAGAGTTTAGTGTTCAAGGGTTTAATCTTGGTTTTTCTTATTAAACTTTTGTTGAACAAGCAATTAAAGAAAGGAAATAAGAAAATCTACTTTAACCCTAGACAAGTCAATCCTAATTAGCAAAGCAAGGTTACTAAGCAAGAAAATATAAATTTAGCTAAGACAAGCAACAAAGGGATGTCACTAAGGATTAGATTAACAAAGTAATACTAACTATCAACTAGAGACGACAATTAGCTAAACTAGGCAAAAGAGAAACACTAAAATAGAAATTTAGGCAAAAGATCTAGAAAAGGACTAAACTAGACAAAGAGGCAAAAGATCAAGAAAAGTACTAAAGTGGACAAAGACTAACTAAGGCAAGCACTAGCAATCACAAAGGAACACTAACTACACTAGTAAGTTCTAGCTACCACGAACAAGGTAAGCAACTAAGAAAGTAGAGGAACTAACTAGGCTAGAGAGAAATTAGGGTTTTGATCAATTAATAAAGGTGTCTGACATTTGGGGTAATGTGACTATCACTAGGGTTGGGGTTCATGACACGCAAACATTACTCATTAATTTACATTATCAAACTAAACAGTCAACCTAGATGTTAGAGAAATACCCTAAACTACTAATTAACCATGGTTGGAACAGGGTGTGCATAGGGGAACTAGTCCCTATCACCCCCTATCCAACCTTATCAGCTTCATTTGATTAGGGTTTACTAGGATCTAACACGTCTAGGTTTCTAGCATGGAAACACTTTGGGAAATTGAAGGTCAAGGGTAGTAATGGAGGGTGGTGAGAAAGGTTTTACACCTCATATCACCTCCTATATAGCCTTTAAGGATCTCCAAGACAATGGCTATAAATTTTTCAAAATAGCCACTTAAATCTCACATATAGGATTAAGAGAGTGGATATATGTGTAATAATATGGGTAGCTTGTAGGGATCCACCAGTTGAACCAAGGATCAAATCCCAAAATATCAGCATATAAGCCATTTCCCCTAGAATCGAGGTGGTTTCAAACACAAATCACAACAAAACATGGGAAATGAGATACAACTAGGATATAATCATTGGAAAATGAAAGTATAGAGTTTACACATCACTTTCCCTCAACATGGTATTAAGGTCACACTTTCAACCGCAAATATCCCACCTAGGGGACTTAGCTACTCATGAACAAAAAGTGGAGAAGCAAGAAGAAATAAATGAATAGATATCCATAGATGCTTGGTGAAGACTCCTATTTTTTCACCTCTAGTTGTAGAAGCACGCCCTTCTTGCTCCTTAGTGGATGGATGGCATAAGATGATAGATGAAAGTATAAAAGAACCTATAAAACTAGGATTTTGCAGTGGAAGATGAAGGAAATGGAGTGCAGATAGGTGGAAATGATTGGGAGAGGAATATCTAGAATGCTTGGAGTGGCTAACCTCTAGCTTCCATCCACCAAAAGTTGTTATATAGAGGCTTGGTAAGCATAGGGTTGAGTGGGGGTATTTAGGTAAAATGATATCTAGGAAGTATTAGGTTTTGGGTGGTAGCACAATCTTTTTGGGTAGAACAGCCACGATGGTGGAGAGCAGAATGGACGAGCTAGGAGGGAACAAATGTGGTGGGGAAGAGAAAATCACAATGGAAATTTGGGTTTCTGGAGGTTGGCACAATGGTCATGTTGGGAAGCATTATTGTGGTTGTGTCACAAATCTGTTTGTCACCCTAAGTCCACACTCCTAATGGCTACAAAGCCAAAGGTGAGTGGACTTGGGCGTCTGTCCGTATAATGGCACACAGTTTCACACAAGCAATATATATGAAAAAAGGCAATAACAAGACTAAAGAGGTAACAAGATATTAAACATGAAGATCAGAGATATGTGCCCATTTCTAAATTCAAGTATACCCATTTGTGTTGCATTTTAGAGATTAGAGTCTTGAGTGCAGCGGATCTTCATTTGGGAACTACAAATTCGATAAACAAAACATATTAATGCTAAGCATTAAGTACGCTATGAAAAGGCATATAAACACAGTTTAAGAGTAATACAAAATTTTGCCTAGCCAGAAACATGATCAAAGACAAGAAGAAGAAACAAGATGAGAACACTTAATGATATCGTTTTATTAAAAACATGTTTTAGGTTCCATCATCCATTATATCAACATTAGGTTGCTTATGGATTTCTTTATATTATGTTCAAGGTTTGTCAACATAGACTAATCAACCATGAAAGTAGTAATCATAGGAACAATAGATCAACCAAGTAAATAGCCAAGTATTCATACGAGCATACATATGCGCAAGACAATATCATAGTAGGGTCAAGAGGAAAACATACCTTGCGAGTAGAGTACAAATCATGTTTCTTGGGTAAGATTCCTAGAGGTGACCCAAACCAAGGGAACCTCGCAAAGAAAAGATATAACATGGTGTCTTAGATCAAAAAGATTTTGATAATCAAATCATCATATTATTCATTTGGATGTTCCCCTAGACCTAGGTTTCCTGTATATCAATCTTAGTTCCAAACAGGCATGCAAGTATTCAACATAGCACAAGTATCAACATTAAGGCCTAGGTCTGGGAAAACCATGCACATTATATTAGATAGAAGGGTCATATGATCTCTGATTTGGAGTTAGGGAAGCATGAATTTAGATTTCCACCAAGGTTTAATCATATAAGATCATGACTAGTCATACTAGATCAATTCCATGCAATAAAGTTATATTTCTAAATCATGTGGTCATGTAAGAGCATAGGCTAGATCAAGCTAGTATTTCGTATTGCGGGTATGATGAGTTTACTTATTTGAACAAGTTATAGCATGATATTACCTTGAAGGTCATATTCCATCATATGGGTCCAACTAGGTCAACATAGTCAGTTAATGCACGCAATACGGACTTGAGGTATCATAATTGCAACATGGGTTACTTTAGCATGAAATATTAGTCCATTATTGTTAAACCCCGATCTCACAATTTCCTCAAATCATGAGATTAGGGCATAAGATAGGATTTATATGTAACATAAAGAACACCCTTAACTTTTTCTTTTCCTTTAAACTCTTGATTCTCCGCAATGAACCACATAACATTCTAACAAAGGAATCTGAACATTTCTTTTACTAATCAGACTTTAATAGAAAAGATACATGTATAAACATTCATGATGTCTCTCACATCTTATGCACATAAAACTTGCTAATTAGCATACATATCAAAAGGGGAACAATATTACACATCGTAAATACAACTCTCTCTCTCTTAACTCTTACTGAGGACCTAGAGTGACAAGGACCGACTAACTCAACTAATTGTGTGCTTAACTCTTGTAGCAGATCTACACTGATGCTCTGACCATCTTCAAGTCCACGCGGTTAACCCTAAAAATGTTTGAGTAGAGGGGTGAGCCTACTCGCTCAGTGAATGAGTACTTCAAGGAAACAGACTAATGCACTAATGAGATTACAGATATAATTTTAAGTAAACAATATGACATTTAACAACAATAAATACTACACTGAGCAGTTCTAAAACAATATAACTGAAATAACAAAGAATGTAAATATTGCATCCAAAGAATAACTCCTAGAAGACTATACTCTAGTCTTCCTTAACTCTTTCATTTATAAGGAACTCTGTGAACCTATATGATCATATTTTAGATTATTTTTATGCCCTAAACATATGCAGTGTACTCTGCATATAAAGATCCGTAGCGAACTACGATCCCACCGTACAAGACTTAGCGACACACCCGGGAAATGCTAAGTCTGACTGCCAGCCCTGGTCTGCTGCAAGACTCTCAGGCTCACAAGGCCTCACTACACTCTCAAAAGAGTGAACTCTAGACTCCTCCTCAAACCTGAGCACACAGGCGGAGAGTCTCACCGGGTTACCACCGTGACACAAGCACGGATTAATGTTGAATAACCCCTATTTACTCCAGTGCCACTGTGACACAAGCACGCATTGTTGTTGAACACTGCCTCTCTCTATCCTCGTGCCTGTGACTCCGCACAGTTATTATTGCAATACGAGTTTCACCCCCCTGGTGTAGACCTCTCAAAGGGGTTCTACGGTGTTAGGGCACCTAAGTCTATTAACTGATTAACATATAACCATTTAAACAGGAATATCACATTTCATACTTATTTCACATTATGGGTATCACTTGAAAACACATATATATCATTTGTCATCTTCAACATGACTCAGTAACATCCCTTTCTAGGGCATGTCATATCTCATCACCTGCAATTTACGAGATATGTATTGAAATATAAGAAGCCCTGCAGTATGTAGATATCATCTCAGAGAGAACAAGCATATAAAGTTAAATGCACTAGAAACATACAATTCAACAATTAAGCATCACCACATCTCATATCGAGACCTTTCATATTACCATAGCATGATTCATTGAACGCCCTATCCTTAGGGTTTCATTTGCCTTATTCATTCATCACATGCCAACACCCTACTCTTAGGGTTGCATTCGCCTCATTCACCTTTTCACATGGCTCTCATAAGAATTTCATAGGATATAAGCATTCACTAAATAGAGATTGTTTTCAACAAATCATATACAATCGATATATGTATGAAACCATGGAAAGTGAACTAAATTTAGGTTTTCATGCTATTCACTGAGATATCATGTATCAAGAATAAAATTCAATTAAGATAACCCATGAGGTACATCCTAACCACTTATAAGATTACTAGTCCTCTTCAATAAGGTTGAAACTCTAGTGATATCTCAATCAGGTTAAACCCTAATTACATCATATGGTATAAATATGAAAAAAAAGCATTCTTACTAGGATGTGTTGTATACATTTCTGATGTGAATCTACCATCAAGGAGTCATTCAAACAGAGAAGGAATCCATATCATATCAAATTGCAACAACTTAAATTAAACGGACATTTCAGGTTTTAGGATCACATACCAAGCAATTAGGGATTTGGATGCTATAATCAAATTTCGTGCATTACACTGTTTGAAGGAAGAACCCACTCACCCTAAGGTGTGAAAACACCTCAAAACTGCAGCTCAACTCAGGGAATCTCGAACTCACATCAAATCCCTAGCAAATCTCCCAATTCCTCTTCCATTCAACTCGGGAACCTTGAAAATGAGGGATTATGAAGAAAGGGTGAGAAAAGAGGGAATTTTGACATCATCTTGGATCAAATCAGAGCATGGATGGAATCTTGACATGAGAGAGAAGATCCACCATAAAAGTCTATGCAAAGAATCCAAACTTACTTGATTTCACCCTTCCTGGAATCGCAAAACCCTAATTCAGCAATTCCCCCACTTTCTCCACTCAAGCCCTAACTCTCCCTCTCTCTCTCTAGGAGCTCGTTTCTCTGGAATGAATGACGAAGAATGAGATCTGTGTGTGTGTGTGGTCTATCATATAAGTCAATTTGAGCTGCTTGGGTCAATTGCATATTGACCCAACACTCAACTTTAATTATATTGGCTGAATATTCAGTTATACAAAAGTTATTGTAATTCGTTTATTTCAGAGATCAAACATTCTCCAACAATTATGGGAATTTAGCACTTGTTTATAATTGATCTATAAAGCTTCAGTTAAAATTTGATATCATTTGGAGTTACCAATAAAAAGATAAAATTCAATTACCACACTGTTGTATAAATCTAGAAATGTGATCGGCCGAGTTTGAAACTCGACCGATAAACAGGTCAGAACATTCTTCAAAAATTCTGATATTTACCAATATTGTTCACATTTTATATATACAAATCATATCCAAATTTGAAGTAAATTAGAGTTACACATAAATACTAAAAATCATTTAGTGAGACATTCTACTTATCAAATTCTGTATTCATGTATCATCAAAACCCTATTTTGGGCCGATTAGGGTCTATGCTTCTCAAACCCTAATTCTCAAGACAAAAGAACATTTAAACTTATTATCATAGTTAAAACATCCTGATTGTGTTATCGTCATTAATTAGATTTCAAGAATGATTATTGCAATTAATCTTTGCAATTGTCTAGGTAAACCCTAGTTTACCAATTAAGCTCAAATGGGGTCGTAACAATTATGTAGAAAGGTCTAGAAAAGATTTCTGATTTCAATACTTAGGTATTAGATGATAACAAACTAAGCCAAAGTCCAAGACTTGATCAAGTTATATCATAAGCACATAAATGGACCATTTTAGGGAAAAAATAGTCATAGACGTCATGAACAGTAAAAGTGAACTATAGATTACTGATAGAAATGGTTTAGAACTGCATGATACCATCATAGATACAAGGAAGCATCAAAGGGCATAAATACCATTGAATAAACTTAAAGGTATTACTTTTAGCAAAAACAGGAGAATCAAGACTAGAATTAGGTTGTAAAACCATTTTTAATAGATAGGTCTCGTTATTCTGATCAAAATGGTATATTACATCATATGACTTGGTTAAACAACCCAAAAGATTTAAGTATTGGAAGATTCAAGTATTAAAGGAGGATTTTTAAAGGTAAATACCCTGATCAGGCCGCAATGGGCCGGGGTTCCCTCATTGGGCTCGCGGCCAGGCCTGAGCGAGCCGGCCCACCCGTCCCCAGCTCCCAGCCGCCCGGGGTACAGTAACTGCTCCAAGCCGGGGTTCCCTCATTGGGCTCGCGGCCAGGCCTGAGCGAGCCAGCCCACCCGTCCCCAACTCCCAGCCGCTCGGGGTTCAGCAACCGCTCCAAGCCGCCTCTCACCGCCGTTGGCCGATACCGCGAGCGGTAGCTAGCGTCCTGTAGATGTCGTGCATCGCCGCCCACCGTCATCACTTTGCTGGTGCGAGATGGCTCATCGGAGCTCCAGGACAAGCCAGTCCCAGGGCACGATGGATCCGGAGGAGTGGTTGTCTGACTCCCTTACGACCGCTCGGACTCAGTGGCTGGCTCAGTCGACGTCGAAAGCCGGTGGAGGAGGAAACCCCATTTGGGATGGTGCGGCGGCGTCGCCCAGGCGTATGAGGAAAAGAAGAGAGGAAGGGAGGTGCTAGGGCTTGCAAAACGAGAGGAAAAGAGAGTGAAATGAAACAGGGAGGAGTTATATAGGCATAGGGGAAGTTGATTGGGGGAAAGGAGGCACGAAACGGAGGCGCCAAAGTGGGGTGATAGGAGGTAGATGATGGTGTGTACGGAGGTAGGGGAAAGGAGGGAAACCGTCTGATCGAGGCTTGATCCTGGTCGGCAGCATCCAACAGCTTCCATTCAATTAATCATGGCCCGGGCTTTGTGATTGGCCAATCATAGGAGGCGTGGATCGCTGGAGTCAAAAGAAGAAGCAAAGGGGGCGCCTCCCCCCTAATTGGGCCACGGATGACAAATCGGTCCAATTGGGGTCAAGAGCAGGCTAAAATAAGTGATAAAACAAAGATTAAATTGAAATTTTTAAAAGGTCATACCTTGTGATTTATGACTCCGATTGAAGTGATTTTTGGGCCATTGGATTCGAAATTGAATCCTCCACATCTTAAAATGCATTCCACATCAAGAAGAGCTCATGTAAAGGGTTCAAATGTGATTGCAAGTTGGTGATACATAGTAGGCATGTCACTTAGTTCAAATCCCAAATTAGAGTCATAAATAGGTACAAAGCAATATTCAATAAAATCCAACTCATCAATTGAGCATAAGTTGACTCAAAGTAATCAATTTGAGGGTGAGGAAGGCCATTGAGTACAATAGAGCATTTAATGGGTCAAGAGGTAAATGGAATGAGAGGAAATCCAGGTTATCATAGGTTGTTGTGAGGTGGAATGGTTGTGACTGGCAACACGAACATGGTGCGGGAGTTGGATCATGGTCATTATCCTTGCCACGGGCCTTCTGACATTTTGGCAACATTGTTATTTTTACTGGCACGTCCGTGTTGGGGTCTTCTTGGCACAATTATGTTGTGCAGAATAGTCGTGCTGATGAACTTCATTTAAGCTTCGTCCTTATTGTTCTTCTCTGTGATTTTTAGCATTTGTAGAACGGTCGTATTGTTGTCCCATGATTTTTCTGGGGTTTCTTCCTTGCACTTTGATCTTCATATTTACCATATGTGGAGTTCTTTACTTTATCTGAACTCTTGGCCACTAGGTTTGGGTTGGGGAATCTCTTAAACTCTCTTTAGGCTCCTTCAAAGGTAGAGAAACCCTTAGATCCTCCTACTTATCTCTCTTCCATCCAAACCATGATCAAGGTACCTAAAAAACATGCAAAGAATCTCCATAAATGCATTTTATGATAAACCATTTATCGGGAGAAGTAATATGCATTCTAACATGTACATATATGATAAAGGGGAAAAATGACACAATATTAAGACCTAAATTAGGTCTACATCAAATTAGGTATGGGTTATGGTCAATCTTATGTACAACCTCACATCACCAAGTGGACATTGTATTGGAAACTTGTAGCATCGTGGCCTACTATGATGGACTTGACCATGAGAGGTCATATCAATTGTCTATCATTGACTCAAGATTGGGCTAAATGAAGAACATCGGCTCAGGGTACTGTAATGATCAGACCTCAAGCCGAGAATAAAGTCCCATCCATACTTCACATTGTTGGATAAATTGGACATTATGATAAATCCCTTTGTTTCAATGATGACAAACATTTCATTCTTGTTGATCTAACGTGCTACTTGAGTGTTGCAGGAATGAGGTGGATGACAAAGCTCTAGGGAATCTATATGCTTGACTGATTGTAAATGTCATGAAATGTAATCAATTGTAAACTTGTACAAATATATAATGTACAAGTACTTAGACTTCATGTAAATCAAGCGTTAGATCTTCCCTAGCTAAATACCACACTTAGATAGGTCATCCCCTTCAATAGTGTCACATATGCACATTCATACACACGCTCTGATACCAATTGAAAAACCACTAGAGGGGGGGGTGAATAGGGTTTTAAAAATATTTCAATATAATTTAACTCAAATAAAAGGTGAAAATCAAATCATGTTTGTGACCTTAGAATCCTTAATTTGTCTTAATTATAAGATTAAGGGGGAGCTTACAAAAACTATTTTGATTATAAGATTAAGTAGCTTACAAAATCTTGAAAACCTCATTTGAAGCTTATCATGACCTTAGTAATCTTAGTCATGAAAAATAGAGAAATCAATATGTATTCATCATAAGCTTAAGAGAATCTCACTTCATTTTCTGGGCTTAACATCCCTTTGTAAAATGGATGAGAAATCAATACACATATGCCATGAACTTAAAAGGGACTCACTTCATTTCAAGGCTTAACATCCTTTGCAAATGATTGAGCAACAAATTGTGGCTAAATTAGACAAAAATGATATTAAATCCATGTTCCTAATAGAATATCTATTTAAGGGGGAGCATAGTATAAAATTAAGGGGGAGAAGAAATATAAAATATTCAACCTGGATATCTTTTTGAAATGACAAAGGGGGAGAAAGAATATAAAATCAAAAATATAAATGAGTTTCATCTCGGTGGCCAGCACTCACTTGCAAAACAAGAATGGCTACAAAAGGTAATCCTCAGGTATGAAACTCACATGCTTTATATTTCCTTATTTCATATTTAGGAAATGTTTGTCATCTTCAAAAAGGGGGAGATTGTTGGATAAATTGGACATTATGATAAATCTCTTTGTTTCTATGATGACAAACATTTCATTCTTGTTGATCTAACGTGCTACTTGAGTGTTGCAGGAATGAGGTGGATGACAAAGCTCTAGGGAATCTATATGCTTGACTGATTGTAAATGTCATGAAATGTAATCAATTGTAAACTTGTACAAATATATAATGTACAAGTACTTAGACTTCATGTAAATCAAGCGTTAGATCTTCCCTAGCTAAATACCACACTTAGATAGGTCATCCCCTTCAATAGTGTCACATATGCACATTCATACACACACTCAATGCCTTAATTGAAAAGATTGAAACAGGGTCAATCTCGGTCGACAAACTCCTCGACCGCGAATGACCCAAGTAGCCGTTAGAGGTAGTTGGCAGTTGGAGATGAATGTTACTATCACTTGATCCAGAGTGCCTGTCGGTCGACAAAAGTTCGACCGAGTAGGCATCTCGGTCGACAATTCCTCGACCGAGATGGACTCTGACAGCAACTGCAGAATTAATTAACTAGCCGTTGCTAATGCACCTAACTTGTACCTAACGGCTAGTTAAGCACTTAGAACCCCCTAGAATGTGTCTAGAACGTCCTTAAGCACTTGTAGGCCATTCCTATAAATAGGACATGCCTTAGGACACCTAAACATACCTAAGCTACACTTGTGCTATACTTGAGCTTACACTTGAATTGGCAATCTGTTTTTGAGCAATAGAGCAATTCCTACATTGGCTATTCATTCCCATTGCTCCCAATTCGTGTCCTATAGGCTAGCATCTCCTATCCACAGCAATTACATTGCCACACACATTGGTTAGGAGATCTATACGCTTGATCTAGGCAAATCAAGCCTTGTGCTTCAAAGGATAAGTTGTAATTTCTGTTTTTCCTTCTTGTTCCTTGTATCTTTTGTATTCTCCTTGCTACTCCTAGGGTTGGAGGCTGCGGATTGGAGAAGGTTCTTCTTGGAGGAGAAGGTGGACTTCAAGCTACTTCAAGAAGGCTATTGCAACGGGAAGCTACTTCAAGAAGGCTATTGTAACGGAGGTTGGTGCAATTACTTCTAGGTGAAGGCTGCTTCAAGGTTGGTGCAATTACTTCAAGGTGAAGGCTGCTTGAAGGGTTTAGGGAGAGAATTGTAATTTTATGTAAAGTCCTTGCGAGGTAATAAAATTAAATTCTTTCCAAATCCCGGTTGGGTAAGCAACCGGGTAGTGGACTGACTGCCTTAGTATTTGCTAAGGTAGGAACCACTCTAAACCCTTGTCTCCTTGTCCAATATTCTTGTGGTTGGTTGTTTGAGTTAAATTATATTGAAATATTTTTAAAACCCTATTCACCCCCCTCTAGTGGTTTTTCACACATGCATCATAGTTGTAAAAAGATAATGCACCAACGTTTCCAAGGATATCATCCTCATAACAACATCCTACCTCGTGGAAAAGGTCTAAGACAATGACCAATATGACTACCCTAGCATCACAATTAGCATCAGGAAATTACCCCTCATAATTGAAGATATACAGGATGTTTGGAACTCCCATAAAAACCAACAATCCAAATGCAAGATCATCCCTCCAAACATGGAAGCTACAAAGTTCATGCCTACCCTTGCAGTCAAACAACCATGTCCAGAGCACTCTAACGCAAGAGAAAGCAATGACAACCATGATGAATGTTGGCAAGCTAAAAATTGTCGAATTAACCCCTAGAGCTATGGAGAAGCCATCCAATGTAGCTGGTCATGATCCTATATGGATCTTCCCTAGGTAGCCAAGCCAAGATGAATCTGAAACTACAACTCCCAAAGACATAGAGGAAGATTACTACATTTTTGGGGCAAATACAATCACACCTATGACATGAACGAAGGATAGGGTGTCAACGGCATCTTAGATAAAAAAAACTATGAAAGACCTAGAATCCCTCATCCACCCTATACAAAATTTTGATGAGGTCCAACACCGGTGTGTAAATGACTGCAATGTCCTAAGGACCGGGTCATCTCACACACCCAAAAAAAAGCTTGTTAGAGGAATGGATCCCTGATGTGGTAGGGATCCCATAGTAATTTCTTAGTCATGCTCTATCACATCCCTACTCTCCCCCTCATAACCCTAAAAATATGCACAATCTACAAAATTCAAAAAACCTAAAAATTAGTTGAAGAAAAGATGATTCTACAAGATCGTGCTGACTATTTCACTAAAGTAGCATAAAACCACAATGAGGTAGATGTTGAGTTCAAAGACGTTTACATCTTTGAGTATAAGATAAAGGAGCAACAACTTTTTCAAAATGAAGACAAGGCAGAGACATTGAATCTCAACTCAAGCCCAGAGCAACACAATGTCAAAATTGGGGTGTGTCTACCTCAAAATATCAAAGACCAACTGGTGTAGCTTCTATGTGTTGGGTTTTAGGGGAGGCAGAGAAGGCAGCGGAAACAAAAAAATTCTCCTCCAAACCCAGAATAAGGAAACGCGTCAATGTCTATACAATAGGAAAGGATGGTTTGTGGAATCATACCTTGTCCCGAGGCTTGCTCGGCGACAATACCTCGTGGCTTGTGCGGTCTTCACCTCCGGTCTTGGACGGTGTCTGTGCAGCTCCTGGTCTCACCGGGACTGTCGGGATTGACATCTGTCCTCTGAGCGGCAAAAATCTCCCGCCTCTGAAGTAGTCCACACGGACCACCTGGAACTCCAATCTCCTTGTCTCATAAGGAATTGGAAGGTGTCGCACCCTCCTATCAGCGTACTAGTCACTGACACACTCTCCTGCCACCAGTCGCTTTCTGCAGTTGTCTTTCCCTTGTTGTTCCTCCCTTATCGGGTAGCACTTGCTCGGGCTCTCAAGGTTGCCAAAACCAGAGAGAACGACAACTTTACAGAGCAACTGGTTGCACTGAGTTGTTCTTTGAGAATCCCCCAATACCCCTATATATAGGAGGGTCATGGGACATGGTTCTCTATCCCGGGCAATGTGAGACTAAAGCAGGAGTAGAAGGGTTCAAGATTTTCCACAAAAACAACCAACTACGCAACCTGAACCGATCGTTTCATTTCTGAAACAATCGTTTGGGGACCTGAGCCAGTCGGTTGACACCTCAACCGATCGGTTGGGACCCATGAAACGGTCGGTTCACTTCTGAACCGATCGGTTCGTGGTCCTGGTCAGTTCCTGATTCACTTTCCATCTTTTATTTCTAATTGGTATCAAATACCAATCCTTATTCCAATCAAATTGGGCAAGTGAAATGAAAGAAATTTCTCACCAATCCTACTTTCCCAACTTGCTCGGTTGCAACAGTTGAACCGATCGTTTCAACTCTTGAAGCGATTGTTTCACCCTGTCCATCAGTCGATTGAGTCACCATCTGAGTCGATCGGTTCACCAAGCTCAGCCGATCGGTTCATCACATGAGCCAATCGGTTGGGAGTGCATATTGTGCAGAATCAGTCAATTGCAGTTTCAATCAATCTGATACTCCAATCAATCAGTCCAACACCTTGAACATTATGATACTGAGCTATCAATTGATTGAGTGTTTAATTGAACTACTAAACTCCTTTAGTAATCAATCTAAATATTGTTTGTGGACAAAACTCCTCTTCTAGGTTAAATCCTATGTGTGTGACCCTACAGGTCCTTTTTCACGTTGGCAGTGAAAGTCCATAACACTTATGACTTCACAAGCAAAGAGCGGTGCCTAGTCACACATCAGTGTTACCCAAGTGAAATAGAAAGTTGGAGAACAACTTTCAATCCTACAATCCGTGAATGGTGTTACAGTGAATGTATAATTCCTTTGTCACTGATATCCTGAATGAACTCGAGGCATGGAACAGTCATCCTATCAACATTCATTCATTTCCTTGATCTCAGAGCAGACTGGGTGAGATATGTGTGACATCAATATCACATATTGATTCACACGTGCATGCGCATGCCTTTCTCAATCCTACTCATCAAGTGGCCAAGTACATCAAACTCCCTTAGGAGGGACAAATCCCATATCTATCACTCACCCCTCAAAAGCCCCATGTGTCAAAGCCACCCAATCATCACCTTTATAACAACCCATGTTGCAGGACTGCGTTTGATGATGTCAAAGTGTACCCAACGACATGTGTTGAGTGTAGTGATTTCAGGTCTAAGAATCACACTCACCACCATCACTGTGAGAGCTGACTGTGACTACCAAGTCATGGTTCCATGTGTCACTCTCACGGTGGGTCTGTCTAGTACCTTGTTCTCTAACAAGTACCTATGTGCTTGGTTTGATATCATTATATCATGACTAATGAGATTCTGTCATCAACCAACACACAATCTAGTCTTTAGTGTTATTGATGTATATGGTTATTTCCACAATAACAACCGACTAGGGACCAAATAAGAATGTATACTCTTAAGATCTGTATGATCTCATCGTTTAGGTCCTTAACCTAAAAGCATACGTCACTGATATCCCGAATGAACTCAAGGCATGGAACAATCATCTTGTCAATGTTCATTCACTTTCTTTATCTCAGAGTAGATTGGAAGAGATATGTATGACATCAATAATATCACATATTGATTCACACATGCATGCATGCCTTTCTCAATCCTACTCATCAAGTGGCCATGGATATCAAACTCCCTCAGGAGGGACAAATCCCATATCTATCACTCACCCCTCACAAGCCCCATGTGTAAAATCCACCCAATCATCACCTTTATAACAACCCATGTTTCAGGACTGCGTTTGATGATGTCAAAGTGTGCCCAACGACATGTGTTGAGTGTAGTGATTTCAGGTCAAAGAATCACACTCACCACCATCACTGTGAGTATTGACTGTGACTACCAAGTCATGGTTCCATGTGTCAAACTCACAGTGGGTCTATCCGGTACACTTGTTCTCTAACAAGTACCTATGTGTTTGGTTTGGTATCTCTATATCATGACTAATGAGATTCTGTTATCAACCAACACCACAATCTAGTCTTGTGTGTCATTGTTGTCTATCTACCTTCCACAATGACATCCGACTAGGGACATAATGAGAATGTACAAAATCTTAGCATCTGTATGATCTCATTGTTCAGGTCCTGAACCTGAAGGCATACGTCATTGAGTACTGTCATTCTCTAGACATTCAATCTATTCTATCACTATCTCATATGATTGAACCAGAAAGAATTGGAAGCTTGCCTTTGATGTTTATCAAATCAATCTTAATGTATTCCACCAATCATCCCATGATTGGCTCTCAGGGCATACATACCAACAGACTCCCACTTGCACCGTGAGCCAATCACCCTTGAATCATATTCATAGTGATCTTCAAACATGTCCCACATGTTAATGTGCTCTAGTGCGATCATAGTGAGTAATGGCAACACCTTGCAAAAGTCAGTTTTTAACTACATGTCTCTCATCTCTTTGTTGTACGTCACACGTATGAGATGGAGTTCTCGTAATATGTGATCTAGTATTCCTTTGCTAACCTTTAGCCACATTGCATGATCAAGGATTCCATACTTGTCATCAATGACCAGAATATCTATAAGTTCATCTCATGAACTTCCAGACCCATATAGTATCCACTATTGTTCTCTAACACACGGATACTCGGAATTTCCCTTTTAAATGGTTTTATTGGAACACTTCCAATTATCAACAAACTTTCACTTTAATATATCCTATATATATTTTGCGATTAATTTTCTGTCCTTTCGGAAGTTCGCATCAATGTAACTCTTTGCATTGAACTCTTCCTCATCTCCATAGAACTAATACTTCAAGTACTTATCAAGTTCTCATGGTATTCCAGTAACCCTTACTGGAAGTAGACATACATCCACTCGTCATGTCTTACATATGAGTTATCAGGATGAGCACACCATATTGCCATGTCCTACATACAAGATGATGAATGCATTTTGTTCTTGCCATGTCGATACATGCAAGATAATGGGATGATTACATACATGATAGATCCATATCTATTCTTAGTGTTCCCATTCTTCATAAGAATTGGACACTTGGCCTTGGGATACTAACTCCATGTAACATGAACAAGTTTTCTCCCACTGAATCTGTACATACTGAACCCTTTAGTACAGATTGCCAATGTATGCTTTCTCTTTTCAGGTCAAGAGGTTTTCGAGAACTATATCTATAGATCTCTATTCCTATCACATAGGAAACGTCTCTATCTTCCTTAAAGATAATTTCCACTTTTGGATTTCCATTCTAGAACATTTCCATTTCACATCAACATGTGGAATGTGAACACACTCCCACTAAATCACATATCCCTTCTTTATCTTTGACATATCAGTCAAACCCTTTGACTATATCATCAAAGTAAAGATCCAATTCTGAGTTGCTTGTACTCAATCAATCACATTGATTAGTCCATTGTAACTTATAGACTTCATTTGCATTAGTGGATTCATAAACCTTATAGGTTGTGTCACGTACACATCCTTGTTTTATTCCTCATAGGAATGTGGTTTTAGTATCCATATGCCAAATGTCTTAGTCATTAAGTTGCAATCAACGAGCATCATCCTTCTCAAAATGTTATCCATGTGTCTTAACACTTAAGACTCATTTGCACTTATGGATTTCATTCCAATGGGTGCTACCATCAAGGTCATACCTTATGGTTCACATGGATGTCATTTAGGGTGAAATGGTCATAAACCATAACTTAAAATTCGGGTCCTCATATTCATCTAGATAGTTGACTCATCACATGAACAATTCATCACATAGATAAATGAGGTGTATCCGTCAAGGATATAAGAACTCACAACCCTTGTGATTCTTAATGTCCTTTATTAGTGTGGGGTATTCTTTTATTAAGAAGAATTCAGTTATTTGATAATCATTCTCTAACTCCTTAGAGTATGATTCCTTCTTGATTTAGACATCACCATGCCTTAATCATGAGTTCACTATGATACACTATCATAATCACTCATAAGGGTATCAAACATTTGGTCCAAGTATTTCATTCATTGATCTCATCAAGAATTAACACTTTACCAAATTTGCACTTCATCTATGATAATCGTGAACACTTCAAGACATTCATATTGGTATTTCTCTAAACACCATTTGAAGTATTAGCATTTGTTCCAATAGGTATGTAAATACATCACATGTATTATACCTAATGGGATAATCATTCTCCCACTACCTTTAGTGAAGATTGATTAATCATGTCCAAGATATTCATGTCTCTTACTGGTTCTCTAACCAAAAGAGTCTAGATTTATCCATCACATGGAAACTAGAAATGAATTTCTCATGATTGATGCTAATTTGATTCTTTGAGTTATCTATAACTTTTAGGTATCATTTTATCTTATGCATATCGAATACCACAAGATAAATAAGGCATTGCCACAAAGATCATATCTTTATAAATTGAAACATCTCTTTATTGATTGCCATCATTGTCATACAATATGCAAAAATAAAGTGTTTCTATCTATTGGAAAATATGAAATAGCAGTTCTCAACTCTATTTCGTGCCCTTTAGGCTGAAATAAACTTAAAGGTACTCCTATCTATGGCAGTAACACTTGCTCCAATGATGGGTACTCCTTTCTTGGTCCTTTCACAAAGGCCATCACTTATTTGTGGATATTGCATATCATATATGACATATCCATATCTTGGTATCATATACCTCAGATAAAGAAGTGGTTCATTTCATGATACCTTAGGTGGAGATCTCCATCCCCTCCTTCATCTTCTTTTGTTCTTCCAGATATAGAGGGCAATTCCCTCATACACCCTTTCCCCATGTGCCTTGAGGCTGAAGACGGCTTGGATTGCTGGCTAGCATCAGAACACTTCTTTGCTTTGCCCTTGTCCTTGCCCTTAAGAATTACCTTTTCTTTTATCACATCAAAGATTATGGTTTGTCTTTCTTCATCTTTGCCTCTACTATCCTCAACATGTCCAACAACTCTGTCAACGCTTTTCAAATTTGTTCATGTTGTAGCTTATCATGAATTGTATGATTCTCGCAACATTTGCAGTATCATACCAATAGCCAACTCTTGGCTCAGAGGGAATCCTTTTAGTCAGGTTTTCCACATACCCAATCACATTGAGTGTGTGAATACCTTACTGGATCTCCTTCTGTCATGACATACTAGGACAGTGTCTTGGAGACATCATATGTCTCATGTTGTCTCTGCAACTCATAGTTCAGAGAACACAACATCAAGCACTCCTCATCAATGTCTTCCTCGGTATGCTTCCATAAGCATACTTTCAGCCTTTGATGTGGTGGGATTAAGTTCATCTGGTTCTAGTATAACTAGGAGTTAGAGCTTTCGCTCTTTGATTGAGAACACTTCTCAATGTCCTAACCAATCGTGGAAGTTTGTCCCATTTAACTTGTCCTTTTCAAGGACCGATCGCAAAGGAAAGTGATTTTTGTTTGTTGCCATTTGTACTAAAAAAGGAAATATGCAATTTTAGTCCAAAAACTCATTTTTGACTTATTTGATTGATTTGAAAAATTGACGATATAATTAGGCCTTTAATTAATTATCACTCCCACTATTTTACTTCAAATTGATAGCCCTCACCATCAATTCAGAAGATTGCAGCGTACAACCTTCTAGTGGGCAAGATCCTGAAATCCTCTAAGTCATGGACCAGCTAGGGCTGTCACCCACAACATAGATCTCTCAGGTAGGCAACTCTTGCCAATTGCATCATATGCAACTCTTGATAAGATGTCATATGCAACTCCTTGCCATGATCATCTCCATGCCTCAAGGTACTAGATCATCTTGTTAAGTCCGACCCAAAGCAAACACGATGAATATGCACCCTGCTAGGGAAGACCCACACATTCATCCTTCACGCTTCCACGAGATAGACGGTGCACCACGCTAGGGCGTGCCCACACTTGGTCGATCAAGCTTTTCACGTGTGTCACATTTGGAAGGCATCTAAAACTTAATATTTAATGAGGGATTTAGTTTACATATATATATATATATATATATATATATATCCAATCACCACAATACATAGTATGTATCATATACATGCTATATCCCACAGAAAACATGCAAAATAATAAAAGCGATGATTATGGCCATCCTAATGTGATTCCTCGAGCCAAGAGGAATCACGGTCATCTAGGTCTACATCACATGCAACCTGTACAAGATGAACTTTGTGCTTTGCCTTTCTAGGTTTGATCAACTCATCACATGACTGATCGGCTCGTCATCAGGCCGGTCGGCTGGGTTCCACCAGCCGATCGGTTGGCTCCTCCAACCAATCGGTTCGCTTGGTCATCGTACATCTCATCATGGCCGCCACTCGCTCGTCTCGCTCCTCGAACCGGTCATCAACTGATCGGATCACTCCTTGAACTGATCGTCTCAAACGTCAACCGATCGGTTCACTCCTTGAACCAATCGTCTCAGTTGTCGTCAGGATGTCCGTCGCTCTTTGACATAACATGAAATAAAATTCTATCCTATTTTACATTGTAAAAAGAGAAACCTCGAGTTACATTCGAGGGGAGCAAAGGTAGGAAAGAAATCTCGAATTATTTTGAGTTACATCAGGAATATGAGAAGGAAGATCAGTGCGCAGAACGAGATGCAAGCAACCACATACAACCATATACAGATAGGGTTTATTGGCCATAACCACGCTATACATCCACCACAAAACTCATTTAACGGCGATGTGTATCGAGTGCATTCATAATACATATCATATATGTAAATTGGGATTTGTGGATTTAGGATTGGACATGCATAAAGCCAATTTTATTCGCATCGTATGCAATAAATAAAGGTGACAAACCAAAATCGATCATATCGATAATCCTAAAGTATAGAGCAGTTGACGTGGCTCTAATACCACTATTGGGTTTTAGGGGAGGCAGAGAAGGCAGCGGAAATAAAAATTTTCTCCTCCAAACCCAGAACAAGGATACGCGTCAACGTCTATACAACAGGAAAGGATGGTTTGTGGAATCATACCTTATCCCGAGGCTTGCTCGGAGACAATACCTCGCGGCTTGCGTGGTCTTCACCTCCAGTCTTGTACGGTGTCTGTGCAGCTCCTGGTCGCACCGGGACTGACGACTCCTGGTCTCACCGGGACTGTCGGGATTGCCAGCTGTCCTCCGAGCGGCAGAAATCTCCCGCCTCTGAAGTAGTCTACACAGACCACCTGGAACTCCAATCTCCTTGTCTCACAAGGAATTGGAAGGAGTCTCACCCTCCTGTCAGCGTACTAGTCACTGACACACTCTCCTGCCACCAGTCGCTTTCTGCAGTTGTCTTTCCCTTGTTGTGCCTCCCTTATTAGGTAGCACTTGCTCGGGCTCTCTCGGTTGCCAAAACCAGAGAGAACGACAACTTTACAGAGCAACTGTTTGCACTGAGTTGTTCTTTGAGAATCCCCCAATACCGCTATATATAGGAGGGTCATGGGATAGGGTTCTCTATCCCGGGCAATGCGGGACTAAATCAGGAGTAGAAGGGTTTGAGATTTTCTACAAAAACAACCAACTACGCAACATGAACCGATCGTTTCATTTCTGAAACGGTCGGTTGGGGACCTCAGGCGGTCGGTTGACACCTCAACCGATCGGTTGGGACCCATGAAACGGTCGGTTCACTTCTGAACCGATCGGTTCGTGGTCCTGGTCAGTTCCCGATTGACTTTCCATCTTTTGTTTCTAATTGGTATCAAATACCAATCCTTGTTCCAATCAAATTGGGCAAGTGAAACGAAAGAAATTTCTCACCAATCCTACTTTCCCAACTTGCTCGGTTGCAACAGTTGAACCGATCATTTCAACACTTGAAGCGATTGTTTCAGCCTGTCCATCAGCCGATCGACTCACCATCTGAGTCGATCGGTTCACCATGCTCAGTTGATCGGTTCATCACATGATCCGATCGGTTGGGAGTGTAGATTGTGCAGAATCAGTCAATTGCAGTTTCAATCAATCCGATACTCCAATCAATCAGTCCAACACCTTGAACATTATGATACTGAGCTATCAATTGATTGAGTGTTTAATTGAACTACTAAACTCCTTCAGTAATCAATCTAAACATTGTTTGTGGAAAAAACTCCTCTTCCAGGTTAAATCCTTTGTGTGTGACCATGCCGTTCCTTTTTCATGTTGGCAGTGAAAGTCCATAACACTTATGACTTCACAAACAAAGAGCGGTGCCTAGTCACACATCAGTGCTACCCAAGTGAAATAGAAAGTTGGAGAACAACTTTCAATCCTACAATCTGTGAATGGTGTTACAGTGAATGTATAATTCCTTTGTCACTGATATCCCGAATGAACTCGAGGCATGGAACAATCATCATGTCAATGTTCATTCACTTTCTTGATCTCAGAGTAGATTGGAAGAGATATGTATGACATCAATATCACATACTGATTCACACATGCGTGCACGCCTTTCTCAATCCTACTCATCAAGTAGCCATGGATATCAAACTCCCTCAAGAGGGACGAATCCCATATCTATCACTCACCCCTGAAAAGCCCCATGCGTCAAAGCCACCCAATCATCACCTTTATAACAATCCATGTTTCAGGACTGCGTTTGATGATGTCAAAGTGTGCCCAATGACATGTGTTGATTGTAGTGATTTCAGGTCAAAGAATCACACTCACCACCATCACTGTGTGTACTGACTGTGACTACCATGTCATGGTTCCATGTGTCAAACTCACAGTGGGTCTGTCCGGTACACTTGTTCTCTAACAAGTACCTATGTGTTTGGTTTGATATCTCTATATCATGACTAATGAGATTTTGTCATCAACCAACACCACAATCTAGTCGTGTGTGTCATTGTTGTCTATCTACCTTCCATAATGACATCCGACTAGGGACATAATGAGAATGTACAAACTCTTAGCATATGTATGATCTCATCGTTCAGGTCTTGAACCTGAAGGCATATGTCATTGAGTACTGTCATTCTCTAGACATTCAATCTGTTCTATCACTATCTCATATGATTGAACCAGAAAGAATTGGAAGCTTGCCTTTGATGTTTATCAAATCAATCTTAATGTATTCCACCAATCATCCCATGATTGGCTCTCAGGGCATACATACCAACACTATGCCACTACATCGATGGGTTTATATGTAGCTACTACAAAATTCCTAGGTGGGACAACGAAATCATGGTCCACCAACTTCCTATTATCCATGATGTTTGCCCTATCAAGCAAAAGGCTAGGCAGATGTGGGCTAAGTGGATCCTCAACATTATGGAAGGAGTTTAGAAGCAGTACAATGTTGGGTTATTTGAGTCGATCAACTATCATGCATGGCTTGTCAACATTGAACTAGTACCAAGTAAGGACGATAAAGTATGGATATGCATGGAATATTGTGATCTCAACAAGGCATCCCATAAATATGACTTTCTGCTTCCACACAAAGACGTACTCATTGACAATACATCAGGACAACACTTCTCATCTTCATGGATGGGTTCATTGGTTACAACTAGATTAATATGGCCCAAGAGGATAAGGAGAAGACAGCCTTCATTATAGAGTGGGGAGTATTACGCTATTAGGTCATCCCTTTCAGTCTCAAGACTGTTAGAGCCACATATCAATGAGTGATTCTTACTCTCTTTCATTACATGATGCATAACGAGGTGGAGCTCTATGTGGACAAAATGATATCCAAGTTGAGAAGTCCCAAGACCACATGGCCAATTTGGAGAAGCTCTTTCAATGGCAAAGGTGATTTTCACTACGTTTTAATATATCTAAGTGCATCTTTAGGGTTACATTAGGTAACCTACCTAGGTACATTGTCCGTCAGAGGGGAATCAAGGTTGACCCCAAGAAGGCCCATCTTATCTAGAAAATGCCCTCCCATTAAGAAAAGAAAGAGATACAATGTATACTTGATCACTCTCAATACATGAGCTGCTTCAATCCCAATATTAATCCCATACATGAGCATTTTCAAGTTACTCAAGTAGAAACCCAACTTTGTATGGAACAAGCAAGGTGAAGATGTGTTGTAGAAGCTTAAAGACTACCTCGCCAATCTGCCAATGTTGTGGTCGGTAGTGCCAAGATATCCTCTCATCCTGTGATTATCAGTCTGCACCATGTCAATGGGAGGAGTCCTAGTCAACAAACAACCAATGGAAAACATGCTATCTACTATCTATTTAAGAAGTTTAATGATATTGATGCCTGCTACACTATAATTGAGAAGTATTGTCTACATTGATGCATGCAGTGAGGAAGTTACGCCATTATATAATGACATACTTATTATAGTTGATGGACAAGCATGATCCTCTCTACTATTTGTGTGATTTCCCCACTCTTACTTAATGATGCACCGAGTGGCAAGTGATGTTGTCATAGTTTGACATCACCTATATGCTGATGAAGTTAGTCAAAGAACAAGATATGGCTAATCAACTGGTAGATTCCCTTTCACATAATAAGCAATAGAGGATTATGAATGCCCAAATGAAGACATAGGGATGATCAACCCACTAGATATGGTTATTCTTCTAGTTCCATAGGTGTGGACAATCATCTTCGATGGAGCTGTCAATTGTAAAGGGGCCAGAGTACAAGTATTCCTTCAGAATCCTAAGGGAGAACAATTGTCAATATCAAAATAGTTGGAGTTTAACAGTCTTAACAATGTGGCTGAATATGATGCTTGCATCCTAGGACTCCATCTCACTAGACATAATGGGACACGTCACCTATGGGTATATGGGGAATCCTTTCTTGTAATTTCAAGTCCAAAATTACTAGAAGGCATGCCATCATAACTTGGCCCCTTATTAGTAACATGGCTTGAGACTTTGAGCACATATCCTTTCATTTCATCATAATAGAACACAATGCATTTTTAGATTCTCTAGAAACCCTCACTGCCCGGATCAACATCCAAGGGGACCAGACTGTAACATCCCTGACCTGGGTTTAGGGCTAACCCTATTTGTTTGGCTTAAATAAGTTGCTTAGAACTTTAATATAATTCTCTAAAGTGTTTTGTTATCAGGTGACAAACTTATGTTTCAAGCTTGGTCTTGTTTAAATGATGTTTGAGCAATGTTCTTTTGTTTTGGACCAAAATGCAATTTACCCAAGATAAGGGGTTATATTGCAATATGTCACATGATGAATATGCCTTAAGTGTTTTAGCATCATAAGAGAGAGAATTATACTAAGTTCTGGCTTGTGGAAAGCCTAAAAGTCCAATCTTGAACTTGTTTGAATAATGTTAGTGCCTTGTGTACCAATTTTGGTAAAAGTTGTAATTTACCCAAAATGTAGGGTTGATATAAAAATTACCACCTCTAGAGTGTACCTACTCCCTCTATGTATAATTTAGAGGAGTTAGAAAGAAGGAGACACCATGTTTGAATCATATTTGAATGATGGTACTCTTGGTGATGAAAAGACCAAGAGATGATGTATAGTTGAATCCCTTACATGAGTTGTATCAGATTGTACAATCCATATGAGAGTGCCTATCGGCCAAGGATCCATAGAGGGAGTCTCATATCAGCTTGTGAACTCTTGGACTTATACATGATGGTGAAGTGTATCGGTTACAACTTCCTTGGAAAAGTTGTATCGGGTTGTGAATAAAGTGGTGTTTGAGTTGAAATATCTTATCCAACAAGATAAGTGATGGCCGAAATATCATCTCTAGATTATCCTCAAGTGTTATTCATGTCAATATAAATAAGAGTGCATGCATGTACACATGTCGACCATGCATGGACATGTGGCACCTAGTAGCTTAAAATGGTGACACCTCATATACACTCTTTTTCTTGAACCTCAACTATATATACCATTCCTTTCACCTATTAGTAAAATTTTCGAAATTTACCACCCTCTTGCTATTAGATATCATGCATAGTGTCTTCATATCATGCATAGGAAGAGGGGTATCATGCATATAGCCTTTTATCGGCCATAGCAAAGTGATATCATCCATAGCAAAGTGATATCGGCCAAGTGAAGGGATATCGGCCACAAGTGAGGGATATCGGCCACAAGTGGTGAGGTATCGTGCATAGTACTGAGGATATCAAGTCTTGGACCTTTTATAAGCTCATATTCAACCTTGGTAATGTGAATATTTAGAGCTTGGATCTTTGAAGTTGTTCTTGAGGTGGGCTATATAACTTGAGCTCAATTATGTTATTATTTACCATCAATCTTGCCATAGTTGATGATCTACTTTCAATTCACATTTTCTTGCATAGTTTATGAATCCATGAGTTATATTAGTGACATAGGAATGTTATCCATGAATTAGAATAGTAAGAATAAGATTCTAGAGGTTTATGATGATGACATCATCATGGTCCAACCCGATATTGGGTTGAAGCACCTCTAACCCGATATGGTGAAGTGAACATATCACTAAAACGATACAATGAGGATGCATATATCTCATACATGATATGATAACGAAATATACATCTTGTGCACGATATGGTGTCAAGCATACACCATGTGCATGATATAAGGTCAAGTATACACCTTATGTGGGACATGGAGTCAAGCATATACTCAAACCCGATATGACAAACCCTGGATGATGAGTAACCCGATATGGTGATATGAATACACCACTAGCATGATATAGTGATGAATGTATACCTCATGGATGATATGAGTGACACATACACATATCTTGTGCATGATATGGGATCAAGCACTCCCCTTATACATGATATGGTTTTGAGTATACACCCTAACCCGATATGATGTTGAAACCCAATATGGTGTTGTGAAATCTGATATGCATTGAAACCCCACACCCCTATTGATTTGTACACTTGAGCTAGTTGAAACTAATTAGTTGTCTAGCCTATCACTCATCACATGATGACGGGTATGATGATACCATGAAGGTTTTAATGGGATATGAGCATAAGGGTCAAACTCAATATGCAAACCCTAAAGGTTGAGTAACCCGATATGGATGCACGATATGGAGATAAGGATATATCTCATGCATAATATGGTGATGAGGATACACCTCTATACCCTATATGGAAGCATATCTACACCTTTATACCCGATATGGAGGAAGTACCTCAATCTAATACACTTGATTGAGTGACACATGTAGTGTGTTATGTCAAATGATACATTAAGACATAAAGAGTTAATGCATTTTGATAAATGTGGGCCAATGTACCTTGGGAGAAGGATTGAGCCAACCTAATGGAGTATGATGTAATCAACATCCTAGTAAGGATGAAAGAGAAATTTATATTTGTATAATAATCATGTAATGAGTATACATTGATACTCCTAATATGTGTATTAGGGTTTTGATTCTTGATGAATGTACTGGAAAACCTAATTTGCATACCCTAACCCTAATGAAGGGTATTTATATGATTTGAAACCCTAATAAGTTAATAAAGGGAAACCATAACCCTAATTAAGGCTGTTGATATGACTTGAAACCCTAATCGATAAGAAAGGGAAACCCTAACCCTACTGATGGGAAGGTTGTATTTCTCTTGTATTGCATGGTGATGATAAGTATTTGATATTGTTGTTATCATGAAATACTAACCATGTTGGTAATCATGAGATAATGAGCATAGCTAAGTATGAGCTATGATGTTTCATATAATATAGATTAAATGGGTCTTGTAAGCTATGTGAAATACTTGTACAATAAGTATAATGTTTATATAGGTCTTATGACCTAGAGATGGATGTTGCCTATTGAGAGGTAACAAGATGTTTATAATAGTCTTGTGATCTAGAGATTGATGTAAGAGATGGAAATGTTCAAAATAAACTAGGAAAATGGGAACCATGTAACATAATAATAATAATAATAATAATAATAATAATAATAATAATAATAATAATAATAATAATAATAAATGGTTATAATGATAACAATGAAATCATGGTCATACATGCATTATGGTTATAGCTAATTGAGGTCAATAGTGTTTTGAATATGCTAAATTGAGATATGAGGAATACTTGTATCACATAAAGGATGTGAATGGGTATGATGGCTTGACTGAGGTATAATACCTAGTAAAGGTGATGTGGTATTCAATGATGAGTTTAAGGGATTGATATCCCATAATGAAAGTGAAAGGGAAACATAAAGGTATCTCAATTACTATGGAATCTTTAGCAATATGGACATGATCTCACAAGATTGGTATAATCCAATACCTTGTTGTAATCTCACAGGATCAGTACAATCCAATACCTGGCTGTAATCTCACAGGATTGGTACAATCCAATACATGGCTGTAATCTCACAGGATTGGTACAATCCAATACCTGGTTGTAATCTCACAGGATTGGTACAATCCAATACCTGGTTGTAATCTCACATGATTGGTACAATCCAATACCTGGCTATAATCTCACAGGATTGGTATAAACAAATACCTGGCTAGAACATACTCATAGGATTGGTATAATCCAATACCTGGCTAGCAGATTGGATAAGGCCAACAATTAGAAATGAGAATGATTCATGGATATCATACCATGATAATATTATCACAGGATAAGTTTGAGATGTTGGTATAATATGAGGGGTAAACGATATGCATGTCCTTCCTATTCCTTATAAAGTGCATAGATGATTTACTACTCTATCATAGACAGTTGCAATGCTTTAAAAGATGAGAATGTTCTAATCTTCTTATCAACAATGATTAATCTTGTTTATTAATATAAAAGAACCTCTACTCAGTTTTATACTGTTTACCTATGATAATAACATTGTTGGTAGAGAGTTATATCTCTCGTTGGGACAATTGTTTCACCCCATGGGATCCACAATTTTTAGGTGGACGTGCACAAGGAGGTAGAGACTGTTCTGTAGAGGAAGGACAACAATAACATCTCAGGTTGTGTGTACTGTCTATCATGTCTTGTAGATAGAAGTCCTATGTGTCATCTCTATACTCTCAGGTCCTTGGATTTAGTACATGATGGTTTTATAAATGATATGAGATTTTGGCTTGATTGACTCAAGGGTTTTATGTTGCCTATGTATAGGTTATGGCAAAGCAACTGTTATATGTTAACCTCAAGATGAGATGGTACAAAGTATGTACAATGTGATCCATGATATATATAAAGTTTGGTTCTTTAAGAGTTTTCCTGGAAATGGATCTTTTTGCAAAATGGTTTTAATTTTTAGTGATTTTGTTAATCCACTGCTTATGATTATTCTGCAATTATTACTAGTGATGATTTGGCTTGATTTGATGTCAGGTCATCACATAGACATTATCTTTTGAAGCACAAACACTCTCTAATATGGTCATTTGCATGCTTATCAACATCAAATCTCATTACAAATAAAAGGTTTGGTTCCATGACACCAAATCATATCTAGAGAGTCAAGCCATCCCTAACAACCTATCCCAGAGAGATCAACAAACACTCAAATGACAGTCCCTGCAATACATCCTAGGGGTAGGACATTTATATCATCAATCCTATAACCAAACTCTCCTTCACTACTTCAAGAATATGGAAGCAACAAGTCTCATGAAAGAAGTTCACAGAGGTTAATGTACACACATATGAGAGGAGTCATGATGGACAAGAGATACAACTATTGGGGTACTATTGGAAACACTATGAAGATGGATCTTTTCTAATACATCTGCAAATGTTGAGTCTACCATAATTATGGTGATTACATCCATGCACCTACCAATCATATATACAACATTACCATGTCTTGGCCATTATCATCTTAGGGAGTCAAGTGATAGGGAAGAACAATCCTAAATTTTAAATGTGAAGTGCTTTATTCTAGTTACAATAGACTACTTTAGAAAGTGACTAGATGCAATGTCCATCACTAATGCATCATCTCAGCAAGTTATCAAGTTCTTCAAAAACAACATCATAAGTCAGTACTGGATACCTGAGATTGTATCCAATAATGATACAAACTTCATATCTAAAACTATCAAAGAGTATATGATCTCTTTGGGGATAAAACACCGCCTAACATCACCCTATCGGCCCTAGATGAACAGAGATATATAAGCTACCAACAAGATCCTAATAAAGTTTTTGAAGAAAACAATCATTTCCCATGCTAACTGGAATGATCACCTCCCAATGGCTCTCTCATCATAGCAAAATTCTATCAAGACTTTTGTGGGAGCTACACAATATTCATTGGTACACATAATAGAGGCATTGTTGCTAATCAAAGTTCAAATCACTTCTCTCTATGTAGTACAAGAAGAAGACATTCTCGACGTCAAGTAGCTTCAAGATCAAATCTACTACGCCAACACGCTTGCGGAGCGGTGAATGAGACTTGTGCATCATGCATAGTGCTATCGATCCATGACAACTTGAGCATTCAATGAGAAATTTCACCTCCACAATTTTCAAAAGGGTGACCTGGTACTACGCGTCATCTAGAATGATGACTCTAGGGGCAAGTTCAACCCTAAATGGGAAGGTCCCTACATTTTCCTTCACATTCGATGACTAAGGTGGCATGTGCCTAAAAGAAAAGGATGGAGATACTCATCTTCACCACACAAATTCCAGCCTCGTCAAATTCTATTATTGTTGACGATCAAGCTTTAATGATTGCAAGCTTGTGAAGAAGAGTCTTATAAGGGAGCCAAAAGCTCCCAACCTTGTAAAAGCACCTAAAATCTACTTAAGTACCTAGACGTGTACCCTCTTTGCACCCTAAAGGGGAAAGGTCAAAGTAGAACCTAGGGCCTAGGATACAAAGAGCATGACTGTTATCCATAGGCCCCAATGGCTCGCCAACCTACAATAACTCCTTAACCTTATGTTCATGATCACAATGAAGGAAAGGTGAAGCCTCTTGATCGCTATCATAAGAGGACTGCATAAACTATGCATTCTCGAAGGTGATTTGGATCTAGTTCTCACAATCAACGACCCCTGACACCTACATCTAGATAAGATCCTATGACCTTGACAATTGTTAGGGTTGACCTAAAAGGGGAATGAATGGAGGGTGAAGTTAAAAAGTTGAAATGTTTTATGGCTTTTTGTGCCTCACCTCTTAAAAGGGGTGATAATAACATCCACATGGACTAACTTGGGAGAGACAAGGTGGGAATCCTTCACGAAGCAAACTCATTCATTCCTAACAGATCCATAATCTCTCATACTAAGGCCCTGAGCATCAATATCCATTCAAAATTTTCAATGAAACAATCCCTGGAAAGTTGACACCTCGCTAAGAAATCATCAAATAACCCTTTAAATAGGCACACACATGCCTTTGGTGGATTGCTACACTAAAATATGTTGGGGGTGAATCCTACTAGGGTGTCTTTGATGCATGGAACCTTGGCCCGATTGGGTAGGGAGTTGTTGTTGATACACCTATTACATGGTACAACTTTAGTACTTATCATGACAACCAGGTCCAATAGATCCCTAACCCATCTTCTCCCCTAGAATGAAGCCCCCCTTGATTCATATGGGTTGAAAACATCCATAGGGAATGACTCTCTACCATTAGGAGACCGATAGGGGTGGTGGCTTAATTTTTTGAGGTGATTCACAAAGAAAAAATGAAAAGGAGGTGATCGTGAAAAATGTTACTTTCTTTCCAAAACCTATGACCATCCTTAATGCACTAAATGCATAGGAAGGAGGTCTAGGTTGTCCCTGATATCCTAATTCATCAAAATGAGGTTCATAGTGATATGCAATAAGGACCTAAGTCCAAAGACATATTCAAGTCATCATGGAGGTAGTACCCATGACTGATTACACATGTTATGAACTAAAAGAAATCTTTAATTTGATATAAATCTATTACATAAATATTGGATCCTCATGCCAACCGACAAACAAAAAAGGGATAAGAAAACATTCAAAGAGTAAAACTAAAAATATCAATTTGCTCTCCATAAGAGTCCTAAGCTACTCTAGTGAGGATGTTGATGCAAACCATTCTAGGTACTCAGGAGAATAGTCTCTATAAATAGGTGACAGATCATGAGACTTCTTTTGACAATTCAGCCAAATCTTTGCAACCGTCTCTTAAACTTTGAGAAGTAAATCTTTAACTTCTTAAAGAAAGGAGAAAGCATGTTGACCCAGTATGTGCACTGGTGATGGTTGAACTACCCCTACACCAACATTTGGAAGTATGCAACACAACTCTTCAAACCTGGAAAGATGATCAATCACTAAAAGTTGAGCATGGTAACTCTATAATGTGAGTTTTTAAGATATAATTCCATCCAAACCCAACGCATGTCTGATGATGTCATACCTACAAACCAATGAGCCAGATCACCATGTAGTTGTAAAAGTCTCATCGACCTAAATATTCTTTAGAAAGAACTCCTTTACAATGACGTAGTGAGGATTTGAAGGCTCCGCCAACCTCAAAGGGATGATTCACATTCCTAGATAAATCTGTATGATCTTGAAGGGTACCTTCATCTTCTCGGTCAACTTTGCTTTGTCCAAGCACTCATATAATTCAGTCAGTATCAAAGGAATGATGATTTATTTCCTCTAAATGGTAGAAACAACTTCAGAAGAAATAGCCATCACTGACCAATAACATTCTCACCAAACAATAGCTGATCCAAGATGATTAAGGTGTATGCCCACAAACAGGGCATATTTGGCAAAACAATGCCACATAATGTTTTGCTCTTGAACAACTACCACATGGATGCCATCTGAATAAGGTGAAAATATTCAATCAACCATCGAGAAGCTTGAGACTTCTTCACACCTAGGAGACTCACCGATTCAACATCCCAACTTGACTTCTTAAATGTGACATGCCAATAGTCGTGAAAAGGAAGTTGGGTGATCTCGGTCACATCTTTCAAGGTAGGAGTCATAATGATGCCCCCAAAATGGAAGGAGTGACTGTGAGGGTCCTAGAAAAAGATTATTGTTGACATCATCTCTCTTGCAACAGAGACGTAAACCAGATGGTGAAGATCATAAGCCACACCAAAAATCGCCATCTTGACTTCCTTAGTCTTAGATGGATCAATAATGCAGTAATGCACCAGGGACAAATTCATGGGATGACACCTCAAAAGTGGGATCTCTCTCATCATCCTCTCCCCCATGGCTCAAAATGGTGAAGGCTAAGATGTGCAAAATAAAAAATCACATAGTATAGTCTTATTTATAGGCTTCAACATGATAGATCTTCATCCAAACACAAGAGGAGTCTTTTTCATTTCCCCAGTGGAATGAAATAATCCTCTAGAAAGCATGTTTCCCACAAAGAGTAGGACTATGTGTCCCACTAACCAATGGATAATGGTGATACATCACCTCAAAATGGTGAGTAGATCGATGCATTATGTCAGGCTTATCAGAGATCTTCCAAAGATCAAACTTCCAATATGATTCTAGGTCAAACAAAAAACTCACAATACTATTTGACTTGAACCCAAACATATATTTCAAAATTAAAAGAGTTTTAAAAATACAAACATAACTGATACATAATTTTCCTTGTAGAAAAATAAGACTACAACATGAAGGAAAATGATCTAGAAGTACTAATATGATTTCTACTTCTCCAACTTCTTCTTTAACCACCCCAACAAATGTTTAGCCAAAGGTTGATGGTAAGTGCTAGAGGACCTAGAGAACTGACACTCCTCACTCACATCAGAATAATTAGCACTTGTTGACCACCTTTGATTTAAAGAGGAGATGTTGGAGGAAACCTCCATAACTAAAGCAACATCTCTTTGATAAGAGGAACCTACACCAGTCCCCCCCTAATGGTGGATGAGTAATCTAAATTGGGACCTCAAAACGAGAGTCATCCTCACCAGTGGATGCCCCAAAATGCCGACTATTCCCATATCTCGATGGGATACTCGACCTGAAGAGTCCACCCGCCACATTTTCTTGGAAAGAGGAAGTCTATCCAAAATCACCTAGGAAGTGACAAAACATCCAATGCTAAAGAATCTATGTGACCTCGACCTATAAAAATCACAAAAGCCCCAAGGAGCAACCGATATAGAAGGTGGAACTTCAGGAGGAGGTGGACAATAAAACTCACACTAGAAACCATCATGCTCCTTCATAGAATCATAGTCAACCACCTAAAAAAGACTCATGCCAGGGCAACACAAATTGATGAGATAAATAAGAATCAGAGGACGTCAAAGACAATTATACACCTCTTTGAAAATAATTATCAGTTGACCATATGCATATTACCACTCAAGTTACTCATCATGTGTCACCTGAACCCACATTAACTCTCGAGTAGCCTAATAGATTCTGAGACCAGGAGGAACCAAATAGGCATAGGTTCAAATGGGATGTTCTAGTCACCGGCCCATAGGCGAGCAACAAGCTCACCCATGTAGAAGATGCTCCTAGAGGGTGACTTGAGATGGATCTGTCAAGCATCCAAAGACAACACCTCAAGTAGTCCATGAACAATGTGGCATCCTCACCATACTAGAACCTAGAGAAGATCCTAAATTTAACCTGGGGAAAAACAATGATATGGAGTCAGCTAAAGTACACACAAGATACTACAATGTCAAAGTACTATGTATACCTCATCCATGGTCATCATCTCCAATTCACCTCTCCACTTCTTATAATATGCTCTGCCACTACATCCAGCCCAATGGTGACAGATAGGAAGGGAAGCATGAAGATAACCCTCTATGCCACTCAGAGTGATAGGTCTACGAAGATAGAATTGCTCATAGACCCACAACTACAAAGGAAAGATCAACAAAATCAAGTAGTGCAGATATTTCAAAGCAAGAACACAAAACCATAGGTAAAGATTTTCTATAATTAAACCTATGAAGTTGTTGCAACCCTTTGTATCTGAGACCATCTACCCCATGGAAAATTCATGTACAAGACGTCTCCTTAGGTTCTTCAACAAATTTTCATACACGCCTCCACCCCAGTCAGAGGAAGGGACCATGTGATGCACTAAGTTTTAGTTGCTTTTCACGGGCTATTTTTCCATGTATTTAGTGCATAATTGTTCATTTTGACATAAGTTATGCATTGTTCATCATTATTAGCCAATGAATTGCCATTGATTCAAATATTAGGCACTTATACCAAATTATGTTAAATTATCAAATTCTATTCAAACTTACGATTTTTCCTTGTTTTAGGTAATTTGAGCATTTACATGATAGCTCGGTGCTACCAACATTTATGTTGGTGGTATCGACATGATGCAAAAGTACAACAGAGAATTCTAGAAATCTCAGTGTTACCAAGATAACACTCGGTGATACTAAGATCACACTAGATGCCACCGAAGAGAGGAGTCAGTGCTACCGACTTACCACACAGAAAGCATCAATAGATGGAATTTAATGCTTCACTACTATCGAGATACTCATTGGTAGTACTAACACTTATCGAGGGTTTTGAGTCAACTGACAACTTGGTGCCACTGGCATCTAGTCGGTGGTACCGACTTTATACGATCAATGCATATTGGAAATTATAACTGATCCAACGATTGTGACTTAATGATGACCAGAATCCCACTTACGACCTAAGGGGAGTTTGGCCAAAGGGAGAGATCACATTCTATCTCGTTTCAACAGAGCCTGAAGCTGAAAGAGGAGGATACGAAGGAGATAGCCATGTAGCATATGCTCCATGCACTTCTTCAAGGTGGATCTACACCTGAAATGATGTGGATCAAGGTGTCTACCAAAGGGGATCATTGGGACTGCTTCTCCAAGGGTTTTCATTGGATATTATAATGTTTAGCTCATTTTCTTCCTCTTCTTCTCTTCATATGATTGTACTCATGCAAGGTTAATCCCCATTTTCCTTAGGACTTAGGAGCATCCCGATATTTCTTTGTGTTTGACTTTCATGAAATAATAATATATTTCCTTTAATTATGGATGTGAATATATGATTTCTTACTGAATTGTTTGTGCTTGATCACCACAACTAATATTTTAGGCCAATAATTGCTTCAGGAAAGGGGCTAGGAGTTGGAAAAGTTAGAAGTTTGATTATCTTACATCGTGCCTTGGGAAAGGGCTTATGGTTATTAAAGAATAACTTAGATTTATCATTAATGCACCTAGCTAATTCTTAAATTTTCTACAGAAGTGGGGTTTTGTCTTAGTATAGGTAGTGTATTATGTTGTAGGAGTGGATAATACTTACTATGGGTCTTTAGTCCAAGGTTAAGGGTAAATAATTATTGATGAAATGAAGATGAATGTAATGCATATTGTGGTGAAATAGTAATCAAAGGAATACATCCATTCCTGATCACTTCAACTTAATTAGGATTTTAATTCTTGTCCTTAGTCATAAAACAACCAACCAATCATATTTTCTAGGCCAATATGATTGGGTTACAATTATTAATATTTTCTAGAAAATGTTTCCTTGAGTTAAATCCTTGGGCTTCATAGGCTTATATTATGTGACATATACACTTTTGTTTTAGACACATAGTTTAGTTGTGTCAAGCTTTTGGCACCGTTGCTGAAGAAAATGTGAGTGATGTGATCGGACACTCTAAGCCATTTTTTCTTTCTTTTACTTATTTTCCATCTTTCTTTAGTCAAGAGTATAATTGTAAATTTTTCTATTATCAATTCACTAGTATTCTATGTTCTCACATTGCCATTAAGTTTCAAGTATTAGTGCATGGTTCATACCAAAACCATAGATTTCAGAGAATGCACTGCAACCATCATAGACCGGGAGGAGATCCTTCATCAGGAAAGAGAGTTTAGTGCTTCATCTAAGAATCTCATCCAAGCCCCATCACCATAGGAAAAGCAAGTAGAGATGATATTCATGTCACAGAATGATGATGACAATCTAGAGGACATGATTGAGGAGTAGACTGTATGGGGGAATAAAGGCATCCTCAGCCACAACGCAACTTGGACCGATCAAATGACAAGCAATGAACATGGGTAGTTACAAGATAGATCACAGGTTGGTGGCACCCATCAAATCACAATCATTCCATAGCCACAACATGGAGGACACAATGGCACACATAAATAGTTTTAAGTAAAGTTTTGACATGTTGAAGTTAGATAGAGTTCTAGCCACAATCATTGACCTAAAGCTTTTCTCTTATTTCCTATCAGATAAAGAAAAGGCATCGTTCCTGAGCCTCCCACCAGAATCTATAAAGACATAGGACAAAATGATCGATGCCTTCTTTGAGCGATACTTTCCACCCCAGAAGACAAATTGAATAGTGGAAAAGATCCATAACTTCAATCATCATGTTTAGGATTCCTATTCTGAAGCTTGGGAGCGATTTTAAAACATGCTCAGGAAGGTCCTTCATCATGGTATTGACCTATATAGCCAGGGAAAGACATTCTACTATGGATTACACAAATAAGAGAGGACTGATCTAGACAGTGCAGGAGCAAGTTTCTTCCTAAAAAACAAGGCTAGAAGATGTCATGAGATTTTGAAGAGCATGGCCAAGAATCAATTGTGGGGGGAGGAGTGAGAAGCAAACAATTAAAAGTGCTTTGAATCAAGGGAGTTCACATAACTCAAAGTTTAGATGGACAGACTCATAAAGAGGCTTGATAAAAAATTTGGAACCTCATATGGAGGTAAAGAGGAGGCATGCATGTGCCAGAGACAACAATATCAATAGGACAGGGGTCCTAGTAAGATAGATAGGATTGAAGACATGTTGGGCTGACTGGTGAGTCAGAATGAGGCCTTCTTGGACTAGACAAAAAACGTACCGAAAAATCAAGGGGCTCAAATCCAAAATATTGAAAATTAGATCTCTTAGTTGGCAGTGCATCCATAAAGAAGCCCATTCAGTAGGGATTTCCTAGAATTACAGAGACAACTCATCAGCAACATCAAGTAATTTTGTTGTTTGTTTTCAAGGAAATAGAGCATGTCACTAAGGAGTCACCAGATCAACACACTCCAGAGCCAGATTGGGTGTATGTGCCAATAGTTTCATTTCGCTATAGGATATACGGAACACCAAAGAAGATATAGAATGCTAGTGCATTATTGTCACACATTCACCTTAGTCAATGCATAGTTAGCAAAAAGTGACAAGGGCATCCCATTTACACCAGCTTTTCAAGACAATGAAAGTTAAGCATCCACCATTGCTATGTCCATGATCCTAGTTATAAAATAGGTGTATGTGAAACAAGAATAGGTGAAGGCTCTACTTTGTAGTGGAGTAGTCACGGTTAATAAGGAGGCACCTACAATTGAGAAGGAGAAGCCACATGCCATCCCATCCATAGGAGACATTCTATATTCTATCCTAGGAGGTTGCATTGATGCAAGCTTAGGGGAGGAGATCCCTAATGTACCATACATCCCTCTACAGAAGTGCGTAGAGAATCCACATGTGCCATTCCCGAATAGTCTGAAGTTGAGAAAGGAGGAAAAGTGATTTAAGAAATTCCTAGACATTTTATGAATGCTCCACTTCAACATTCCATTTATGGAGGTGATGGAACATATCCCTAAATATGTAAGATTCACGATATCATCAACAAGAAAAGATGCATAATAGATATAGATGCCTTGCATATTAATGAAATGTTGAGTGCTATAATATAGGGAAGGTTTCCTGTAAAGAGAAAGGATCCAAGATGTTTCTACATCTCTTGTTCTATTGGTAGATAACATTTCACATAAGTACAATGTGACTTGAGGACAAGCATAAATACCATGCCTCTATCCACCTTACATAAGTTGTGATTGAACAAACTAACAAAGATGTCCATGGTAATCCAATTAGAGGATGGATCAAGTGTGAGGCTGTATGGGTTATGTGAGGATGTGTTAGTCAAAGTCAATAAATTCATCTATCCTATCAACTTTGTGGTCATGGATATGCATGAGATGTGAGGACCTGAGATGCATCTAGGAAGGCCGTTCTGAGCTATGGTTGTTGTGATCATTGCCATGGGTAGAGGCTACTTTACATTCAGGATAGATGATGATAGAGTGGAATTCAGACTACCAAATGAGTCTTCACAACTATCACGTGACAACCCAGGATGAAGAAAATCATCTTGTTGAGCCTAGGAGACATTAAACAAGGGTTCTTATGGGAGGCATGTTAGCTGTGTGTGCACAAGTCTTAAATTTATGAACTTGAACACTACCCCACAAGTATACGGGTGTGTATAGTATTATGGAGGTCATCCAAGGAGAAATGTATTGTTAAGTGCAAGACTTTTGAACTTCAACAATCTAGATTTTTTTAACAAGAGAGGTTTTTTTAAGTTAACTAAGCTATTAGAAGGAAATGAACTAAAATAGAAATCACTTGTATTAAGGATCAAATTGGATAAGGAATTCTTGCGGATAAGGTTTCACTATCATATCATGCCATGAAATAATAACAAATTCACAAGCAATAAACTCACAAAGGGAGGTCCGAGTTCTACACCCCTCTTGATAGTGTAAAATGATTATACCTTTATATAGAACCACCACACATATTCTCATAATAGAACCACCAAAAACCTTGGAATTCTCTTCACTTCCAATCCACTCACGTGGTCAAGGAAACAAATCTATAGAAAACATCTCCTTACTTTAATATACACCTTCCTAGTATGCACAAGAAGCATAAGACATACATACAAGATGGCCAGCCAGGCATATCTGTGAATCAGTGTATCCATAGAACAATGATTAGACCAACATTAAGTAAGAAAATTTGTTGTTCTATAAAGCATGACATGGGAGTTACTCCCTGTGGAAACACATCCCACTATCACATAGACAATGAGGTGTTACACGAAAATGTGCGGAAAACACCATAACCACAGATTACCAAAAACACAGGTTAATTAAAACCGATTACGGAAAGCTGATAAACTATTACATATAGGTCCTCGTCCTGCAAGAAAACATGTTATATAAACATTTACGAGCCCTGATACGTGTCCACAACTTAGAGCAACAGCTGTCTTGTCATCACATGAGTTCATCACCTGTTAAATATATACATAAAGGCCCACATCCGGCCAACAGTAGGATATACAAAGGATCAACAGCCATACATCGTGAAACAACGTCAAAATGCTCCCAAGGACCTAAGAGTACAGGGATGACTCTAGACTCTACTACAGAACGTCAAAACAACAGCATGTCCATCTCTTGCCTTCTACTGCTTGTCTTGCTGCTCGTCCGCAACTCCGCGACCACCACCACGTCTAGCTCGAACACCTGAAAACCAGCGGGGTGAGACAATCAAACATTGTCCCAGCGAGAAACATAACTCCCCGCCGAAACTATAAAACCAGAAGGATAAAGCAATAGCAGAAGATAAACAGGAAAACGTAGAATAATAACAGACTATGCAGCAAGGCTATTCATACCATCAAGCTTACCAGACTATATGGAAGACATATCATTAACTATCTCTTTATGGAACATAAGATTATAAGATCTTCTTGCATAACATGAGGAACATATATGTAACTGTATGTATAACAAGGTTAACTATGCAAGCAAGGCCTCAACCAATGTTCCGTGTTTTGCCTTAAGCAATAAATACTATGCGGCTGGATTACATATTTTTATGCCCTGAGGAAGTGAATCGTACCGTTCAAATCAAACCGACGGCTGCGAAACCCGGAGCCGGTGCCATACAAGGTCAATGGAAGAGCCGGACTCCATGACCTCCCACCTCGTGGTCAGTGCACGAGTACAACACAAGCAGGACCGCAGTCTCATGCTGAAGTGGTCTTAGCCACAGGGTCAGATCCATAGGCTACCCATCCTCTAGCCCGCCTTGGTACAGGTCACGAAGCTAGTATATCTGAGCCACGGGCATGTTCACCGTGCTTTGAGCCATGAACGCTTCATGCTCCACATATCACACGAGCCATGGGCATGATCACCATGCTCTTCACATACCCCGAGTCTGCAACCAAAGCTGCACTCGAACCCTCACTATTTTAGGCTAGGAGAAACCTCCCATACTCAACAATATGTGCTCCGGGTTAACCCGTAGGAGAACCCATTTCACCATCACCAGCTCCCAACGATGATGGATCTATGGCCAGGGCAATTACATGATATATTCCACTGTGATTAATTAATATCTTTTATATGGATTGTAAGATTTAATCAAGTTATATAACATGTAAACTATAACATGAAATAAACAACATAAAACTCAATGTTATGCTTTTATTGTAATCACATCATCCTGATCCATCACAAGGATCCAGCAGTACATGTTCTCACTTGGCCTCTTATCAATCATCCAGATCCATTTCAAGGATCATCACATACCATGGAATCTCAATCCCTCATCACATAGTGCCACTGCCTCTCAAGGCTTACATTATCATCATGGGATAGAAATCCCCAGTACTTAGTCATGTATATCATATAGATTATTTCAACATCAAGAGTAACAGTCACAGCAGAGTTACTACACATGTACATATACCTCATAGCCCTTTTTAGCTGGCTAAGAATCACCTGCATGATTAGTAACAACAATCATAGGCTTAACAGAAGACCATGCTATCAATATAGAGTGACATTAAAGATTCTATATCAATCATACATCAACTGATGATCATGTGCATAAGACACATCATTAAGCAAACCATACTATATGCTTATCATCAACTTACTACAATTAATCCAGATGATCATGTTCATGTATAAAGATATGGAGTTACATAAGCAAGCGTTACCATAATAATTACCATTGAGTAAAATGACATATGTATGTGGGCAGAACCCTCACTAGAAGCACCAAGAACCCTCACTAAAGGTTGTGTCGGGCAGCATGCCCTCATCTATTGTTCATCTCATAGTGTTCCTCATATAACGGTCGTCATACTAGGACCTATCGGCCAAGTTCACAACGATGTGTCGAGCTGGCAACAACAACAAGGTGTGCAACTGCAAGGGAAACCAAACGTGTGACGGGGTGTCGGGCACCCAGCCCTAAAGGGCAACGCTTGTGTCGGGCAACAGAGCAATGCCCGTCACAAGGGGCATATTGGGCAAGGTTATACCACAAGAGGTATCTTCCAGGGGTTCATCTCAAACTATCATCACAAACATATTGTCCACCCATCCAAACCATGGTCTAACAGTCGTCACAGGTAAAAGTGATGTTGTGACGCCCGTCACAAAGACCAGGTATCATCCACCACCATCACTTCATGCGTCGCTCAAAGGTCTAGGTCAAGAGGGCTGTCGGGAAGCACCTCCCCACAGTCATAATGACCAAGGTATCACTCACAAGATCAACATCTACCTCGAGCACAAGGGAACCCAAAACCCTAAAAGGGTCGAGAAAAAGGCTCACCTCAATCGACTAGGAAAGAGGGGTCTTGCACATCAAATATCCCCAAACGGCAACACAAGGAAAACCCCAGAAAGAACCAACACTATCACCAAGCTCACCCTTCTAGTCCATGGTGAGAGGAGAGTGTTGCTCAAGCAACTAGAACACAAGCTCACCTCTCAACTTAAACGAGAGAGGGGTGTTGCTCATGATGCTAGGGCTCAAGCTCACTCCTCAAGACCTAGGAGAGAAGAGAGTATTTCTCACCAAGGAACCCTAGAACACATGGTTCGGCCAACAAGAACAACTAGGCAAGGAGCAAAGCTAGCAACATATAAGAACATGAAAGGAGGTAGTATAGTTAGGGTTAGGAGTTATGCAACCCGCCTTAAGCAAGCTCCAAGCTCCAAGGAAGAAGAAAGCTCCAAGGCAGGATCGGCCACCAAGCTAGCTCCTCCAAGGGTGTCGTCCACCAAGCTTGCAAGGGAGAAGGGTATCGTGCACCAAGGTAGAGGAGAAAACCAAGAGACTAAAGGATCCCTAGCAAGAGGAAAAGAACACATATATAGAAGGGAAGGGAGGAGAAAACAAAGTAGAACTAAGCAAGGTGTCTTCCTCCTAGGGACACTTGTCCTAGTGCACGAGCCACCACTCTAGCAATCCCTAAACACATGTCCAAGGCTATTTCCACATGCAAGCATCAAGCACCAAGTGTCCACTAGTGGTGACACAAACAAGGTCAAAGCTTGGTCAAAGGTCATGGGCAACACACCTCATGGGCGACACACCCCATGGGTGACACACTCCCTTTTTGGCCGATACAAGGTGCAACCAAACCAAAGCAAGGCACCTCAAGGCCCAAAAAGCTCAACCAAACCCAATAGAACTTCAAGCAACGGGCCCAAGCCTTCCTCTCTACACTAGAGGAACCAAAGAGAGAGAGAAACACCTCACAAGGTGGCAAACTTGCCAACAAACCCTAGACTTGGGTTATTTGCAAGTAGCACCTCCAACTCTCAACAGAGCTCAAACAAACCCTAATCACTACTAAAGGTGTTTAGCAAGCAACAAAGCACCAGGGTTAAGCAAAGCAAATAGGGAAAACCCTAAATGAAGGCCAGGGTCCTTACACTCCCCCATGCCCAAGAAAAGAAGATCTAATCACCCATGGTTGAAGAAAGTAGATACAAGAAGTAGAAATAGTGCTAGACATCATAATAAAAGAAAGTAAAGTTGGATGTCTGTGGAAGAAGATAGAGTTGGAACTCCATTCAAAGAGTCACAAATCTGTCCTTATTGCTGGAAACTCTCCAGAAAGCGTCTCTCTAGAATGGATAGAAGATAATGGTGGATATGCCTACTGCAATTGTTGGAGAACAAGGAAGAATAAGAAGTTCTCTTGTGAGAAACCACCTTTTACTCCTCGGAACACCTCCAACTCCTGCTGCCTTTTCCTTGCTAGAGTCCTTCTCCAAATGGTCTAAAATAGTTTGTGATGATTGTCCCAAGATGGATTGGGGTCGTATATATAAGTGTGGGGTAGTACATTCACATTTGAGTGAAATCTACATGTGACATGACGTGTTGGATTGCCAACACGACTAGTTAGTTTCGATAATTAAAGTCAAAATGCCTCAATCGATGATGACACGACGTGTTGGTTGGACAACATGGTGTGTTGCTGCAATTCAGAGAGTTCTAGATCCAATTTCTGGACTATAACACGACATGTCAAAACTCGAAACAATATGTCTGATGTCTGGACATGGCATGTTGCTTTCTAGACACGACGTATCAGTGACAGTTTCAACAACATTGATTTTCTAAATGTTTATATGATTGGAAAAATGTGTTAATGGATGATATGATGGTGTTTTCTCCCTATTTTGATGCCAAAACGATGTACCTACAATCCAAACCATAGAACAAATAAATATAACAATAAAGTAGAAAATCTATCATGATTAAGAGTGATTATTATATGAAATTGATTTGGAAATGTAACCAAAAGTGGTCCAAAAAAATATATAAAATACACACATCAAGGCAACCTTTTTTATTTCTATTATTTACTTTCTATTTAGTACTTTTCATTAGTTACATTTTGTATTTGTCTTGATAGATGTTTAATTTATGTAATAAAGGTGCCTTGATGTTTTCATTTAGTATGTAGAAATTTCATGTGTTGATGCCACCTACACCATATTCGGTGGTACCGACTCCTTATTGGTTAAAATATATGCATGAACAATTCAAGTCAGTAGCACCAACATCACCATCGGTAGCACTGATATTAGAGAGGAGAAACCACAGAGCTACAAAAAAGGAGTATTGAGACCACCGAGAGGCATCTCGATGGTACCAGCCCATAAAGCTCAAGGAGGACACTAGATGACATAGTTTGATACCACTGATTCCATGGTCGATGGCATTGACATTTCTAGTAAAAGGTAGATGCCAGTGAATCTCCACAAACTCACCACTGAGAACATTTCATACACCACCACCACCACTCTATTGAGAACCTAGTACCCCCATTCCAACCCTTGGGTTGAATTTGGACTCTAAGGACATAGTCAAGTTGAAGCATAGGGGGTGCTAGAACGGATTTATCTTGTTCGTTTTCTATATTTTTTTAGTTTTTCTTGTTAGCAAGTATATGATCTACAATCTATCAAGTGTAGTCATGGATCTTAGTTATCATGATTTCATCTATCATTTAAAAATATGTTTTATTATCTTGTAATGAATTTTAAAATTAAAGATGATCACATATTTTTAAGCTTATGTGTAGAGTCTAAGGCAATATCAACTAGAGGAAATGTTTGGGTTAGTCAGCTTGAGGACACTTAATATTAATGAAAAATATTAATCTATCCAAGATCTATGTATAATGGAGAGGTTTGATCCCAAACCAACCAAACATGGAATGAGACTTTAAATGATTCTTTTAGAAAGAAACCCTAATGTTACCATGTACATAGGTTGATTGGAGAGGGACATATCATAGTTAAGAAAGGCATTGTCTCTTAAACACGTGATTCTACACACCTTTCATGACATTTCATCCACCACCAAAAGATGATCAAGTAACCCAAATTATTTCCTCTTGATTGCATTGCATTGCATAGCATAATAGATATCATGATAGCTAGTTTCTTTATGTGCACTAGTTATAAAAAGAAAGAATAGAGGGATGTGCATATCAGTCATTGGATAACAAAATTCATGTAGATTACATTTTCCTTTTGCGTCATTCCTTGCATATTTTTGCAACATGTATCTATGTAGTTGTCTACACATATTAAAGTGAGAGAATATACATCCATATCCCTCCTATATGAAAAAAAAAGTAATGCTATATGTTGAAGAAAGCTTGAGCATAAATCATTACTCATGCTAAAATAAAAGGGTAGAAAAAAACATATATCTAATAAAGAGGGAGAAAAGAATGGCTTGAACTTAATGTTATTTTTTTCCAAGGCAAAAGTGAAAATAGTTTACATATATGCATTCTTCCACTCAAGCTCATCATTATGATGAGACATTCAGTGCATTCAATATTCCAACATAATAGTAAGCATTAGGATTCATACATTTCCAGTCCCTTCATTTTGTGTGTTCATCATAATTTGTTTTTTCATAAAATGATTTGGATGTTCCTTGTGATTCTTTATAATAGAAACATACTTCATTTCCACCCATTGCTCTGAATGGTAGGCCACATACATGATTGATTCCCTCATTCATTTCTATAAGGAGACTTCTTCCAACATAGTTTTGTAGGTAAATCGAAGAAATGTAGATATGGAATCACATGATGCATTAAGCTTATGCCCTATTGACTATGTGTTAACTACTATATTAATAGTGTTTTATTGATCTAAGGGTGGACATATTTAACAAACATTTTGGTCACTTCTGAGTAGTTATTTGTTTAGTGGTTGGTAAGGGTCGTTTGGGGCCGTCGGATGGGAGTAATTGAGAAATGTAATTCATATGATTTGTCCTCTTTTTGACTTATTTCAAACAGATCCAAAGCTAGTGTTGCTTGAGGGTGAGAAACATTCAAGCTTGTGGGATTTTTATGCATTGAGTTTTAGTTACTTTTCACATGCTATTTTCCCATGTATTTAGTGCATAATTGTTCATTTTGACATAAGGTATGCATTGTTTATCATTATTAGCTTGTCAATCACTATTGCATCAAATATTGACTATTTCTGCCTAATTATGTTAAATTTATCAACTTTAATCAAACTTATGTTTTTTTCCTTGTTTTAGGTAATTCGAGCATTAACATGACAACTCGGTGCTACTAACATTTATGTCAGTAGTACAGACATTATGCCAAAATCTAATAGGGAATTCTATAAGTCTCAGTCCTACCCAGACAACACTTGATGCTACTTATATGACATTCAATGCTATCAAAGAGAGGAGTCAGTGTTACCAACTTACTACCCAGAAAGCATCAACAGTTGGAATTTAATGCTTTGGTGCCACCAACACTGTAGTCGGTGGTACCAAGTTTTGTACCTAGAGCAAGTCAGAACTCACAGAAAGCAACTCGGTGCTATCAACATAGTCATCAGTAGTACCAACACTTATTGAGAGTTTTGAGTCAGTCAACAACTTGGTGCCACTGACATCCAATTGATGGTACCAACCTTGCACAATTAGTGTAGATTGAAAATTTCAATCGATCCAACGACTGTGAATTAATGATAGTCAGAATCCCACTTATGACCTAAGGAGAGTTCAACCAAAGGGAGAGATCATGTTCTATCTCGTTGCAGCATAGCAATGATCTGGGATAGGAGGAGATGATGGATATAGCCACATACTAAATGTTTTGGGCACTTTGAGAATGCAAATTTGCAAGCAAATTGTTACGGATCGAGGTGTCTTCCAGAGGGGTTTTTATTAGTTTTTCTAATTTTTATCTCTTTTTCCCTTCTCTTCCTATATTTTTATGATGGTAAAAATCATGCAGGGCTAATACCAATATTTCTTGGGACCTAGGAGTATCATGGTATTGCTTTTTATTTGATTTCCATGAATTAATTATATATTTTCTTTAGTTCAATATGTGAATGTACAATTTCATACTGAATTGTTTGTGCTTGATTACCATAATCAATATTTTAGACTACTGTTTTCTTTAGAAGAGGGATTAGGGGTAAAAGTTATAGGTTTGCACAACTCATATTGTGCCTCGGGAGAGGCCTTACGACTATGAAACCATAACCTAAAGTTATTGTTAAGGCACATATATAATTCTTAAACTACTATGACAGTGGGATTTGTCTTAGTATAGGTAGTGTATTACATTATGGGATTGGGAAATACTTACTACAGGTCTTTAGTCCAGGGTTAAGGGTAAATAATATTGACGAAATGAAGTTGAATGCAATGCATAGTGTTGTGAAACTATAATCCTAAGGAATCCATACATTCTTGACCGCTTCCACTTAATTTAAATTATAATTATTGTTCTTAATTACTAAACAACCAACCAATCACATTTTCTAGGCCTAGTTTATTGGGTTACAGTTAGTAGTAGTTTCTGGAAAATATTTCCCTGAGTTTGACACTTGGGCCTCAAAGGTTTATTTGTGATGCTTACACTTGTGTTTTACATTCATAATTACCTCTATATCATCGTGTCCAAATAAAAAAGGAAGGAAAACCATCCAATCTCTCCCATATCACCCACATTGTTTCTAAACAAGCAACCAATGATCAACACAAACAAGAATACCCTTACCCTCAGGGATACATAAAAAGGATGACTACAACCATGCCTCTCACTTTCACTATAGAATGTGGCTCTTAGCCAAGAAAATTTATCTCCAATTTGGAGGCCTTCCCAATGTCATAAGGGTTCATCCCAAGAATCCCAGCCAGACGGTGATGTCCCACTCCTATCGGTCAGGCATAGAACGAAGAGGAATCCCACCAACCCTAACCCAGTGATCTTGAAAAAATTAGTGGGGTTATATTTAGTTCACCAAAAGTAAAGTGGAACGTGCTAGTCTTAGGTAAAAGTTGTCGATCTGAGGAAGGAGGTAGTGCCTATCATATTCACACATCAAGAAAATGCTACCAAAGTCGGTCTCCTCAACCAGATCTAGCTCTTTGGCAACTAAATCGCCATACAACATCCACAGTTCGCTACAACTAGTCCATAGATATATGTTTGGAAATCCAAGACCCTAAAGAGACAAAGTAGAACACAAGGTCAAAACACATCCTCACATGTGAAAATCCCAATTCAAGCTAGACAAGTACAAAGAAAATAACACATAGCAGAGTTTCCAAGTTATACCTCATCACCTACTTGATGACCTCGATCATGCAGGTTCATCCACAACATGCTCTAATGAACCAAAAACCTCTCATCTTGGAGCACCTCCCCTACAATCTTGCTCACACTATCATGATGTGCGCCTAGAGAAAATACATATTAAAATCTTCATATTACGATATGAATTCGACAAACAAAATGATAATGTATACTATGAGTATGCCTTAATCCCAACCTTATCACCTAAATCTTTCTCATCCATAACGGGATAATCCTCATGCCAACCAGGAGCCGCCATATGCACAATCACGAAGTCAAAAACATAAGCTTTCCACAACAATTGAAATCGGCCCAGTCTAACATTGGATAACCAAAAAACACTAAAACAATAAATCAAGCCAAATCACAAATTAGAACGTGAGCACATGTCATCTTCAACCTCCAAACCACAAAGAACACTGAGAAACCAAAATCTAGATTTTTCCATTGAGGGTCAAAATGGCCAAACTAAGGTGCTAAAACAAAAGTTATACCTTCATGGAGAGGAATGTACCTAAAATCTGCACAAAAATGTTGCCAAAATGGAGGAATCGAAGCCCCACTACCGCTGGAGATGAGCAACTCGCCACACCACTAAGACTGGGTGGTGGAATGCAACGCTCCACTGGGTTTGGGTGACATATCATCACAGTATTATGGCCTATTCTTCTCTCTCCTTGTCGCAATCGTCGTCATCACTTACTTGAGTCAATTCTACACACACCAATGTAACTCGTGAGAAGAAGAAATCATAAGTATGCTTGATCCCCTCCCATTTCTCCTCCTTTTAAAAACAAACCTTTTGCAAAAATTACAAATAGGTCCCTATCTTTTCAATAAAATATCCAAAACCTTTTCAAAATATCAAAAATCACAGAAAAATATAAATAAAATGCCAAGAAATTGTAAAAATCTAAAGACTCCAGATCTTGGCTTAATATCTAAAAGCTTCCATATTTGACAAAATAAAACAATTCTTCGATCAAAACTATGATATACTTTCCTGGACCATGACCTAAAACTAGACTATTACCAGACATACATCTATCCTCACACGGTCCTAGATCATGACCTAAAACTAAATGAATTCTTCACACAAATTTTACAACTCTAAGGGTCCTCTCATGACCTAAAATCAAATCAATTTCATGATTTCACTTTCATATCTACAATCCCAAACTATGACCTAAGGTTGGTCCATTACCCAAATTCATTTCAAATATTTTGATAGTCTTGTGTCATTATCGAAAACTAAACTAACCTTGATTTCAACTCAAATATTTTGATAGTCTCAGATTATGAACTAAAATTGGGCCACTACCCTACATTCACGCTCATAACTGTAATGACCTAAAATTGAACCAAACTTGCACTTTAAATTCTCAAATATTTTGACAATCTCAGATCATGAATTAAAAAGGAACCAAATCACCATCTTGAATCATGAATCAAAAACAAAATGGAAATATCCAATATTGATAATCACCCTCAAATTAGGAATAGAACTAGAAAGTCAGGAACAATTGCTTATCGACAATCTAGGGGACATATGCTAAACTGATGGAGGAATACGTCACATGCCACCTTTTACTAGATAATCACCTAATTCCCAGTCTCAACTTGTATTGAAGAATTGTAAATACTCCAAGAGTACACATGTTTGACTGATAGATCCATTGACCATGAGGCCACCTTAATCATAGACCTTTTTTGACACTCAACTACCAATCTCAACAACCAGAGCCCTATCATAGATAGGAAAAATCCCCATATTACCCAATTTTAAGAATTTTGGTCCTGAATCTGAATCAACCCACTTTAAAAAAAAAAGATGTGTAGGATGAAAAGAGATGATAATATTTCTCAAATATCTTTTTGAAATTAAGAAATTGATGAATGTATATTCATCACCTTTTATTGTACATTTTTTTATCTTTAATTAAAAATAAATTATTAGTTATTGAATAGTTTTAGCTAAAATTATCTTAGTTTAGATCTTCTTGATCAAATTGGAGTTTTTACTTGATTATTGTGTGTTTTGTAGGAAAATAAACAATTCTTTCAAATCACAAAAATTCTCAAAATTTCTCTTAGAAGATGTTTTGCACAATTTTCAACAATGCCTAACATTCATGTATACCTGGCACCAAAAGTTCCATAACTTTTATGTTCGAACTCTAAAATTAATGTACAAGTATGAGTTAGAAAGGAAATTTAGTGCTCTACAAGAAAATTATATTTTTGAATATCCTCCAAATGGACGTATGGCAACACGGGCCGGTCGTTTTGTTATTTTGGGAATTTTACAGCAAAGAGAATCAAAGAAATCAATGAGCGGTCAAAGAAATTAAAGGAAGACAATTTAATAAAAAGTTATGCTTTATTTTTTAGAAAACAATTAATGTTATTTTGAATAGGAGCAAAGTAAAATTGTTCCAATTACATATTTTTTATTTGGAGAAAAGAATGAAATAAAGACTTTAGTTAATTTCCAAAACAATAAATGTGGTCAAGGTTTGAGCAATGTTACTTTTGGATGAAGTAAGAAATTACTCCAGTCAAAGTGGACGCCACCAACACAAAGTCATATTTCAAAGGTTTTGTCCCCTCCTCATCCCCCCATAAAAGGAGGGGGACTTCATAATAAAAACATCCAATCTCAGTTGTAAATTGAGTCTTAGTTTGTAAATCCAGTTTTAGTTTGTAGTTCACATCTTGTATCATTACATATCTCATTTTTGTTTGCATTTCTTCTTGTTTTATCATGTCCGAGTAAATTCTTCTGGGGCATGGGGAGTAGCCCCTTAGTTTCAATATAATTGATTATTTTAATCCATTGAAAGTATATTTTCTCTCTATTTATACTTGGTTATTAGGATGATATGATATATTCTTATAGAGTGATATGAACTTGGATCTTTGTAAGAATAAAACAATAGTCCTTTAATTGAAACTATCATGTTTTCACCCCTTTAATATTATTTCTATTATAACCCTTGGTGACATGACCACCTGAGCCTTGGGTTCGAATGCTATGTTGAACTCACATGTTTGATATGACCGTAGATAGTAGCATGTTGAATAGTTGGGAAATAATCTGTATACATCGGGACCAACGGTGTAAGGGAAGTCTGACCCTTTTGAGTTTGTCTATAAGGACATACAACCACAAGGTCCTGATTTGATCTTTGGAGCTTAATAGTTGATTAGTTCAATAAAAACATGGTTTTAGTGGTGGTCCTCCGGATCCCCAGATCTTTATTTCTTGATTAGGTAATCTTTATTTCAGCACTTTATTTTTGTTCTTAGTTCTAAACTGACTCTCTCAAATCAAAATTTATTTTCTCATTTAGCATTCTGATTATTTCAAACTTTTCTTGTTGTCATCCCTTAGATCGATACCTATCTATACTTAGTTGATTTTTTGTTCACAACAAGTTGATAATCTAGTTAGAAGGTTAAACTCTAGGATTTTTCCTAGTGATTGTTGCATGTGCAACGATGCGCATCAATAGTTACCACAATTTACATGATCATTGACTTTTACTCTTAATTATTTTTGACAAATTCAGTCTTCCACACTTTTTCAGATTCACCTTTTTATCACTAAGGCATGAGTTAGTGAGAGAACTGGACATGTACTAATTTAGGAACTAGAAGTGACAATGAGAGTCACTTTTGTAGCTAATAAACATTGAATTTCTCATCAAAACTTCAATAGAATAAATGGTTGGTCAGATATAGGTAAGTGTCTTGGCCGGAGGCTACTCTTACTATAACATACTGGAATCTAGTGCCTTGACTCTAGAAACCCCAATCTCATGAACAAGAAATTGGTATGCTTGATTTCTTAGATTTGACTAAACAAGGATGAATTTATACCTCAATGTATATAGTTAATGTAAATAACATGAATAACTCAATGGTAACTGATAATATGAATAAGCTTCAAAACAAATATAACACATTATGTGGCATTAGATTCTATAATCAACATCACATATTATAATACACTCACATTGACATAATAACCTTTATGTGTGCTAACATGTAAGTGAATACATGAGATGTATCACATATGATCCCTTTTCTAATTAACATCCCTATAATGGGTATCTATTTAATAAGACTCATAATGTGCTTAACACAGGAATAGGAATAACAATGTGAATTTTCATGTCCATAAATATGAAAAATGTTCCATTGTTCAAATAATATTGAATTAATGGACTGAATATGTTAAATAAGTAAAATATTATAATTCATGAATGATAAGATAAGAAAACTCTTTTAGTAACAATGTGAAGATAATAAGACTCTGAATAATAAATGATGATGGCAATGATGTAATGTTATAATAACATAACTATGATAAGACTAAAACTCTACTTACATTAGAACTCATAAAAGGAAATCTCAAAACCCAAATCTAATGGAAAAATTGTGTTCCTTGGATTTCAAATGGCTTGGGTGCCAAGTTTCACATTAACTAAATAATCCTAGCTATCCTAATATCAATAGGGAATAAAATACACACTTTAAATGTTTAATATTCATCAATACTCTCTAATTTCCTAAAGTTACCCTATTATCCTGCTGTCACGCTGTCCTTTTTGGAAAACTCAAACTTTAAATAATGATGGGATTTTCTTAGACATTCGATCTTCATCCAATGACGGAGAAATTCTCTCCTACCTCTCGTTGGCTCTTGTTCTCTTGTACTATATGTAGTTGTTTTTGTTGATCCTTTTATCCTGGTTTTCTCATCGCGCTACCTATTTTCTCACTCTCCTCTTTCAATGCCTTTCCCTATTTGTTATCCTTAACTCTTTTTCAACTATTTCCAACCCATATAATTCCTATTTTATGTAGGTTTTGGTTCCCTAACTCTCTGTGAGAAATAGTTCTCAAAGCCTCTTTATGCACCCCATTTTCCTCTTTATATCCAATGCTTTCCATGATTGACCATCACACCTATGTAAATCCATTCACCGACCATTGCTCATTCCTTGGTAATTGTTTGCAACCTATCTTTACACCTCCCTTGGTACCACATGCCTTCTCCCAACACCATTTGGTTAGTGGCGCTACCTGGAGCCTGCCGACACCCTTATGAGCCTTCCAACGTTGTGATGGTACCAAGATGGTTGGCTTGATCATCGAGAACCTCTTAACGCTTCCAATTTCTCTATGTTGAGGTAGTTCTGGTTTCCCCTCTTTTTGTTCCTTCATTATGTTATATGTCATCGATTGGTATCTATTTTTTAGCATCGAATAAGTTCGGTTGATCCTATCGTTTGGTTTGCTCGAACCACATGATTCTTTTTGGCGTCATTGATTTTTCTAACTTCAAGCTTTGTGTTGTTTCAACACCATTCCTCTTGGACTTGGTTTCCATTGGTAGAAACAAGGGTTCTTGGTAGGTGAGCCCTCACAACATAATTTCACATATTTTTGAACCAATAAGGAATCGAGGGCCTATTTATATTGCTACACCTTGTTGTGGTCAGGGGATTTCATGTTTCATTGAAGGATTTGAGTCATAGCAACTCTATTTGTCACGTAGGTAAAAGGAAGAAGATGACATGGTGATGTGTTATTGATTTGCCCCTCGTTTCCTTTTCATTTGTGTTTTTTCGTTAGGGGTAATATCATCATTTATGCCTCTATGATTTTTCTTTCATGTTGAGCTTTGTGCTCTATTGGCTATGGGCCCAATCCAGATGGCAAATTTGGATAGGGCCGTATGAACAAGGTTTTTGGATTGGATTATGTAGCTTAATCAAATTTTCTGATTGGTTGAGTTTTCCACCATTCATAACTAATTACTCATAGCTAAAAAAAATTAGGTTTTGGAATCAGAATATTATAATCTACCTAATGATACCAGTTTCATTGCCTAATTCCAATCCGATATATATGATTTTATGGATTTATCTAATTAGCTATATTTTCCAAAAATTCATATCTAATTATTTATAAGTTAGAAAAATAAAATAAAATATGATACAAACTCAAGAAAATATAATCTACAAGATGGTATATTTTTAAAACCTAATCCAACTATAATAAAAAGCCAACTTTTAGAGTTTATGTAATTAATGTGAACCTAACTCTAATTTCACATATGCCTTTAGTAGGTGGCTTGTGGCCTTGATGAGGATCTAGGGTTTGACCTTGACTTGGTAATACATAGATAAGGTATGTTGCATCCTCTATGAGTTATATTGAGAAACTAGTCTGATCTTTCTCTCTCTTGATGTATGTTGCATTTCCTTCCTTCTATATTGAGCAAAGACCTATGTTTCGTCTCTCTCTTGGTCCTTTGGGCATATGCCCTGCACACTTTTCTCTCTCTTCTGAGAGGTTGACTCTTTTGAGTACTTATATTCTTTTATTGATCTTTTCTACCTAATTTGATGGATATTCTTATTGGACTCTTATTTATATCTTGTTCATTTTATTCCATGTGGAACCCTAATTTGAGTATTTGATATCATAACCTTCTTGCGGTGGACTTTATGATCTTACGATGCACATTATTTATGGCCATGACTGGATATTTGTTTATCGGTCCTCTGAACCCACATTAAAATTGTTGGATGTTCTCATCCCTTATGTGATCTTGAATGACTTATTCTTGCATCTACATCATGCATGAATTTGAGTAATTTTATGTCTAGTAGTGGTACAACCATACATAGGGCATGCTTTTTCCACCCCAAGTGTGCTTTTCCACTCATCATATATACATGGTGTGCTTATTCTACCCATGGTGTGCTTTTTCCTCCCAATATTTTTAGATTGAGATCCTATGGTGTCCAAGCCCAACTTGAAATAACCTTAGTCTATGTTGTTTACATGCACTACTCATGCTTTGTGATATTATTATTGTGACATTGTTTTAAGGCAAGAAATTCTCTTACTATTTATTATCACTTTTTTTGTGAACTAAGGGTGTCGTGCCTCTTTTTACTATAAACTTGAAAATAGAGATCACAAAACATAACCTTAGAAATAAAAACCTATACAGAAAGTCAAAAGAAAGGAAAGAAAACTATGTACAAAGCAAAGCCAAATCTCTTGTAAACAAACTCCAAAACTCCTCCAGGATGCATTTGAAATCCCTGAAGATTCTATTATTCCTTTCTCGCCACATCAAATAGATAATAAAATAGGTTGATACCTTCTCCTCCTTCCTCAATGTGAGTAGATCATCAAAACATCTAGGAATGAGGGAAACCCTTTGGTTCTTGCTCCACATCACCCAAATAGAGTAGGAAAATGTGAAGGAAAAGAAAACATGATAAGCATTCTCCTCCTGTTCCTCGCATAGAGCATATATAGAAGCAAGCTGCCAACCAGTTCTCTTGAAAAAATCACAGGTTGTAATTCTTCCCAGAAAACCTTTCCAAAGAATTAAAGACCATTTTATAGGTATATCAGGCCAAATCCATATGCCCCATCGAACCTTCTGCCCCTTACTTCTTACCACCTCCCAACAGTCCTTTAACTTCATATCTTTCTTGCCTTTAAATAGAATGCAATCTTCATTTTGAGATGGAGTGGACTGTGTGTGCAGGAAATTCTCTAACTGTTGTACTCCCCTAAAACTTGTGAGGATCCATTCACCATCAGCAATGCAATCCACAATTTTACAATTTAACCCTTTGCCCAATCTAAACATTAGATTAAAATCCATAATCTCTATTAATTTCCTTCCCCCCGAGACCCAAGGATCTTTCCAAAATAGAAACTTACATACATTACCCAAATAGAAGTCTATTTCACACAGAAGAATTTCCTTTTGTTCAAGAAATCTCTTCCAGAGCCAAGAGGAATTGGTTCTGGCCTTTACCACCCATATAGATTCATCTTTGATGTATATACCATGTAATCACTTCACCCATAAGGACTCTTTATCAGCTGCCAGACACCATAGATTTTTTAGTAAACCAACTCTCACCCAGTCCACGATACGCCTAACACCTAGAACACCCTCTAATTTAGGCCTACAAATAAGATCCCATGAAACAATATGCATATGTTTCCTATCTTCAAAATCTTTCCACAAAAAGTCACACATCATCTTTTCCAACTACTTGATAACATATTTAGGAAGAGGGAAAGCTGAAGTCCAAAAAATATTGTATACAGATAGGGTTGGGATAATTAACTCCAATCTACCACCTTGAGATAGCAAATTTCCTTTCCATGAATCCAATTTAGAACTGAACTTGTCAAAAATTGGACCACACATTTCCTTGGTTAACCTACCAGTAAATAGAGGAATGCCTAAATACCTCACAGGGAGGTTAGAACACTCGATCTTCCTCTCAGCTTTCCCACTAAGGAAAATTTGACTTTTCTCGTTGTTTAGTTTTAACCCTGAGGCCAAATAGAAGGCATCCAAGATCTTTTTATAGTAGTATGCATCATTGTCCTCAACTTTAGAAAATAAGAGCAAGTCGTCTGCGAAAATAATGTGAGAGATACTTGATTCACCTGCCTGAACAGGACACAAGTTACCAGCTGTAACCTCATCATGTATCATAGAAGATAGACCTTGCATAGCTACAACAAATAGATAGGTGGAAAGGGGATCCCCTTGTCTCACTCTGTTTGATGCCCACAAGGTTTCATAAGGACAAACATTAATCAAAACCCTATAAGAGTCCATTTCAAAGGATTCACGAATCCAGTCCAACTAGAAGCAAGGAAACCCCATTTTAGACAACATAAAAAGAATATAGTCTCTTCTTACAGTATCATATGCTTTAGCTTCCACCTTAACAGACAAATTATTCTAAGTTCCAGTAAAAGTACTTAGAACCTCATTTGATAGCAAGATGGCATCACATATTCTTCTTCCTTGGACGAAAGTGATTTGACTCAAATCAATTAAATCAGGAAGAAAACTTTCGTTCTATTTGCTAAAACTTTCATAATGACTTTGTAAATAATGTTGCACAGAGAAATGGGTCTAAAGTCCTTGAGACTAATAGCTCCATGAAGTTTAGGGACCATGGTAATCAAAGTATTATTGCATTCTTTAAGAAATTTACTAGAACTTAAAAAATTTTGAATGGTAGAAACGATTTCATCACTAATAACATCCCATACAGACTTAAAGAAGATAGATTCAAACCCATCTGGGCCAGGGGCCTTGTTTGCTTTCATATTTAAAAGGACATCCTCCACTTCTTTTTTAGTAATAATCTCCATCAATTTATCAAATTGAACTTGACTGATTTTGGGTAGCAGCCATTCATCTTTCCATAGGACCAAGTATTTCGATGAACTATTGAAAGGATTATCATAAAAGCTTCTTATATTATCACTGATAACATCCAAGTCATACACATTATTTCCCTGCTCATTCTTCAAAACATTGATGTTATTTTTTATTCTCCTCATTTTTAGAGAAGCATAGAAGAAAACAATATTTCAGTCTCTAAGATTTAACCACTGTACACTGCTTTTTTGCTTGAGAAAGCTTTCTTCATCTCACAAATCTTTGGCAGTACTTTCCCTAAGCAGAAAAAGTTGTTCTTGCTTGCTACTATTCAGTGTGTCCTCATCAACTTCTTTTTGTAAACATAACCAGTTTATTTCAAACTCCCTCACCTTAGAAATAAAATTTCCAACTACTTCTCTATTCTACTTCCTCAAAGCAGTTGTTACATAATGTAGTTTTTGATAAATTTGAAATATAGGAGTACCAGAGCAATTTGTATCATTCCAAGCATGAGAAACACCATTCTTATAAGAATCCTACTTGACCCAAGAGTTTATAAACCGAAAAGGAGTAGCACCCTTATTCCCAGAGAAAATCCTAAGAATCATAATCTTATGATCACTCACCACTGTTGGAACAAATTCACACCAAAAATGAGGAAATTCAGAAAGGAAACTGATATTCGTGAAGATTCTATCAATCTTAGAAAAAGTACTTTTATCATTTCTGTTATGGCTATCCCAAGTGAAGAACAAACCTTTATTTTCGAGCTCTAGTAGATCATTCTCAGAGATCGAGTTATTAAAGTCCACCATGCTTCTATTGGAGGGAGGTTGCTTGCCAATATTTTCTGTTAATTGCCTTACTACATTAAAATCACCTAGCACACACCAATTAGTATGATTGAAACTCCTAATAGTAGACAAAGAATTCCAGAGTAAGCTTCTGTCAGCATCATAGTTAACTCCATAAACAACAGTTAACTGGAAATACATCAGATCTTTTGTAACTACACAATGTATGATTTGCTCATTACTAAGAGTCATTTTGATGTCAATGTCACTATGAACCCAAATAACAAGAATACGTGTATAAGAGTAAAACTTGGCATTATCTACGAAAGAAGCACCCATCCAAATGTTATCAACAAAACTTGCAACATCTTTACCCTGCAATCTAGACTCAAGGATAATGTAGATATTAACTTTATTCCTTCTCATCTCATTTTGAATGTGAGGGATTTTATTTTCCTCTCCCCTCACATTCCAAGATAGAATAGAGAAGGGTTCAAACATTTAGAAGAAGGGTTATTCCCTAAATCACCTCACCATCAGGTGTGTCATCTTTCTCCTTCGTATGAGAATCACCCATTCCAACAAAGTTAGAAAGGGGAGACATTTTTTTCAAAGATTCAGGCAGAGATAGAATCAAGCTCTTAGGAATGCACTTAGGAACTGATCTCGATTTCTTTTTGCTAGTTTCCCAACCAGCTTTAGGAGACATTTCAGGAGTAACTACCATCCCCTCACTAACAACAACAGGAATAACAAACATAGCATACGACTCCTCTTCATTACTAAATAGCACTTCAACATCAGAACCTGGAGTAGGGTCAGGGACATCTTCGACTGTATCAATGAATATTTCCGCTTCAGTATCCTCTTCCATCACTACTCCTTTTGGAACCCAACTTTTTTTAACCTTCTTCTTTGGTGCTCTCCCCTCAAGATTTTTAGGATCTTCACACAATGCAGGTTCATGGCCAAAGAGACCACAACTCAAACACTTATTGGGCTGCCATTCATACTCAAATTGAATAACATCAGCCTACCTATCATCACTGACAATCTTGAGTTCCTTAGGAAAGGAGAAATACACTGAGACCACAACCTGGATTCTCGCATACTCAATCCTCCTAAACTCCAATGTCCATTTATCTGACCTCAAAGGGCACCCCAATACTGAACGTATATGGCTGAACATCTCCACATCCCATAGGTCGAGAGGGAGTTTATAGATCTTCAACCAAATAGGAATATCAATGAGCTTGATCTTCTCTAGAGGTTCTCCTCATTCCCATTTCTTGATAATAAGAGGCTTGCCTGCCACGAACTAGGGTCCATCATCAATTGTTGTTGCTATATCCTCATCATTAGAAAATGAGACAATGAAGAAGCCTCTGCCACAAGATCTAATCTCAATAGAGCCTTTGAATCTCAACATTTGAGCGAGATGATAGTTTAGAGAAGACCAGTGAGGTTTCAAACCCACAACATATCCCCTCCCTATTCTACTCCAATGTGCTAGATTATGTTCTGCAATAGATATAGAACAGAGAAGCTTGACTTCAACCATCTGAACCTTTGTTTTTCTAAAATTGATCAAGATACTTGCATTACTCTTCTTGAACAAACCCGACCAGTCCTGTAAGGACCCTGACCTACGTTTAGGGTTTACCTTATTTGTTTTGCTTAACCTTAGTGGTTTGATGCTTGCTAATCACCTTTGAGTGGTGATTAGGGTTTGGTTGTGCTTTGTTGAGAGTTCGAGGGGCTACTTGCAAATAACCCAAGTCTAGGGTTTTGTGTGCAAGTTTGCCATCTTGTGAGATGTTTTCCCCTCTTTGCTTCCTCTAGGGTTGAGAGGAAGGCTTGGGCTTGTTGTTTGAGTTCTCTGGGCCTTGGTTGATCTTGTTTGGGCCTTGGAGTGCTTTGTTTGGGCTTGCTTGAGCCTTGTGTCAGCCAAGTGAAGCTTGTGTCGCCCAAGGTGTTGTGTGTGTCGCCCTAGGTTGGTTTGTGTCGACCTAGAGGTGGTGTGTCGCCCATGTTGCTTGGTCCAACCTTGACCATGTTTGGTGGACACTTGGTGTATATCTTGGACAAGTGTCTCTTGGTGTGCTAGTGTGTTGGCTTGAACCCTAGGACAAGTGTCCCTTGGGTGGACGACACTTAGCATGGATCTACCTTGGTTTCTCCTCCCCTTCTTTATATATAAGTAGCTCTTTCCCTTGCCTTAGCTTCCTTTGCTCTTTTAGTCTCTCCTCCACCTTGAGTGCACGACACGCTTCCCTCTCTTGCTTGTGTCGGATGAGACACTCTCCTGGAGTTGCAGTGGTGACCGATACCCTCTCGTGGATTAGCTTTGGTGGATGACATCACTTGGAGCTTGAAGTGTATCTTCTTCCTTGGAGCTTGGAGCTTAAGGCGGGTTGCATAACTTCTAACCCTAATTCCTTTACCTCTAGCAATAACCTTGTTACATGTTAATAGTTATCTTAGTTCCTTAGTTGTGTACCTTGCTTGAGTTTCCTTTGGTGGCTGATATCCCCTTAAGGTCTAGGGTTTCTAGTGCACCTTGTGATCTAGGGTTTGTGCTTCTTTGTGTTGGAGGTTGATGGTGACCTAGGGTTGGGCGATATCCCTTCTTTGTTGGTGTGTTGGACGACATGGCACCTTTGTCTTTGGGTTGGGTGATATGGTATCCCCTTTTGATGGACGATATGTATGCCCTTGGTGGACGGCATGATGTGTTCTTGAGGTTGGCCGATACCCTTTCCCATGTGTTGGACGATAGGGTGAGCTAGGGTCATGTTGGCCGATATGTTGGTGACCTTGGTGAATGATAGAAGAACAATGCTCTTGTTCTTCTCTTGGATGATAGACCTTTGTACCTTGATGGGCGACATGGTGATCATGATGGGTGAGATGGTCCTTCATGTGTTGAGAGACATCCTCTTCCTCATGGTGGGCGATAGACCTAAGTTCTGGGAGGTTGGTTGGCCAATAGCCATGCATGGTATGCTGGTCGATATCTATGCTGGCCGACACCCATGGTGGCCGATAGCCATGTTGGGCGACAGCCTTGGGTGGTGATGGCCGATAGGGTTGAGTGTGTGTTGACCGATAGGTCATGATAGGTTTAGTGAGGGTGGTGATGAGTCATGGTGAGAGTCTTGTGATCCTAGAGTAATGGTTCCATATGTTATGAAGATGGATGTTTATGCTTAATGATGATGGTGTCTTGTTAGTGATAACAACCATGAATATGATGCCTTGAAAACAATAATAATGCCAATGATAATGTTGTTGATAGCAATTATATTAATAGTCGTGTGATGATGGTAATGATTTTCTAGTAATGAAAGTAATAATGTTGATTAATAATGTTGTTAAGTGACAGTTACATTAATAGTTGGCTTAGACATGGCAAGAAAGATCATAGTGGATGATAATGCTGATAATGATAATAATGGTAGTAGTGATGATAACGAGGAAGGTAATGGTAATAAGATGCATGATGTGATCCTTATGCTTATTTGTTAATAATAAAGAAGATGATAGTAATGTTGATCATAATAATGATGACAATAAAGGTAGTAATGATATGCATGAAGTAATCCTTATACTTAATTGTTAAATGAGAATGGTGATAGTTACACTAGTAGCTTGCATAATGATAATAATGATTATAGTGAATGGTGACATAAGGGTAGTGGTCACAATAGTACTTGTTCTGTATGTTTGGACACCTTGATTACTTGTATAATCTTGAGATAAGAGTAAGCATGTATATGGATTGTTAATAATGTGACTTGATTACCAAATAGGGTAAGAATGATAAGTAGAGTATCTTCAATGGCATTTCATGATGGTAGCATATTCCTTATGATTGAATCTGTGATTATTGTGTACTCTAACCATGCAGGTGATGATTAGCCTTAAAAAGGGCTATGAGACACAAGTGATGAGTAACATCACTTGGTAATTACTCTGGTTAATATAATGATATGTATAATGTGTTCAGTTCCATGATGATGATGTGAGCCTTGAGAGGCATTGACAGTACATGATGAGGGATTGAGATCCCATGGTATGTGATGATCCTCGAGATGGATCTGGATGGTTGGCAAGAGGCCAAGTGGTAACATGTGATGTTGGATCCTTGTAATGGATCAGGTTGATTTGATTAGATAATGATATAATGTTGATTACTTTCTGTTATATCTTGCATGTTATACAACTTGGTTGAATCCTGCAATCCATCTAAAAGATACTAATTAATCATAGTGAAATATATCATGTAGTTTGCCCTGGCCATAGATCCATCATCGTCAGGAATTGGTGATGGTGAAACAGGTTCTCCTACGGGTTAACCTGGAAGCGCATATTGTTGAATATGTGTAGGTTGCTCCTAGCCTAAAAATGAGGAGGTAAGAGTGTAACTTCGGTTACAGACTCAGATATGTATATAGAGCATGGTGAACAGGCCCATGGCTCAGGATATGTGATGTGTAGAGCATGAATGCGTTCATGGCTCAGAGCACGGTGAACAGGCTCGTGGCTCAGTTTTACTAGTGCCGATACCTGTACCAAGGTGGGCTAGAGTGTGGGTAGCCTATGGAGCTGACCCTGTGACTTAGACCACTTCAGCATGTGACTGCGGTCCTACTTGTGTTGTACTCGTGTACTGACCACGAGGTGGGAGGTCGTGGAGTCCGGCTCTTCCATTGACCTTGTATAGCACCGGCTTGGGTTTCGTAACCGAAGGTTGGGTTTGAACGGTACGGTTCAAATCCTCAGGGCATAATAATACGTAACACAGCCGTTTAGTATTTACTGCTTAAGATAAACACGTAACATTGGTTGAGGCCTTGTTTGTGTAATATCGTTGTTATATCTTGCAGGTTATGTGACAATATGTCTTATCTTGATAAGCAGGTTATGTGACATTATATCTTGTTCTGATAATCATGCTACATAGGGATACATCTTATCTTGCTAATCATATTCCTTGAGATATATCTGGTTATATGCTTTTGTATAGCGTGTAAGCTTGTCGGGAAGAATAATCTGTTTTATATAGACTGCTCTTGTTATACCTGTTATTAGATATCTGCTGCTATAGTATATCTTGCTGAGGTTTTGTAGTTGCGGTGGGGAGTTATGTTTCCCGCTGGGACAATTGTTCAATTGTCTCACCCCGCTGGTTTAACCCCTTTTTAGGTGGTCGAGGTAGACGTGGTTGTGGTCGTGGTGTTGCGGCCGAGCATCTTGAGGAGCAGTAGAAGGCAAGTGATGGACATGCTGCTGTTTTGGATGTTTTGTAGTAGAGTCTAGAGTCATCCATGTACTCTCAGGTCCTTGGCAGTGTTTTGACGATGTTTAACGATGAACGATCGATGACGTTTGTATATCCTGCTGTTGGCCGGATGTGGGCCTTTATATATGTGAATAGGTGGTGAACTCATGTGATGGATGAGTATCTGTTCTTGAGCTGTGGACACGTATCAGATCTCGTGTATGTATATATATATATATATGACATGTTTCTGTGTAGGATGAGGACTGAAAAGTAATAGTTTCACAGCTTATCAGTTTTCCAGTGTTTTCATAATCTGTGGTTATGGTGATTTCCGCACGTTTTCACATAACACCTCGTTATCTGAATGATAATGGGATGTGTTGCCACAAGTTTTGGTATTAGAGCTTTAGGATTTGCTGAGTCTACAGGTATTTAGGACTAGGTTGAGTTGTTCTTATGAAGTCTTCCATTTTTTCTTACAACATCTTCTGCCCTCAGTGGAAGAAAAGTCAAGATGTCTGGAAACCATGAAGAACACTCTGCTGAGTACAGCGATGCTGCATCGGTTGATGGAGCAGATGGACAGGCACATGAAGATCGGGTGCCTGAGGTCCCCCAACCTAACCTAACCATACTTGAACATCCTGCTTACCAACAACTTATGGGGCAGTTAATGGCTACGATGAATCTCATGGTTGAGCGATTACCAGTGCCTCCTCCGCGAGCACAGGTTCCTCATGGAGAAGCATCGGGTATTTGGAAGACCTTTGAGCGGCTTCGCCGAGTTGGAGCTTCGGATTATGCTGGGACGGCTGATCCAGCGGATGTAGATCTGTGGCTGACAAGTCTCGAGAAGGCTTTCCGGATCCTTGACATCCCCAAAGCAGACAAGGTAAAGCATGTTGTCTACCTTCTGAAGGGTAGTGCTGGTCACTGGTGGACCATCGAGGAAGAGAAGCGGCCAGGTGAGGTGATCTGTTGGGAAGTGTTTAGATGCGAATTCGTCACTAGATACTTTCCAAAGACGTACCTGGATGAGAAGGTGAGTCAGTTCGAGAATCTGAGGCAAGGAACGATGAACATCACCGAGTATGAAGCCAAGTTTATGGATCTATTGAGGTTCTATCCTCACATGGCGGCAACAGACGAGGAACGGATCAGACGTTTTAAGAAGGGTTTGAGTGCTGAGTTGAAGACCCCGGTATCTGCGTTGGAGAATCAAGAGCGGTTTGCTACGTTCGTGGAATCTGTTCAACGGATCGAGAGGATGGTACGGGAGAAAAGAGAGTCTATGTCCCTTAAAAGACCTGCTCAGTTTCAAGGACGAAGGTTTGGTGGCTTTAAGAAGCCTAGGTTTTCAGCACCGTCAACAATGAGAAGTGCTGGTGTACCATCTCAGTGGTCTCCGAGTAAGGGAAGAGGTTATGTTTCTTCACCGTCAAAGGCACACAGTTCAGCTTCTGTGGCAGTGACAGGGCCAGCTAGGCCACAGTTTGAGGATAAGTCATGTCATCTTTGTGGACAAGTCGGGCATTTCAGGTTTAATTGCCCGAATAGAGATGTCGAAGTGACGCAGCAACCGAGGCAGAGTTTCCAGAAGTCTGAGAGACTGCAGCCCAGTGGTAGCAGAGGACGAGGACGCGGTCAAGCATCTCAGGCTGGATCGTCTGCTCAAGGAAGCAGAGGTCGTGGACGGTAAGCAACGGCTCGATTCTATGCTATGAATCAGCTGGAGGCGATAGTCAACCCGCGAGTGGTGACAGGTCAGATGGAGTTATTTCATTCTGATATGTCTTCTTCTTGCTTTATATCTGTTCTGGTTGACCCAGGTGCTACACACTCTTTTATCGCCTATAGTATGCTTGAAAATTGTCGTTTACCTGTTAGCTGTAAGAAGGACAACTTGTTGTTAGAAACCCCTCTTGATGGTTCCTCTTTGCTTCGAGAAGAGTGTCCATCTTGTGTTTTGTCTTTCTCAGGACATCGTATCCAAGTGGATCTTATACCACTTGATATGCATGGTTTCGATGTTATCCTTGGGATGGATACCTTAGAGAGGTATAAGGTTGTCTTGGACTGTGGTTCCAAGCAGGTAGTGTTTGATGTTGCTGGAGAGAAGTGGACCTTCCAAGGAGATAGGAAGATTCTTCCGACATGCTTAGTATCAGCTATGGTGGCAGATAAGTTGTTACGACAAGGATGTGAGGCGTTCTTAGCTCACGTGGTGGATACCGTTGTGGTTACCAAGGCGAAAGGGCCCAGTCTTGAGGAAGTGTCAGTGGTTTGAGAGTTTGTAGACGTGTTTCCCGAGGAGTTTCCTGGTGTTCCTCCTCCCTGAGAGATTGATTTCGAGATCAATCTGGTTCCTGGAACACAGGCAGTTGCACAGTCAGCATATAGGATGGCTCCAGCAGAGATGGCAGAGTTGAAGAAGCAGTTGCAAGAGTTGTTGGAGAAAGGTTTTATCCGACTGAGTACGTCGTCGTGGGGTGCTCCCGTGTTGTTCGTTAAGAAGAAGGATGGCTCGATGCGGTTGTGTATAGATTACCGACAGTTGAACAAAGTCACAATTAAGAATAAGTACCCATTGCCGAGGATAGATGATCTGTTCGATCAGTTGTGTGGTGCTACAGTGTTTTCGAAGATCGATCTACGGTCTAGATATCATCAGTTGAGGATAAAGGTGGATGACATACCAAAGTCAGCTTTCAGGACGAGGTATGGTCATTTCGAGTTCATGGTTATGCCGTTTGGGTTAACCAATGCACCTGCTGCTTTCATGGATCTGATGAACAGAGTGTTCTGTCCGTTCTTAGATCAGTTTGTTGTAGTCTTTATAGATGACATCTTGATCTATAGTCGGGACAGGCTAGAGCATGAACAACATCTTCGTCGGGCGTTGACTCTTCTTCGTCAACATCAGTTGTATGCCAAGTTCAGTAAGTGCGAGTTCTGGTTGGAAGAAGTGACTTTCTTGGGTCATGTGATATCTGCTGAAGGTGTCAAAGTAGATCCGAAGAAGGTGGAATCCATTGCAGATTGAGAACAACCGAAGACGCCGATAGAAGTTCGTAGTTTCCTTGGTTTGGCTGGATACTACCGGAGGTTTATCAAGGACTTCAGTGTGATCGCTCTGCCGATGACAAAGTTGACTAGGAAGGATGTACCTTTTGTTTGGGATGATCGATGTCAGCAAGCTTTCCAGAGTTTGAAGGAGAAGCTGACTAGTGCTCTAGTGTTGATCTTGCCAGAGTTTGGGAAAGGCTATGTTGTCTTCTGTGATGCTTCCAAGAAAGGTTTAGGTTGCGTGTTGATGCAGGAAGATCATATGGTTTCTTTCGCCTCGCGACAGCTCAAGAAGCATGAGGAGAACTATCCGAATCATGATTTGGAGTTGGCAGCAGTGGTTCATGCGCTAAAGATTTGGAGACACTATCTATATGGGGAAGTGTGTCAGATCTTTACGGATCATAAGAATCTGAAGTACATCTTTACGCAGCAAGAGTTGAACATGCGACAACGATGATGGATGGAGTTGATCAATGATTATGACTGCACTATTGAGTATCATCCTGGTAAGGCGAATGTGGTAGCTGATGCGCTTAACAGGAGGTCTTCTTCTCTTTCTTTAAAGAAGGCACAGTTGAGTTCTATGGTATGCCATAGATGAGATATGTTTGTTTCTCTGCAACAGATGAATGTGCAGGTAGAAGTTTCTTTGTTGTCTGGTCTTTTCGCACAGATGCAAGTTAAGCCTACATTAAGACATCAAATCAAGGATGCACAACAGACAGATGATGCGATACAGTTGATCAGATCAGAGTTCGGCAGCGACAAGCGTGATGGGTTCCATGAGTCCGAGGATGGGCTAGTTTGCTATCGTGATAGGATGGTGGTTCCAGATGTTGATAATCTGAGGAAGTTGGTGCTTGAGGAAGCACATACGTCGATGTACGCTATGCATCCAGGTGTCACCAAGATGTATCATAGTCTGAAGGACTTGTATTGGTGGCCCGATTTGAAAAGAGATGTAGCTGAGTTCGTGGCGAGATGTGCGGTGTGTCAGCAAGTGAAGGCTGAACATCAGAAGCCGGCAGGTACATTGCAACCTTTGCCGATACCTTAGTGGAAATGGGATCACATAACCATGGATTTCGTAGTTGGTCTACCCCAGACAACTAGGAATCATGATTCCATTTGGGTGATAGTGGACAGATTGACGAAGTCTGCCCATTTTCTACCAGTGAAGACGACGTATACAACTGAGAAGCTAGCTCGAGTATATGTGAATGAGATAGTACGTTTGCATGGTGTGCCAGCAACGATATTTTCTGACAGAGGTCCTCAGTTTACGAGTCGTTTTTGGGAACAGTTGCACAGAGCGTTGGGAACGCAGTTGAGGTTCAGTACAGCTTTTCACCCACAGACAGATGGACAGTCTGAGAGGACTATTCAGATTTTGGAGGATCTTCTTTGAGCTTGTGTCTTGCAGTTTCTAGGCAACTGGGACGTACATCTGAGTTTGATAGAGTTTGCCTACAACAACAGTTATCAAGGAAGCATCGACATGGCTCCTTATGAGGCTTTGTATGGAAGGAAGTGCAGATCTCCTTTATGTTGGTATGAGTCTGGTGAGTATCAGCTTTTGGGTCCTGAGTTAGTTCAGCAGATGACAGATAAGATCAAGGTGATACATCAACAGTTGAAAGTGGCACAGGACAGACAGAAGTCTTATGCCGACAATCGCCGACGACCTTTGGAATTCCAGGTAGGAGACAAAGTGTACCTTAAAGTCTCGCCGTGGAAAGGTGTACTAAGGTTTGGCCTGAAGGGTAAGTTAGCTCCTAGGTATATGGGGCCTTATCCAGTGATAGCACGTGTTGGCAAGGTAGCTTACGAGTTAGAGTTGCCTCCAGAGTTGCACAGGTTGCATCTAGTGTTTCATGTCAGTATGTTGAAGAAAAGTCATCCAGATTCAGGTACAGTGATACAGCCAGTTGAGGTTGAGCTTGATGCAGATGTGACCTACGAGGAAGGTCTTGTGGCGATCCTTGACAGAAGGATCAAGAAGCTGAAGAGGAAGGACATGGTTCTTGTGAAGGTTCTTTGGCAGCGTCGTGGCATCGAGGAAGCCACGTGGGAGCTTGAGGAAGAGATGAGGAGGAAGTACCCCTCTCTTTTCTCTTCAGATTTCGGGGGCGAAATCCCTTAAAGGGGGTTAGCTTGTAAGGACCCTGACCTACGTTTAGGGTTTACCCTGTTTGTTTTGCTTAACCTTAGTGGTTTGATGCTTGCTAATCACCTTTGAGTGGTGATTAGGGTTTGGTTGTGCTTTGTTGAGAGTTTGAGGGGCTACTTGCAAATAACCCAAGTCTAGGGTTTTGTGTGCAAGTTTGCCATCTTGTGAGATGTTTTCCCCTCTTTGCTTCCTCTAGGGTTGAGAGGAAGGCTTGGGCTTGTTGTTTGAGTTCTCTGGGCCTTGGTTGAGCTTGTTTGGGCCTTGGAGTGCTTTGTTTGGGCTTGCTTGAGCCTTGTGTCGGCCAAGTGAAGCTTGTGTCACCCAAGGTGTTGTGTGTGTCGCCCTAGGTTGGTTTGTGTCGACCTAGAGGTGATGTGTCACCCAACAGAGCTGCTAGTTGTGTCGCCCATGTTGCTTGGTCCAACCTTGACCATGTTTGGTGGACACTTGGTGTATATCTTAGACAAGTGTCTCTTGGTGTGCTAGTGTGTTGGCTTGAACCCTAGGACAAGTGTCCCTTGGGTGGACGACACTTAGCATGGATCTACCTTGGTTTCTCCTCCCCTTCTTTCTATATAAGTAGCTCTTTCCCTTGCCTTAGCTTCCTTTGCTCTTTTAGTCTCTCCTCCACCTTGAGTGCACCTCTTCCCTCTCTTGCTTGTGTCGGCCGAGACACTCTCCTGGAGTTGCAGTGGTGATCGATACCCTCTCTTGGATCAGCTTTGGTGGACGACATCCCTTGGAGCTTGAAGTGCATCTTCTTCCTTGGAGCTTGGAGCTTAAGGCGGGTTGCATAACTTCTAACCCTAATTCCTTTACCTCTAGCAATAACCTTGTTACATGTTAATAGTTAGCTTAGTTCCTTAGTTGTGTACCTTGCTTGAGTTTCCTTTGGTGGCTGATATCCCCTTAAGGTCTAGGGTTTCTAGTGCACCTTGTGATCTAGGGTTTGTGCTTCTTTGTGTTGGAGGTTGATGGTGACCTAGGGTTGGGTGATATCCCTTCTTTGTTGGTGTGTTGGATGACATGGCACCTTTCTCTTTGGGTGGACGATATGGTATCCCCTTTTGATGGATGATATGTATGCCCTTGGTGGACGACATGATGTGTTCTTGAGGTTGGCTGATACCCTTTCCCATGTGTTGGACGATAGGGTGAGCTAGGGTCATGTTGGCCGATATGCTGGTGACCTTGGTGAACGATAGAAGAACAATGCTCTTGTTCTTCTCTTGGATGATAGACCTTTGTACCTTGATGGGCGACATGGTGATCATGATGGGCGAGATGGCCCTTCGTGTGTTGAGAGACATCCTCTTCCTCATGGTGGGCGATAGACCTAAGTTCTTGGAGGTTGGTTGGCCGATAGCCATGCATGGTATGCTGGTCGATATCTATGTTGGCCGACATCCATGGTGGCCGATAGCCCTAATGGTCGATAGCCATGTTGGGCGATAGCCTTGGGTGGTGATGGCCGATAGGGTTGAGTGTGTGTTGACCGATAGGTCATGATAGGTTTAGTGAGGGTGGTGATGAGTCATGGTGAGAGTCTTGTGATCCTAGAGTAACGGTTCCATATGTTATGAAGATGTATGTTTATGCTTAATGATGATGGTGTCTTGTTAGTGATAACAACCATGAATATGATGCCTTGCAAACAATAATAATGCCAATGATAATGTTGTTGATAGAAATTATATTAATAGTCGTGTGATGATGGTAATGCTTTGCTAGTAATGAAAGTAATAATGTTGATTAATAATGTTGTTAAGTGATAGTTACATTAATAGTTGGCTTAATGACATGGCAAGAAAGATAATAGTGGATGATAATGATGATAATGATAATAATGGTAGTAGTGATGATAATGAGGAAGGTAATGGTAATAAGATGCAAGATGTGATCCTTATGCTTATTTGTTAATAATAAAGAAGATGATAGTAATGTTGATCATAATAATGATGACAATAAAGGTAGTAATGATATGCATGAAGTAATCCTTGTACTTAATTGTTAAATGAGAATGGTGATAGTTACACTAGTAGCTTGCATAATGATAATAATGATTATAGTGAATGGTGACATAATGGTAGTGGTCAGAATAGTACTTGTTCTGTATGTTTGGACACCTTGATTACTTGTATAATCTTGAGATAAGAGTAAGCATGTATATGGCTTGTTAATAATGTGACTTGATTACCAAATAGGGTAAGAATGATAAGTAGAGTATCTTGAATGGCATTTCATGATGGTAGCATATTCCTTATGATTGAATCTGCGATTATTGTGTACTCTAACCATGCAGGTGATGATTAGCCTTAAAAAGGGCTATGAGACACAAGTGATGAGTAACATCACTTGGTAATTACTCTGGTTAATATAATGATATGTATAATGTGTTCAGTTCCATGATGATGATATGAGCCTTGAGAGGCATTGACAGTACATGATGAGGGATTGAGATCCCATGGTATGTGATGATCCTCGAGATGGATCTGGATGGTTGGCAAGAGGCCAAGTGGTAACATGTGATGTTAGATCCTTGTAATGGATCAGGTTGATGTGATTAGATAATGATATAATGTTGATTACTTTCCGTTATATCTTGCATGTTATACAAATTGGTTGAATCCTACAATCCATCTAAAAGATACTAATTAATCATAGTGAAATATATCATGTAGTTTGCCCTGGCCATAGATCCATCATCGTCAGGACTTGTTGATGGTGAAACAGGTTCTCCTATGGGTTAACCTGGAAGCGCATATTGTTGAATATGTGTAGGTTGCTCCTAGCCTGAAAATGAGGAGGTAAGAGTGTAACTTCGATTACAGACTCAGATATGGATATAGAGCATGGTGAACAGGCCCATGGCTCAGGATATGTGATGTGTAGAGCATGAATGCGTTCATGGCTCAGAGCACGGTGAACAGGCCCGTGGCTCAGTTTTACTAGTGCCGAGACCTGTACCAAGGCGGGCTAGAGTGTGGGTAGCCTATGGAGCTGACCCTATGGCTTAGACCACTTCAGCATGTGACTGTGGTCCTGCTTGTGTTGTACTCGTGTACTGACCACGAGGTGGGAGGTCGTGGAGTCCGGCTCTTCCATTGACCTTGTATGGCACCGGCTTGGGTTTCGTAACTGAAGGTTGGGTTTGAACGGTACGGTTCAAATCCTCAGGGCATAATAATACGTAACACAACCGTTTAGTATTTACTGCTTAAGATAAACACGTAACATTGGTTGAGGCCTTGTTTGTGTAATATCTTTGTTATATCTTGCAGGTTATGTGACAATATGTCTTATCTTGATAAGCAGGTTATGTGACATTATATCTTGTTCTGATAATCATGCTACATAGGGATACATCTTATCTTGCTAATCATATTCCTTGAGATATATCTGGCTATATGCTTTTGTATAGCGGGTAAGCTTGTCGGGAAGAATAATCTATTTTATATAGACTGCTCTTGTTATACCTGTTATTAGATATCTACTGCTATAGTATATCTTGCTGAGGTTTTGTAGTTGCGGTGGGGAGTTATGTTTCCCGCTGGGACAATTGTTCAATTGTCTCACCCCGCTGGTTTAACCCCTTTTTAGGTGGTCGAGGTAGACGTGGTCGTGGTCGTGGTGTTGCGGCTGAGCAGCTTGAGGAGCAGTAGAAGGCAAGTGATGGACATGCTGTTGTTTTGGATGTTTTGTAGTAGAGTCTAGAGTCATCCATGTACTCTCAGGTCCTTGGCAGTGTTTTGACGATGTTTTACGATGAACGATCGATGACGTTTGTATATCCTACTGTTGGCCGGATGTGGGCCTTTATATATGTGAACAGGTGGTGAACTCATGTAATGGATGAGCAGCTATTCTTGAGCTGTGGACACGTATCAGATCTCGTGTATGTATATATATATGACATGTTTCTGTGCAGGATGAGGACTGAAAAGTAATAGTTTCACAGTTTATCAGTTTTCAGCAATCGGTTTTAATTAACCAGTGTTTTCATAATCTGTGGTTATGGTGATTTCCGCACGTTTTCGCGTAACACCTCGTTATTTGTATGATAATGGGATGTGTTGCCACAAGTCCATAGATTCCTTAGCAACTGAGACAATTTCGGCAGGAAATAAGGTTTTTGTCTTCAGCTGCGGCTCCCCAAGGCCTGGATCTGGAGGGTCAGACGATGTAATCACTTTGGTCGTCGCCCCCTCCATTGCCTTCCCTTTCTCAACCGAGCCCATCCTTTGTTCCATATAATCAGACACTTCTTCAATGTGTAACTAAGGACAAATCTCATTTATTAAAATTCATATTATCATTTTATTGAAATTAAAATTCTTTTGATATCCACTTGGATAACACTTTTTCTTCTTGGTTTTGGAAGCCTTGTTATATTTGATGACATTTTTCCCAATGTTGCTCAATCCCCAATTAATATGCACATACATGCTTTTATGGTAACAACTTCATTTTGTCTTCTATTGTGGGGTATGCTTGCAACCCCTAAGTGAAGGACATGGAAGACATGGCATGTAGACGTAGACTTGGCTTAAGGAGCTAACTCTTGGATGATAGACCTAATGTAGTTTAGATATCCCTCTACTTAGATCCTGCTATTGTTTCTTCTATGTAAACCACAAGTGGGAGAATATTTTGTAATCTAGTAAAATTGAATATAATTATGAACTTTGATCCCACTGCTATACTTTGGTTATTCTTATATACCATTATTTGATAAATGAAAAATTTACACCTATTCCACCATGATTAGTAACCCTAATGTGATGAGGATTTAGGTGACTTGCCCAAAAATATAGGTTGGTGGTGACATATCTCTTTGAATATTAAGATTTAATTTTAGAATGGTTTTTGGCATGAGGATCATAAAGTAGTAGGATAAGGAGATGTTAAACGAGAAACTGTTACTTGGTTCTCACTTTGATTTGGGGCCCAATCTTTAGTTTTATATTGTAAAATTTGTGACATCAAATTATTTTCTTTATAGTAATATATATAAAAAGGGTTTTTAGGATTTTATCGAGGTTTTTATTGAACCAAGTCACAAAGAAAAGATGTCTGAATTCTTGATAAGGAAATATAGAAATGGTTGTAGTAGAAATCTTACACCCTAAGTTGTGTATGAGGCTTGTGCTAAGAGGTTTAGTTGACCTACCCCTTTGCACCCTATGCCTTTTGGATAGTAGTGTGGATCTTAGGGTTGATAAGTTAGTAACACAAGGACCTGAAACTCAACCCTAGATGGATATGACCTGTTAGTTGGATGCATGATCTATGAACAACATTAACCCCTAAAATATTCAAAACTAAATGATGCATAGGTAATCCTAGTACCTTGACGTTGTTTAACTTGACTTATTAGGTTAAACCTTTTGAGCAGTGGAGAGTTAGTGGTTAGTAGAGTAATCATTGCTAGATTTAGAGGATGAAATCCTCTTTTAGGGGTCGAATGTTGTAACATACTAAAGCCTAGCACCTTGACTCTAGAAACCCCAATCCCTGGAATAAGAGATTGGTATGATTGATTCCTTAGATTTGACTAAACAAAGATGAAGTTATACCTCAATGCATATATTTAATGTATATAGCATGAATAACTCAATGGTAACCAACAATATGAATAGGCTCAAAAATAAATATAACACTTATGTGGCATTAGATTCTATAATCAATATCACATATTATAATACACTCACATTGACATAATAACCTTCATGTGTGCTAACAAGTAAGTGAATGCATGAAATATGTCACATATGGTCCCTTTGCTAACTTATATTCATATAATGGATAAGATATGTTTAATAAGAGGCACACTGTGTTTAACACGGGAATAGGAATAAGAGTGTAAATTTCCATGTCTGTAAATATGAATAGTGATCCATTATTTAAGTAAATATTGAATGAATGGACTAAGTATGTTAAATAAGTAAAATATGGGAATTCTTGAATGATAATATACAAAAACTCTTTTGGTAACAATGTTAAGATAATAGGATTATAAATAATAAATAATGATGATAATGATGTAATTTTATAATAATGAAATGGTGATAAGCTAAAAACTCTAATTACATTAGAAGTCATAAAAGGAAATATAGATACCCAAATCTAATGGTAAAATCAAGTTCCTTTGGTCCCAATTGGATTAGGTGGCAATTTTCACATTTATTGAACATCTTAGCTATCCTAATTTGAATAGGGAAGAGATACACACTTTAAATGTTTAATTTTTCATCAATACTCTCTAATTTCCCAAAGTTTCCCTCTTATCCTGTTGTCATGCTACCCTTTTTGGAAAACCTAGACTTTAGATAATGATAGGCTTTTCTTGTCCATCCATTCTTCATCTAGCGGCAATAAAATTCTCTCCTAGATCATGTCGACACTTATTTTCTCACACTATATGCAGTGGTTCCTGCTAATCCTTTTTTCTTAGTTTTCTCCTTGTGCTACCTCCTCTCTCTCTCTAATATTTCAATGCCTTACCCTGATTTGTTATTCTTAACTTTTCTCAACTATTTTCACCCCATATGAATCCTATTTTATTTAGGTTTTTCTTCTCAAACTCTCTGTGGGGAAATAGCTCTCGAGCCTCTATATGTACCCTATTTTCCTCTCTGTATACAATTATTGCCATGATTAGCTATCACACTTGTATAAATCCATTCATTGACCATTGCTCATTCCTCAGTAGTCCTTTGTAGCCTCTCTTTACCACTCCCTTGTTCCACATGCCTTCTCCCAACACCATCTGGTAGGTGGCATTGTGTGGAGCCTGTCAACACCCTTCTGAGCATTCTAGTAGCTTTGATGGTACCAGGACGTTTGGTTTGATCATCAAGAAGATATTCACACTTCTAGTTTATCTATGTTGAGTTAGTTTTGGTTTCCCCTATTTTTTATTGCTTCCTTAAGTTATATGTTGTCGATTGGTAGCCAATTTTCTAGCATCAAATAAGTTCTGTTGACCCTATCTTTTGGTCTTCTCAAATCACATGAGCCTTCCTGACGTCTTTGATTTGTTTGGACTTAAGCTTTGCACTATTTCAACACCGTTCCTCCTAGACTTGGTTTCTAGTTTCCATCCTAGCCATGGTAGAAATGAGGGTTCTTGGCAGGTGAGCCCTCACACACAATTTCATGTCTTTCTAAACTGACAAGGAATCGATGGCCCATGTATATTGCTATGCCTTGTTATGATCGAGGGGTCTCCTATTTCATTGAAGGATTTGAGTCACCACTCTTCTCATCTTGTAGGTAAAAGGAAGAAGATGGCATGGTTTCATATCACTGATTTGTCCCTCATTTCCTTTTCATTTGTGTTTTTCTATCAGGGGTCATATCGTCTTTTGTGCCTCTATGATTTTCCTTTCACACGTTGAGTATGTGTCCTATTGGCTATGGTCCCAAGCCATATGTCAAATTTGGATAAGGCCGTCTCAACAAGGTTTTTAATTGGTTTATGTGGCTTGATCAAATTTTACGATTAGTTGAGTTTTCCAAAATTCATAATTAATTACTTGTAGCTTAGAAAAAAATAAACTAGGTTTTGGAATTAGAAAATTATAATCTACCTAATGGTACCAGTTTTATCGCCTAATTCCAATCTAATAAATATATGATGTCTATGGATTTATATAATTGGCTAGATTTTTCTAAAATCCACATCTATTATTTATAAGTTAGAAAAAAGTAAAATATGATATGAACTTAAAAAAATATAATCTACATGATGGTATAGTTTTCATAACCTAATACAGCAATAATAAAAGGCTAACTTTCATGGTTTATGTAATTAATGTGAACCTAACCCTAATTTCATATATGCCTTTAGTAGGTGGCTTGTGGCCTTGATGAGGATTTAGGGTTTCACCATGACTTGCTAATACATAGATAAGGTATGTTGTGTCCCCTATGAGTTATATTGGGAAACTGATTTGGTATTTCTCTCTCTTGATGTATGTGGGTGTTACTTCTATATTGAGAAAAGATCTATCTTTCATCTCTCTCTTGGTCTTTTGGACATATGCCCTACACACTTTTCTTTCTCTATTGAGAGGTTGACTCATTTTAGTACTTATATCTTGTATTAATCATGTCTAACTAATTTGATGGATATTGTTATTGGACTCTTATTTATATCTTGATCATTTTATTCCAAGTGGAAACCCTAATTTGAGTATTTGATATCCTAACCTTCTTGTGGTGAACTTTATGATCCTATGTTTCACCTTAGTTATGGCCATGATTGGATATTTGTTTATGGGTCCTCTGACCCTACATTATAATTGTTGGATGTTCTCATCCCTTATGTGGTCTTGACTAAACTTATTCTTTCCTCTACATTGTGTGTAAATTAGACTAAATTTAAATCTAGTAGTGATACAAGAGTACAACCAAACATAGGGCACACTTTTTCTTCCCCAAGTGTGTTTTCCACTTGTCATATACATAGGGTGCGCTTATTCTGCCCAGGGTGTGATTTTTCCACCCAATACTTTTAGGCTAAGATCCTATGGTGTCCCAACCCTACTTGAAATAACCATAGTCTATGTTGTTTACATGCACTACTTGTGCTTTGTGATATTAATAATGTGACATTGTTTTAAAGCAACAAATCTCTTAATGTTTATTATCAGTTTATTGGAATATATATTCTTTTGATATCCACTTGGATAACAGTTTTCCCTCTTGGTTTGGGAAGTCTTATTATATTTGATGTCCTTTTTCCTAATATTGCTCAATCCCGAATTAGTATGCACATACCAACTTTTATGTTGACAACTTCCATTTTGTCTTCTCTTTTTGGGTATGCTTCCAACCCCTAGGTGAAGGACATAGAGGACATGACATGCAGACATAGACCTGGATTAAGGAGTTGACTCTTGGGAGATAGACTTGAGATAGTTTAGGTATCCCACTAATTAGGTCCTGATGTCGTTGCTTTCATGTAAACCAAAGTGTGAGAATATTTTGTAATCTTGTAAAATTGAATATAGTCATGAAATTTTATATCACTGTTATACTTTGGTTATTCTTGAATATCGTTATTTAGGAAATGAAAATTTTACACCTATTCCAACATGCTTTTTAGTGTGTTAAGTTTAGATGGGATTATATGCCTAAAATTAAGTAGAGAGTGGATCCCCTATCGAGTCCCACTCCTTACACTTACTCTAGATAAATCACTTATGCACAATATTATTTTTGTTATAAATGGCCATTTCATCATTTCATCCTTATAAGTAAAATATATTCCTTACGCTTTCCACCATCCACATGGTTTGTTAGAATGTGCATGATGAGTCCAACCTTTTTGGCCTTTTGTGACAAAAAATTGAGGGTCAAACTTGGCTCAAGCATATGATTCTCACTCTTACAAGGACCTTTCCTTGAAAAGGGAAAACTGTTGACACCCCTACTCACTCATCAAACATTCATGATTAATGTCAATTATATGGCTAATTAATGAGTCCATTCCACATTCCACACATTTTCCACATTCATCCTTTTTTCTGTATTTCCCCATATTTTTCTCATAAGTTAGTACACCCATATTCCCCTACTTGCATCCAATTTGGGGCTTTTTATAAAGAAACCTTCTTTCATACTCAAACTGCAATTTGCTCTTCAATTATGCCCTTTACAAGCCTTTTCATAAATTTGCCAATTTAGTCATCTAGAATAATATTCCTTTTCCCCCATAGACATTCAATTGCTTTTCCATAATATATCCAAGGGATAATCTAGAATTATATCTCTCTATGATTTTCTTCAATTTTATCCAGAACATTCCTAAAATTATTGGAAAAGCAAGAAACAAATTGTATCCAACCATGGTCACCCAGAGGATACAAACCATCCACCACATTCCATATGGAAAATTACCTAAACGTACATGCCACACTGTCATGTTGCATCCGAGTGATCTATTGCCTCTTCTAGAAGGTTCTGTCTAAAATCCCAAATCCTAATTTTCACCTATAAATACACCCCTAAGCTATCGTATTCTAGGTCTCTTTCGAACCTCCTAAAGCTAGAGGATCAAACTACATCTCTATTTATTTTCTACACTATTCCCTAATCAGAGGATCCTTCCTCTAACACCACCTACTTTGTCAACATTGTTAGGCCACTAAAATAGTAATTTGGTTGCGCTTCTAACTACTTTATTTACTTCAACTATTTTATTTGGTATATCTACTTTGCCTATTTTAAGTATTGATATTTGTTCAAGATTAGATCTTATTCTCTACTCATATCTTCTCATCATCCCCTAGCACATTAGTAGTCCTAATCACCCATGAGGGATCTTTGTTGTGGTAGTACCTGACATAATTAGGACCCCCAATCTACCTAAAAAATAGGATTTTAGGGTGTTGTGAGTGGAAGGCCATCAACATATCTAGCCCTAAAAGCCCCCCGCCAATAAAAAAATCCTTTCTTACCATTTTTTTCTCACATTTATCATCTTGAAATCTCTCTTTTCTCTCCAAATTGCATGAAAATGGCTTGATACCAGTTTACCTAGCAAGATGGGGGTACTCATCCTTCTCACTTGTAACAAGATTGTTGGGCTTGAAATCTCTGGGTTTGTTCTTTCATTCTCCAATTTATCTGACTCGGATTACGATTGAGATTTCCACCATGGACTACCAATGCTTTACTTTGGTTTTCCTCATTTTCATATAAAATGTGATGGTTGTTAGCTAAATTGGACATCTGTAAATCCCTTTGTTTTGATAATGACAAACATTTCATTCTTGTTGATCTAACGTGCTACTTGAGTGTTGCAGGAATAAAGTGGATGACAAAGCACTAGGGAATCTATATGCTTGAATGCTTGTAAATTTCATGAAATGTAATTAATTGTAAACTTGTACAAATATATAATGTACAAGTACTTAGACTTCATGTAAATCAAGCGTTAGATCTTCCCTAGCTAATCACCACACTTAGATAGGTCATCTCCTTCAATAGTGTCACATATGCACACTCATACACACACTTAATGTCTTTATTTGAAACATTGAAACAGGGTCAATCTCGGTCGACAAAATCCTCGACCGAGACACTCTCGGTCGACAAACTTCTCGACCGAGAAAGACCCAAGTAGCCGTTAGACACAGCTGACAAGGTAGTTGGCAGTTGGAGATGAACGTTGCAAACACTTGATCCAGAGTGCCTATCGGTCGACAAGACCTCGACCGAGTAGGAATCTCGGTCGACCATTTCTCGACTGAGATAGACTCTGACAGCAACTACAGAATTAATTAACTAGCCGTTGTTAAAGCAACTAACTTGTACCTAACAGCTAGTTAAGCAATTAGAAACCCATAAAAAGTGTCTAGAACGTCCTTAAGCACTTGTAGGACATTCCTATAAATAGGACATGCCTTAGGACACCTAAACTCACTTGTTTTACACACTTGAGCAATCTTTGAGCATACACTTGCATTAAGCAACCTGTTTATGAGCAATTGAGCATATTTGCAATTGGCTACTTTTCTCTTGGCTCAAATTTTGTGTCCTATAGGCTAGCATCTCCTATCCACAGCAATCACAATTCCATATACATTGGTTAGGAGATCTATACGCTTGATCTAGGCAAATCAAGCCTTGTGCTTCAAAGGATAAGTTGTAATTTCCATTTTCCTTTCTTGTTCACTGCAATTGCTTGTACTCTTCTTGCTACTCCTAGGTTGGAGGCTGCGGATTGAAGAGGGTCGTGATCTTCTTGGTAAAGAAGGAGACTTTGAACTACTTCTAGAAGGCTGGTGCAACGGGAGGTTACTTCTAAGAGGAAGGCTACTTCAAGGGAGAGCTTGAAGTTACTTCAAGAAGGCTACCTCGAGTTGGTGCATCTACTTCAAGTGAAGGCTGTTCAAAGGGGTGTAAGAAAGTATTGTATTTTGTGTAATTCCTTGAGAAGGTAATAAAATTAATACTTTCAAAATCTCGGTTGGGTAAGCAACCGGGTAGTGGACTGACAACCTTAGTATTTGCTAATGTTGGAACCACTCTAAACCCTTTGTCTCCTTCTTGGTTTCTCATTTGTGGTTGTTTGAGTTAAATTATTGTGAAATTAGTTTAAAACCCTATTCACCCCCCTCTAGTGATTTTTCAATTGGTATTAGAGAAGGCTTCAAGGAACCCTAACCAGGTCTTGAAGAATGGAGGGTGATGGTGATTACAACCGCAATAAAAAGAGTAGCTTGGACCAATCTACAACATGTTGCAATTGGTGCTTAGGAACAAGCCACACAACATCTAGCTGCCCATGGAGATCAAAGAAGGAAGATGAGCATAAAGATTGTCTTATTGCTACAACAAGTGAAGAGGAAGAAGAGGTAAGTATTTTTTATTTATCTAAAGAAGAGCTAGTTGCTAGTCTTGAAGAGATGCATAATAAATATATTGAGTGCAAGAAGAAATTAAAGAAATCTAATAAAGAAAATGATGAGTTACATGCTAAGCTTCTTGCTATTACATCTGAAAATGAAGATCTTAAAAAGATCATTGAAGATCATAATATTAAAATAAAATCTATAGAGGCATATTGCAATCTTCTTTCTCTAGAAAAGATTAATTTGCAAACTCAAGTGAACGATCTTAAAAAACAACCCGTTTTGTGCTCACATCTAGATTATGATACTATCGTGAAAGAAAAAGATTCATTATCATCTAATCTAGAACAAGCAAAGCTAGATATCAAGAAAAGAATGGAGGAGATTGTTAAGCTACAACAAGAAGTTTGTAGTCTAAATAACAATGGCATTCTTGATAAAGTTTTAAATGATCCTTACCAACAAATTGGAAGGAGAGGACTAGGTTACAAGCCTAAAGGACAATCTTATCAAAAACCTAGTAAGGGAAGAACACAAGTGCCAAAAAGTCAATCTATGTATGTACCTAAAGGCACAATTACATACGTACCCAAGAACAACCTAGAACAAAATCATAGAAAGAGATATGAAGTTGATTCTATATGTTGTCATTACTGTTTGCGCCTTGGTCACTATTATTTTTCATGTCCTTATAAGAAAAAGGATCTCGAGTTAGTTTGGGTTCCAAAACCTCCAAACTATATGAACAGAATTAAGTTGAGATATGACCAAGGACCTTAGTTGCATATTTCTATGTCTATCTCAACTCAACATAATGGCATAACAAATTAGTTCAAGTATCTAAATATCTAACTTGGATATATATATAATTCTTTTCTTACTGAAAACAGTTCTGAAATAGTACAGAACCTTTCTCGGTCGAGAATCTGTCGACCAAGAACAACAGTCGGTCGAGAAATGATCGACCAATTTGGTCTCTGTTGTCAAATCTAAAATAAATCTGCTGAATGTATTTTCAATTGATCAAATTGCTATTGTTAATGACTGATTTTACATGCAAAACAAAGTTGAAGACCATTTCTAAAAAACTTATAAATATAAATGAGATTAATTCGATTGATCCTCTAAATAAGTTAAAACTGAAAATCATGCTTAACTTAATAAAGAAATTACTGTTCTTATTCACATGATTTTGTATCTCCTGGTCTATTCATATAGAAATCATGTGTTATGACATCTAGTTTAAAAATGATCATGGTATTTCATGGAATTATCATTATATGCTTTTATTGTTCTATCATTACATCATGGATATGCTTTCACTATTTTATCATTCAGCTCATAAATATGATGCTATGTTACAATAGATAATGATTATTGTATGCATGGATTCTTGATGATACATAGGCAAGCAAAATGATTCATTTGTGACATGAAAAAGAATTCTAAATGCTTGCAACACATAAGATAAAAATTTCTCAATTGGCATCTATAAGAACTTGAGATATTATTCCTGCTTTCAAGAATCTTATATGAAAATAAGGGTACAAGAAGAAATAGAATTTGATATTTACATACAACAAAGCTTATATAAATATTCTAGGAGAATTTGTACGAATATCTTCATATTAAGTATCACTCAAAATGTCTCAAATTGATATTTAATCGAGTTACATGCAGACATATGAATGTTCAAATTGGAAATCTGCAAAATTGCCTCTTGGTTAAAATCAAGTTTGACCAAGGGGCGCTATGGTCGTAGTCAAAGGCGACCTAAAATAAGTTTGGCACAATACTTATTTGAATATCATTCTCTATATAAAAATTGTGATCAAAAGACCAATTAAAATTATGACCACAAAATTGATCAAATATTGGTAATAATAATCACAATATTACTCCCTTAGAAAACATATGTATGCTCTACAAATTTAGTCTATCATCTGCATTAAGAATCATCTTAAAAATTCATTCACAGTAAGTTTGTCAGTCGACGAATTCCTCGACCGAAAACATCTCGGTCAGCCTATCTCTTTCGACCAACAGACTTCAAATAAAAATTACATCGACAGAACCCAGACACACTTTCGGTCGACAATTATTCGACCGAGCCAATGTCGGTCGACAATTGCTCGACCGAGAATTGACCGTTGGAATATAACCATTGGAATCCGACCGTTTATGACCGTTACCAGTCGACCGTTGGGCGGCCGAGTGGCGCGTATGGGATATGACCGTTGCGGTCAATCGGTCGACAATTTGTCGACCGACCTGGTCACTAGATTGCTATAAAAAGGACCAAAAACGGGTCATTGCTTCACACTCTCACATTCTTACTTCCATAGCTTCTCTCTAGTGCATTTTTGTACAACTCTTTAGCTCTTCCACCTCCAATACTTTCTCGCTTCTTCTTCACCTCAAGCAAAGCAATGGCTTCATCATCTGCACGAGGAAAGAAGCAGGTTGCTGGAAGGAAAGGAAGGACGGCCTCCCCACCATTGTCGAACATCAACAACATCCCCTTCATCGACGCAGCTACTGGTGATCGCTACCTCAGGCTCTCCTCCAAAACTCCTCTTCCACAACGGCCGGTTGACGTCATGGACTTCTACAGCATCGTCGACTTGGAGGATCTCTTTGAGGTGTAGAATTTGAAAGACTTTCTGAACCCTTCCTTCCCTTCTTACTCTTCCAAAGTAGTCAATGAGTTCTATGCAAACTTAACCTCCAATCCCAAAAATGACTCCTTCTCCTCTATGGTCAATGGGCATAATTTTCACTTTACTGAGGAGGGTGTCCTTGACATGCTCAACATAGACTTAGAAGAATACCAAGACGCTCTTGACCTTACCACTGGAAATCCACTCAATAAATTTTCCCAAGAAGACAATACCGTCAGTCTTAGTGACATTAAACGAGCCATTTTTCAATCTAACACAACTTGTCACGAAGATAGGGGTACCTACTATGCCATTAACCTCAAACCTGCAGCTAGGATTGTCAACCTTATTGTTTCCACAAACATACATCCTAGAGCAAACAAGTCTGAAGTCCCTACCTTTCGCATGTGTCTAATTTATGTCATTATCAAACGTATTCCGATAAATTTTATCCGCATCATCCTTAAGAACATGCTTGAGTTTTCTGGCAATCCCCCATATGCTGATTTTGTATGCCAAATCACTCAACACTTTCTTAAGACACAAATTGAGGATATGGGATACACATGGGAAAGAAGACCACAAAAAATAAGCAAAACACAGTAGAGAAAATGGGAATTGATTTTGGTCACAAGAGGGCTAGGACGGAAGGGGAGACATCTACTCAACACATACCACCTCCTCCTCCTACCAACCCATCCTATGATCCCATCTAAAACACCCTAACCTATATTGCTGGTGTGGGCTCTGATCTCCAAACCACGATATAAATACGATTTAAACTTAGCGGAAGCGAATCGATTAACAGCGGAAGACAAAAATCACGGGAAATTAAAACTTTTCGAGACAAGAGCTTGAATCCATAAAGCTTCATTCATAAAAGGAGATAAATTGTTTACATCTCATGATAATTACTTCTTGAGTAATTATATACAACAAGATACAAAATCTCAAGAACTCATAACCAAAAGACTTCAAGACCTGAGAGTACAGAGGACACATAGGACTGACTCTAACTACACCACATGGCAGGCTAAATCTCCACCTGAGATTTACTGCTGCTCCTGGTGCTGGGACTGGTCACCTGTAGACCTGTTCCTCCGTCTCCGACGTCCACCTAAAAAGTTGAAATCTACGGGGTGAGACAATTTTACATAATTGTCCCAGTGAGAGTTATAACTCTCCTCCAGAAGCTTTATTATAACATCAAAGAATAACTTAAGCAATAAAAACTTTCAAAGTATTCACTAGAAATTGCAGTTGTAAACAAGAGCTCAACATTTATAAAGCATAAAGAACATATGCACAATACAGTGTAACATCAATCAATTAGCTCATAGTTACCTTTAACAGGTATACTACGCTGTAGATTATGTTTTTCAAACATTCTTATTATTATGCCCTGTGGAGATGAGGTTTACCACTCATACCCCAACCAATCACTGTTAAGTGCTTTAGTATCATACTAGGTCATCGAAAGAGTCGGATTCTCATGACCTTCACCTTCCTCAGTCAGTAAGAGGATCACTTGTAGGACATCTTGTGTCTCTACTATTATAGCTCACCAGGGTAATCTGGTCCTTCGCTATTTTAGAGTTACAGTGGCGTTCTGTACTCTCTTTGTCATCAGGAGATTTCATGTTTATCTTCACTGATACGGATATCTATGTTTTCTTCGTCATCAGGAGGTTTCATGTTTACCATCCACTGATACGGTATGAGTTTTGTAGTGAAGGATTGACGGATTATACATCTACATCAAATTCCTACACTAGGATGTAAGGTTCTACACATCCATATACCCCACATACTCAACAGTATGTGATCCAGGAGTTCCCGTAGGAAAACCTGTTTCACCATCATTTGATCTCTGACAATGATGGATCTATGATCAGGGCTTCTACATTACACTTGATTAGTTAGGTACATTCAGTATTCTTTTAATATCATACATTGTTCTTCAAACAATAACAGTAGCATAACAGCTATGAAAGAAGAATACTAAATGTAACAAGACTAACTCTCATCAATCATCATTTCTCATTATACTCATCACAAGTCATCTCTAAAGCATGACCTTGATGGTTTTCATGGCTCTCACAGCCCATTAAAAATCATAAGATGCCACTGACAAGGCATCAAGATATTTTACTTATTCATAAAGCTTACAACATGCTTTTAATGAATATAGTATCATCATTCATACCTGGATATGATCACCTTCATATCAGAACCTGCATGGTTAATTCAACTGATAAAGGTAATTCAAAACAATAATATACTTTCCACTCTTGTCATAAGAGCTAAGTTCTCTGATTCTCATCAATTAGAGTTTGCTACTCATTTTGCATGTCATCACCCTTGAATTAGGGTTTACTATTCACATTATGGTGAATTGAACTCATAACATCATCATTGATGCTCTCAGATTAGTTTAAGATTCATCATTTATCATAATTAGGGTTCCATGATCTCACATAGGTGGATCATACCCTAATCATGCACATTCATGTGTATTGAAGGTACTTTACTTGAATTTCCATCAAAAAAGGGTACTTTCTCTTTCTTAAGATACTTTCTCTCTCCTCATACTTGTAGATGGTGATAACACCAATCTAGATCAGGTTGGGTTAAGTCCTCTTTGATTAACATAGACCAAATCACCACTATTGAGTGATTAGGGTTTGATTAGAACAAGGTTTCACTCAATTGAACCTTTCAAGGGTATTATGGTAAATTACACATTGATCATCATCATGGGTTAATTTACTAACCACTTGACCCTTAATGTCTTTTGGTATCATTAGGGTTCAGTTTGAACAACTATTAAACCATTTAAGCCTTCAAGGCATTAGGCAGACTTAACTTCAAAAGTCTCCAATAGGTTTCACACCTTCAACCTTCAAACGATCATGAGATCGTATAAGGTTGTAGACCGTTTAAGCTTTGTAGACCATTTAAGGTTTGGTTGACTTCAATACCGTATAACACTCAATACCATTTACCCTCATTCGGTCTTGAGGTCGGATGGTCTCATTCGGTCTTGAGGTCGAATGACCTTATACGGTCTTGAGGTCGAATGACCTTATACGGTCTTGAGGTCGAATGACCTTATACGGTCTTGAGGTTGAATGACCTTATACGTTCTTGAGGTCGAATGACCTTATACGGTCTTGAGGTCGAATGACCTTATACGGTCTTGAGGTCGAATGACCTCAAAAGCTCAAGATCGTATGGACCTCCAAGGTGGTTCAAAGGGTAAACTCGATTAGGGTTTCCCATGTTGAAGCCCTCAATTGGTCTCAAGATTGCTAACCACTTATTAATTGAGACAATTAGGGTTAGCCTTAACCAATTGGTCACTCAATTGACCCTCAATTGATATCCAATTAGGGTTGGAGTTGGTTCAATTAAGGTCTATAAACGTTCAACCATCAACACTCAACAATGTGAATCAAATCGAAGTTGAACCCATCAATTGACCTCCAATTGGGCTCAAACTTGGCCCAAACGGTCTTGGGATCATTTGGATATCCTCCAAACGGTCTTGAGACCATTTTCCCAAGAATGCATCAAAATCTAGATTGATTTGATAGGGGTTGAACCTTAATTAAGTCACAAATCAGCAATTTGATTATTTCAATAACCCATTGTAATTGGGCCCTCAATTGATCAAAATACCTTAACCCTAGACCTCCAAACGGTCTTGGGTTGTCACCAAACGGTCTTGAGACCGTTTTCCCATCCATCCTTTGGACTCTAGTGAAAATTCATCAAGGTTTGATTTATTGAGTTGATCATTACATCATAATACTTAATTGCAATGTAATTTGGTAACTTTGTACCTTCAATTGGTCAACTATACTTGACCCCAGACCTCCATACGGTCTTGGGTGATCCCCAAACGGTCTTGAGACCGTTTGGATGATTCCCCAAATGGTCTTGAGACCGTTTGGGCTAATCAACCCAAAATCTCAAATTAGCTCATTGTGATTTCAGCACTGATTTCAATTAGGGTTTGCCCTAGTAATCAACCTTCAACTCTTAACTCGTTTGGAGTTAGTCCATCAAATTTGGTGAGTCATTAATTAACATCATTATGAACAGGATTCCCATACGGTCCATGCTTGGTCAACGCGGCCATACGGTCTTGAGACCGTATGCCTTCATACGACCTTGAAACCGTTTGCCCACCAAACGGTTTTGTAAACCGTATGGGCAATTGGTTGAGGTCGTATGGTAAAGTGGAAAACCATGGATAAGCATAGGAAATAACGCCCTCATCTTCTAGCTCAAGAACAGCAACAGTTCCTCACGGATTTGCTTGCAAGGAAGCAAGGGAAGATAGGGAAGAAGAAGAACTAGCAACTAAAAGCATAGAAAAGATGTATATAACAAAGCATAGGTTTAGAGTTATAAAACCCGCCTAAAGCTTGCTCCTTTAGCTCCAAGCTTTCGAGCTCCAAGCCTTTAATGGCGTCCTAGAAGCTCCATAGGTCGGCCAAGGTGAATCCTCCAAGAAAAGTTGAGAAGGGATGGCTAGAAAGATAGAGTTAAGTGAGCTAGCCATGAATTTGACCTTGAATTCGAGTTTCATCCAAGAATTTAAGAAAAAGGAAGGATCCAAACCTACCTTGCACTCCCCTGGTCGTCATCCTGAGCTCCAGAGCTCTCCTTAGTTGGTTTGAGCAAGGGGAACAGTGAAGGAAACGAAAGAAACATTCCTTTGCTAAGTGAGGAAAAAGGCTTATATACTTGGGGTGGAATTTCAACATAGGCACATAGGTTTTCCTCACTTTCAACTAAGTCCCTCCTTTCTTCTTTGCTCGTCCCTTCTTCTTATTTCTAAGGACAACCTTCTTCTAAGGTCAAGAAATGAAGGCAAAGAAGATTAACCTATTACTAAAGCACACACATAAAAGGCTATAGTACTTACACCTTGATTATTCAATCATAAAGGTGTTTTTCATTATATGATTTTTCAATTGAAGTGACTTCTTCATCATTTCTTCTCTAAATGATGACAATAGTCTTACAAGATATTTTAGATGGTGTATTTTACAAGTTGCACCCCTCAAATTGGGTAAATTGCACTTTACTCCAATTTAGGGTTTCAAGCACAGGGATTGCTTCCACAGCTGCACCTTGGTGCTCAAGCTTGGAAAATCCCTCAAACTTTACCATAATCATTCTTATGATGTCTCAACATCAGAGGAACATCTCAACATGTGAAAATTGCAAGTTAACCCTTCTAACTGGGTAAATTGCACATAGGTCCTTGTATTACAAAACAATCAATTCAACATTGTTTAAAAGGGACAGAAAAGGAAATGTATGTTCCTCAGGAACTTAATTACATGCAAAAAGATAATCACCAGTATCTTAATTACATAATTAGGCAAAACACCTAGGGTTAACTCATAACCCAGGTCAGGGATGTTACAAATTATCCACCCCTTACAAGGATTTTGTCCCCGAAATCGATAAAACATATTAAGAGAAAAGGGCAGGATACTTCCTTCTCATCTCATCCTCTAGTTCCCAAGTGGCTTCTTCAACACCACGATGGTTCCAGAGGACTTTCACAAGGCTTATATCTTTCTTCTTTAACTTTTTAATTCTATTATCAAGGATTGACACCGGTCCTTCCTCATAAGATATATCATCATTCAATTCTACCTCCATAGGTTGTAGAATTGACTCAGTATCGGGGTGACATTTCTTTAGCATAGAAATGTGAAACACAAGATGTAACCTCTGTAACTCTGGTGGCAGCTCTAGTTTATAGGCTACTTGTCCAATCTGTTCAATGATTGGATAAGGCCCCATAAATCTAGGAGCTAACTTCCCTTTCCTTCCAAAACGAAGGACTCCTTTCCAAGGCAAGACCTTGAGATACACTCTGTCTCCAACCTGGAATTCTAAGGGTCTACGACATTTGTCAGCATAAGATTTCTGCCTATCCTGTGCAGTCTTAATCTGTTGTTGTATTACTTTAATCTTCTCGGTGGTCTGCTGCACAAGATCAGGACCTAACAATTGATGCTCACCAGTCTCAAACCAACACAAAGGTGATCTACAACGTCTACCATACAAGGCTTCATAAGATGTCATATCAATACTATGTTGATAGCTATTGTTATAGGCAAACTCTATCAAGCTTAAGTGTAGATCCCAACTTCCAGTAAACTGGAGAACACATGCTCTCAACATGTCTTCTAAGGTTTGTATAGTTCTTTCTGAATGTCCATCAGTCTGCGGATGAAAGTCCGTACTAAACCTTAGCTTGGTGCCTAAGGCTCTGTGTAACTGTTCCCAAAAACGACTTGTAAACTGAGGACCTCTGTCAGAAACTATTGTGATAGGAACTCCGTGCAAACGTACTATCTCTTGCACATACAACTGTGATAACCTTTCAGCAGAATAGGTTGTTTTGACAGGTAAGAAATGCGCTGTCTTTGTCAACCTATCTACAACTACCCAAATGGAATCATGTCCTTTGTTTGTCCTGGGTAGGCCAACAACGAAGTCCATGGTCACATGGTCCCACTTCCACTGTGGTATGGGTAAAGGTTGCATTGTTCCTGCAGGCTTCTGGTGTTCAGCTTTAACTTGCTGACACACAGGACACCTCAGAACAAACTCTGCAACATCCTTCTTCATTCCAGGCCACCAATACAGTTCCTTTAAATTACGATACATCTTGGTGCTCCCTGGATGCATAGCATACATCGAAGAATGAGCTTCTTCCAGGACTAACTTCCTTAAGTTATCCACATCTGGCACTATCATCCTCTCATGATAACAAGCTACATGATCATCCGAGTCATGGAAACCATCTTGCTTCTCATTTCCATACTCTGATCTGATCTGCTGAACTGCAACATCATCTTGATGTGCTTCCTTAATCTGCTCTCTTAGGGTAGGTTTAATATGCATCTCAGCCAACAACCCGGCTAACAATGACACCTTCAACTGTACATTGTCTTGCCTTAAAGAGATAAACATATCTCTCTTAGAGCACACTAAAGAGTTTAGTTGTGCTCTATCCATGGTTGATGTTGCTGATTTCCTACTCAAGGCATCTGCAACAACATTGGACTTGCCCGGATGGTAATCAATTGTACAATCATAGTCCTTGATTAACTCCATCCAGCGACGTTGCCTCATGTTAAGCTCATGCTGAGAGAAGATATACTTAAGGTTCTTGTGGTCTGTGAAAATCTGGAATGTCTCTCCATAGAGATAATGCCTCCAGATCTTCAAGACATGAACCACAGCAGCTAACTCCAGATCGTGTGTCGGATAATTCTCCTCATGTTTCTTAAGCTGTCGAGAAGCAAAAGAAATCACTTGTTTATCCTGCATCAACACACATCCAAGTCCATTCTTGGAGGCATCACAGAAGACTACATATCCTTTTCCTTGTTCAGGTAGCACAAGCACAGGTGCACTTGTCAACCTCTCCTTCAACAACTGGAAAGACTGTTGACACTTATCACTCCAAGAAAAAGGAACATCTTTCCGGGTCATCTTGGTTAAAGGTAAGGCTATAGAACTAAAGTTCTTAATGAACCTTCGATAGTAACCAGCTAACCCCAAGAAACTTCGAATCTCCTTCGGTGTCTTCGGTTGTTCCCATTGTAGAACAGATTCTACCTTTGTAGGGTCAACACGAATTCCGGAGGCAGATATCACATGTCCTAGAAAAGATACCTCTGGTAGCCAGAACTCACACTTGCTAAACTTAGCATACAGCTTGTGTTTTCTTAGCAAGGTCAAAGCTTGGCGAAGATGCTGTTCATGCTGCTGAGCATTCTTACTATAGATCAGAATGTCATCTATGAAGACGACAACACACTGATCAAGGAAAGGTTGGAAAACTCTATTCATGAGTTCCATAAATGCAGCTGGTGCATTGGTTAGTCCAAACGACATAACCGTGAACTCATAGTGACCATACCTTGTCCTAAAGGCAGACTTGGATATGTCACTATCCTTAATATGAAGTTGATGATATCCAAACCTCAAGTCTATCTTTGAAAAGACTGTTGAACCACGCAACTGGTCAAAGAGATCATCAATCCTCGGCAGAGGGTACTTATTCTTTATTGTTACTTTATTGAGTTGTTTATAGTCAATGCACAACCGCATTGACCCATCTTTCTTTTTAACAAACAAGACCGGAGCACCCCAAGGTGAAGTGCTCGGTCGGATAAAACCCTTCTCAAGTAACTCTTGAAGCTGTTTCTAGAGTTCTGCCATCTCGGCAGGCGCCATCCTATACGGAGTCTGGGCTATGGGTTTCGTATCTGGGATCAGATTGATTTCAAAATCAATCTCCCGAAGTGGTGGTATACCAGGAAGTTCTTCAGGAAACACATCCTCGAATTCCCTGACTATGGGAACTTCGGCAGGATTGGAACTTACCCATCTTTCTTTTTAACAAATAAGACCGGAGCACCCCAAGGTGAAGTGCTCGGTCGGATAAAACCCTTCTCAAGTAACTCTTGAAGCTGTTTCTTGAGTTCTGCCATCTCGGCAGGTGCCATCCTATACGGAGTCTGGGCTATGGGTTTCGTATCTGGGATCAGATTGATTTCAAAATCAATCTCCCGAAGTGGTGGTATACCAGGAAGTTCTTCAGGAAACACATCCTCGAATTCCCTGACTATGGGAACTTCGGCAGGATTGGAACTTTCCTTGGTAACATCTACCACATGGGCCAAGAATGCATAACATCCTTGCCTCAACAGCTTATCAGCAACCATAGCTGACACAATACAAGTGGGTAGAATCTTTCTTTCACCTTGAAAGATCCATGTGTTGCTTTCATCAGCAAACACAGCCAACTTGGACTCACAATCCAAGACAACTCTATACCTCTCTAAGGTATCCATCCCGAGGATTATATCAAATCCTTGCATATCAAGCGGTATAAGATCCACTTGAATGTGATGGTCAGAAAAGAAGAGGATGCAGGGAGAGCATACCTCCTGCAAAACGGCAGACCCACTCAACGGAGTCTCCAACAACAAACTATCTGCCCTATGACTAACAGTCACATTGCAGTTATGAATCACTCTATGAGTGATGAAAGAGTGCGTAACACCCTGGTCAATCAGAACAGATACAAGACAAGATGTAGACATATCAGGATATAAAAGTTCCATCTGACCTGCCACTACCCGTGGATTGACCACTGCATCTGGTGGGTTCATAGCATAGAACCTCGCTGTCGCCTGGTGTTGAGGTGGTGTTGACGATCCAGCTTGAGACGCTTGTCCACGTCCTCGAGCTGCTCCTTGAGATTGCATTCTCTGAGATCTTTGTTGATTCTGTCTCGGAGGTTGTGTCACACTGACAGGCCTAGAACGGCAATCCTTCATCAAGTGTCCCACCTTACCACAGTTGTAGCATCTCCTCTCCTGTTGTTGTGGTCGGGGTGGTCCAGTAACTGACATTGATGTAGAACTGTGAGTCCCTTGAAGCGGTTGACTCCGTCCTGTAACTCTGCTTGGTGACCATTGAGTTTGAGAACTCGATCTGGGTGGTGGAGGGTTAGGTGCAGAGAATCTAGGTTTCTTGAAATCCCTAGATGAAGAACCATGGAACTGTGGATATCTTTTCTGGGTTTGCCTCTTCTCAACCACAGATCTCTCTATCCTTCAGACTGACTCAACGAAGGTAGAGAATCTCTCTTGGTTTTCTAAGGCAGACACAGGGGTTGACATATCAGCATTCAAACCCTTCTCGAATCTCTTGATTCTTTCCTCATCTGTGGCAGCCATGTGCGGACAGAACTGCAGCAATTCCATGAACTTAGCTTCATACTCGCTAATGTTCATCATGCCCTGCCTCAATCTCTCAAACTGAGAGATCTTCTCATCTAGGAAGGTCTTTGGAAAATATCTATTGATAAATTCTCGACGAAACTCTTCCCACGAGAACTCTATTCCAGGTCTCTTCTGCTCTTCCATATTCCACCAGTGACCAGCACTGCCTTTGAGAAGATAGACAGCATGTCTAACCTTCTCAGCCTCTGGGATAATAAGAATCCTGAAAGCCTTTTCCAACTCTGTTAACCACAGATCAGCATCTGCGGGGTCATCAGTCCCAAAGTACTCGGTAGCTCTGACACGACGAAGTCGCTCGAACGTCTTACTGATACCTTGTCCTTTGGGCTGGGCAGGTGCCCTAGGTGCAGGCATGGTCATCCTGTCGGTTATGTGTGTCATGGCAGTCATAAACTGCCCAAACATCGTCTGAACTGTTGGGTTACCCATATCAGCTGGGTCAAACTGGGGTGGCTCAGGTGCAGGCTGTTCTATTTCTGGAACCCTTGCACCGCCTCAAGGTGCACTAGCACTACTCTCTACCGCGTACTCATCATGTGGCTCTGCCATCCTTATGTATCTTCTTCTCCTGAGGAGCAAAAGATTCTATTAGATAAGGAAGGAGTACTAAAGATAGACTCGACATCCTAAGTCCTATGCCTCTGTAGACTCAACGGACCTAGAGCTCTGATACCACTAATTGTGGGCTCTGATCTCCAAACCACGATATAAACACGATTTAAACTTAGCGGAAGCGAATCGATTAACAACGGAAGACAAAAATCACGGGAAATTAAAAATTTTTGAGACAAGAGCTTGAATCCATAAAGCTTCATTCATAAAAGGAGATAAACTGTTTACATCTCATGATAATTACTTCTTGAGTAATTATATACAACAAGATACAAAATCTCAAGAACTCATAACCAAAAGACTTCAAGACCTGAGAGTACAGAGGACACATAGGACTGACTCTAACTACACCACATGGCAGGCTAAATCTCCACCTGAGATTTACTGCTGCTCCTGGTGCTGCTGCTGCTGGGACTGGTCACTTGTAGACTTGTTCCTCCGTCTCCGACGTCCACCTAAAAAGTTGAAATCTACGGGGTGAGACAATTTTACATAATTGTCCCGGCGAGAGTTATAACTCTCCGCCAGAAGCTTTATTATAACATCAAAGAATAACTTAAGCAATAAAAACTTTCAAAGTATTCACTAGAAATTGCAGTTGTAAACAAGAGCTCAACATTTATAAAGCATAAAGAACATATGCACAATACAGTGTAACATCAATCAATTAGCTCATAGTTACCTTTAATAGGTATACTACGCTGTAGATTACGTTTTTCAAACATTCTTATTATTATGCCCTGTGGAGATGAGGTTTACCACTCATACCCCAACCAATCACTGTTAAGTGCCTTAGTATCATACTAGGTCATCGAAAGAGCCGGATTCTCATGACCTTCACCTTCCTCAGTTAGTAAGAGGATCACTTGTAGGACATCTTGTGTCTCTACTATTATAGCTCACCAGGGTAATCTGGTCCTTCGCTATTTTAGAGTTACAGTGGCGTTCTGTACTCTCTTCGTCATCAGGAGATTTCATGTTTATCTTCACTGATACGGATATCTATGTTTTCTTCATCATCAGGAGGTTTCATGTTTACCATCCACTGATACGGTATGAGTTTTGTAGTGAAGGATTGACGGATTATACATCTACATCAAATTCCTACACTAGGATGTAAGGTTCTACACATCCATATACCCCACATACTCAACAGTATGTGATCCAGGAGTTCCCGTAGGAAAACTTGTTTCACCATCATTTGATCTCTGACAATGATGGATCTATGATCAGGGCTTCTACATTACACTTGATTAGTTAGGTACATTCAGTATTCTTTTAATATCATACATTGTTCTTCAAACAATAACAGTAGCATAACAGCTATGAAAGAAGAATACTAAATGTAACAAGCCTAACTATCATCAATCATCATTTCTCATTATACTCATCACAAGTCATCTCTAAAGCATGACCTTGATGGTTTTCATGGCTCTCACAGCCTATTAAAAATCATAAGATGCCACTGACAAGGCATCAAGATCTTTTACTTATTCATAAAGCTTACAACATGCTTTTAATGAATATAGTATCATCATTCATACCTGGATATGATCACCTTCATATCAGAACCTGCATGGTTAATTCAACTGATAAAGGTAATTCAAAACAAGAATATACTTTCCACTCTTGTCATAAGAGCTAAGTTCTCTTATTCTCATCAATTAGAGTTTGCTACTCATTTTGCATGTCATCACCCTTGAATTAGGGTTTACTATTCACATTATGGTGAATTGAACTCATAACATCATCATGTATGAGTAACATCATCATTGATGCTCTCAGATTAGTTTAAGATTCATCATTTATCATAATTATGGTTCCATGATCTCACATAGGTGGATCATACCCTAATCATGCACATTCATGTGTATTGAAGGTACTTTACTTGAATTTCCATCAAAAAAGGGTACTTTCTCTTTCTTAAGATACTTTCTCTCTCCTCATACTTGTAGATGGTGATAACACCAATCTATATCAGGTTGGGTTAAGTCCTCTTTGATTAACATAGACCAAATCACCACTATTGAGTGATTAGGGTTTGATTAGAACAAGGTTTCACTCAATTGAACCTTTCAAGGGTATTATGGTAAATTACACATTGATCATCATCATGGGTTAATTTACTAACCACTTGACCCTTAATGTCTTTTGGTATCATTAGGGTTCAGTTTGAACAACTATTAAACCATTTAAGCCTTCAAGGCATTAGGCAGACTTAACTTCAAAAGTCTCCAATAGGTTTCACACCTTCAACCTTCAAACGATCATGAGATCGTATAAGGTTGTAGACCGTTTAAGCTTTGTAGACCATTTAAGGTTTGGTTGACTTCAAGACCGTATAACACTCAAGACCGTTTACCCTCATTCGGTCTTGAGGTCGAATGGTCTCATTCGGTCTTGAGGTCGAATGACCTTATACGGTCTTGAGGTCGAATGACCTTATACGGTCTTGAGGTCGAATGACCTTATACGGTCTTGAGGTCGAATGACCTTATATGGTCTTGAGTTCGAATGACCTTATACGGTCTTGAGGTCGAATGACCTTATACGGTCTTGAGGTCGAATGACCTTATACGGCCTTGAGGTCGAATGACCTCAAAAGCTCAAGATCGTATGGACCTCCAAGGTGGTTCAAAGGGTAAACTCGATTAGGGTTTCCTATGTTGAAGCCCTCAATTGGTCTCAAGCTTGCTAACCACTTATCAATTGAGACAATTAGGGTTAGCCTTAACCAATTGGTCACTCAATTGACCCTCAATTGATATCCAATTAGGGTTGGAGTTGGTTCAATTAAGGTCTATAAACGTTCAACCATCAACACTCAACAATGTGAATCAAATCGAAGTTGAACCCATCAATTGACCTCCAATTGGGCTCAAACTTGGCCCAAACGGTCTTGTGATCGTTTGGATATCCTCCAAACGGTCTTGAGACCGTTTGCCCAAGAATTCATCAAAATCTAGATTGATTTGATAGGGGTTGAACCTTAATTAAGTCACAAATCAGCAATTTGATTATTTCAACAACCCATTGTAATTGGGCCCTCAATTGATCAAAATACCTTAACCCTAGACCTCCAAACGGTCTTGGGTTGTCACCAAACGGTCTTGAGACCGTTTGGATGAGTTCCAAACGGTCTTGAGACCGTTTGCCCATCCATCCTTTGGACTCTAGTGAAAATTCATCAAGGTTTGATTTATTGAGTTGATCATTACATAAATACTTAATTGCAATGTAATTTGGTATATTTGTACCTTCAATTGGTCAACTATACTTGACCCCAGACCTCCATACGGTCTTGGGTGATCCCCAAATGGTCTTGAGACCGTTTGGGCTAATCAACCCAAAATCTCAAATTAGCTCATTGTGATTTCAGCAGTGATTTCAATTAGGGTTTGCCCTAGTAATCAACCTTCAACTCTTAACTCGTTTGGAATTAGTCCATAAAATTTGGTGAGTCATTAATTAACATCATATGAACAGGATTCCCATACGGTCCATGCTTGGTCAACACGGCCATACGGTCTTGAGACCGTATGCCTTCATACGACCTTTAAACTGTTTGCCCACCAAACGGTTTTGTAAACCGTATGGGCAATTGGTTGAGGTCGTATGGTAAAGTGGAAAACCGTGGATAAGCATAGGAAATAACGCCCTCATCTTCTAGCTCAAGAACAGCAACAGTTCCTCACGGATTTGCTTGCAAGGAAGCAAGGGAAGATAGGGAAGAAGAAGAACTAGCAACTAAAAGCATAGAAAAGATGTATATAACAAAGCATAGGTTTAGAGTTATAAAACCCGCCTAAAGCTTGCTCCTTAAGCTCCAAGCTTTCGAGCTCCAAGCCTTTAATGGCATCCTAGAAGCTCCATAGGTCGGCCAAGGTGAATCCTCCAAGAAAAGTTGAGAAGGGATGGCTAGAAAGATAGAGTTAAGTGAGCTAGCCATGAATTTGACCTTGAATTCGAGTTTCATCCAAGAATTTAAGAAAAAGGAAGGATCCAAACCTACCTTGCACTCCCCTGGTCGTCCTCCTGAGCTCCAGAGCTCTCCTTAGTCGGTTTGAGCAAGGGGAACAGTGAAGGAAACGAAAGAAACATTCCTTTGCTAAGTGAGGAAAAAGGCTTATATACTTGGGGTGGAATTTCAACATAGGCACATAGGTTTTCCTCACTTTCAACTAAGTCCCTCCTTTCTTCTTTGCTCGTCCCTTCTTCTTATTTCTAAGGACAACCTTCTTCTAAGGTCAAGAAATGAAGGCAAAGAAGATTAACCTATTACTAAAGCACACACATAAAAGGCTATAGTACTTGCACCTTGATTATTCAATCATAAAGGTGTTTTTCATTATATGATTTTTCAATTGAAGTGAATTCTTCATCATTTCTTCTCTAAATGATGACAATAGTCTTACAAGATATTTTAGATGGTGTATTTTACAAGTTGCACCCCTCAAATTGGGTAAATTGCACTTTACTCCAATTTAGGGTTTCAAGCACAGGGATTGCTTCCACAGCTGCACCTTGGTGCTCAAGCTTGGGAAATCCCTCAAACTTTACCATAATCATTCTTATGATGTCTCAACATCAGAGGAACATCTCAACATGTGAAAATTGCAAGTTAACCCTTCTAACTAGGTAAATTGCACATAGGTCCTTGTATTACAAAACAATCAATTCAACATTGTTTAAAAGGGAAAGAAAAGGAAAAGTATGTTCCTCAGGAACTTAATTACATGCAAAAAGATAATCACCAGTATCTTAATTACATAATTAGGCAAAACACCTAGGGTTAACTCATAACCCAGGTCATGGATGTTACATATGATCCACCCCTTACAAGGATTTCGTCCCCGAAATCGATAAAACATATTAAGAGAAAAGGGCAGGATACTTCCTTCTCATCTCATCCTCTAGTTCCCAAGTGGCTTCTTCAACACCACGGTGGTTCCAGAGGACTTTCACAAGGCTTATATGTTTCTTCTTTAACTTTTTAATTCTGTTATCAAGGATTGACACCAGTCCTTCCTCATAAGATATATCATCATTCAATTCTACCTCCATAGGTTGTAGAATTGACTCAGTATCGGGGTGACATTTCTTTAGCATAGAAATGTGAAACACAGGATGTAACCTCTGTAACTCTGGTGGCAGCTCTAGTTTATAGGCTACTTGTCCAATCTGTTCAATGATTGGATAAGGCCCCGTAAATCTAGGAGCTAACTTCCCTTTCATTCCAAAACGAAGGACTCCTTTCCAAGGCGAGACCTTGAGATACACTCTGTCTCCAACCTGGAATTCTAAGGGTCTACGACGTTTGTCAGCATAAGATTTCTGCCTATCCTGTGCAGTCTTAATCTGTTGTTGTATTACTTTAATCTTCTCTGTGGTCTTCTGCACAAGATCAGGACCTAACAATTGATGCTCACCAGTCTCAAACCAACACAAAGGTGATCTACAACGTCTACCATACAAGGCTTAATAAGGTGCCATATCAATACTATGTTGATAGGTATTGTTATAGGCAAACTCTATCAAGCTTAAGTGTAGATCCCAACTTCTGGTAAACTGGAGAACACATGCTCTCAAAAGGTCTTCTAAGGTTTGTATAGTTCTTTCCGACTGTCCATCAGTCTGCGGATGAAAGGCCGTACTAAACCTTAGCTTGGTGCCTAAGGCTCTGTGTAACTGTACCCAAAAACGACTTGTAAACTGAGGACCTGTGTCAGAAACTATTGTGACAGGAACTCCGTGCAAACACACTATCTCTTGCACATACAACTGTGATAACCTTTCAGCAGAATAGGTTGTTTTGACAGGTAAGAAATGCGCTGTCTTTGTCAACCTATCTACAACTACCCAAATGGAATCATGTCCTTTGTTTGTCCTGGGTAGGCCAACAACGAAGTCCATGGTCACATGGTCCCACTTCCATTGTGGTATGGGTAAAGGTTGCATTGTTCCTGCAGGCTTCTGGTGTTCAGCTTTAACTTGCTGACACACAGGACACCTCAGAACAAACTCTGCAACATCCTTCTTCATTCCAGGCCACCAATACAGTTCCTTTAAATTACGATACATCTTGGTGCTCCCTGGATGCATAGCATACATCGAAGAATGAGCTTCTTCCAGGACTAACTTCCTTAAGTTATCCACATCTGGCACTATCATCCTCTCATGATAACAAGCTACATGATCATCCGAGTCATGGAAACCATCTTGCTTCTCATTTCCATACTCTGATCTGATCTGCTGAACTGCAGCATCATCTTGCTGTGCTTCCTTAATCTGCTCTCTTAGGGTAGGTTTAATATGCATCTCAGCCAACAACCCGGCTAACAATGACACCTTCAACTGTACATTGTCTTGCCTTAAAGAGATAAACATATCTCTCTTAGAGCACACTAAAGAGTTTAGTTGTGCTCTATCCATGGTTGATGTTGCTGATTTCCTACTCAAGGCATCTGCAACAACATTGGACTTGCCCGGATGGTAATCAATTGTACAATCATAGTCCTTGATTAACTCCATCCAGCGACGTTGCCTCATGTTAAGCTCATGCTGAGAGAAGATATACTTAAGGTTCTTGTGGTCTGTGAAAATATGGAATGTCTCTCCGTAGAGATAATGCCTCCAGATCTTCAAGGCATGAACCACAGCAGCTAACTTCAGATCGTGTGTCGGATAATTCTCCTCGTGTTTCTTAAGCTGTTGAGAAGCAAAAGAAATCACTTGTTTATCCTGCATCAACACACATCCAAGTCCATTCTTGGAGGCATCACAGAAGACTACATATCCTTTTCCTTGTTCAGGTAGCACAAGCACAGGTGCACTTGTCAACCTCTCCTTCAACAACTGGAAAGACTGTTGACACTTATCACTCCAAGAAAAAGGAACATCTTTCCGGGTCATCTTGGTTAAAGGTAAGGCTATAGAACTAAAGTTCTTAATGAACCTTCAATAGTAACCAGCTAACCCCAAGAAACTTCGAATCTCCGTCGGTGTCTTCGGTTGTTCCCATTGTAGAACAGATTCTACCTTTGTAGGGTCAACACGAATTCCGGAGGCAGATATCACATGTCCTAGAAAAGATACCTCCGGTAGCCAGAACTCACACTTGCTAAACTTAGCATACAGCTTTTATTTTCTTAGCAAGGACAAAGCTTGGAAAAGATGCTGTTCATGCTGCTGAGCATTCTTACTATAGATCAGAATGTCATCTATGAAGACGACAACACACTGATCAAGGAAAGGTCAGAAAACTCTATTCATGAGTTCCATAAATGCAGCGGTGCATTGGTTAGTCCAAACGACATAACCGTGAACTCATAGTGACCATACCTTGTCCTAAAGGCAGACTTGGATATGTCACTATCCTTAATACGAAGTTGATGATATCCAGACCTCAAGTCTATCTTTGAAAAGATTGTTGCACCACACAACTGGTCAAAGAGATCATCAATCCTCGGTAGAGGGTACTTGTTCTTTATTGTTACTTTATTGAGTTGTCTATAGTCAATGCACAACCGCATTGACCCATCTTTCTTTTTAACAAACAAGACCGGAGCACCCCAAGGTGAAGTGCTCGGTCGGATAAAACCCTTCTCAAGTAACTCTTGAAGCTGTTTCTTGAGTTCTGCCATCTCGGCAGGCGCCATCCTATATGGAGTCTGGGCTATGGGTTTCGTATCTGGGATCAGATTGATTTCAAAATCAATCTCCTGAAGTGGTGGTATACCAGGAAGTTCTTCAGGAAACACATACTCGAATTCCCTGACTATGGGAACTTCGGCAGGATTGGAACTTTCCTTGGTAACATCTACCACATGGGCCAAGAATGCATAACATCCTTGCCTCAACAGCTTATCAGCAACCATAGCTGACACAAGACAGGTGGGTAGAATCTTTCTTTCACCTTGAAAGATCCATGTGTTTCTTTCATCAGCAAACATAGCCAACTTGGACTCACAATCCAAGACAACTCTATACCTCTCTAAGGTATCCATCTCGAGGATTATATCAAATCCTTGCATATCAAGCGGTATAAGATCCACTTGAATGCGATGGTCAGAAAAGAAGAGGATGCAGGGAGAGCATACCTCCTGCAAAACGGCAGACCCACTCAACGGAGTCTCCAACAACAAACTATCTACCCTATGACTAACAGTCACATTGCAGTTACGAATCACTCTATGAGTGATGAAAGAGTGTGTAGCACCCGGGTCAATCAGAACAGATACAACACAGGATGTAGACATATCAGGATATAAAAGTTCCATCTGACCTGCCACTACCCGTGGATTGACCACTGCATCTGGTGGGTTCATAGCATAGAACCTCGCTGTCGCCTGGTGTTGAGGTGGTGCTGATGATCCAGCTTGAGATGCTTGTCCACGTCCTCGAGCTGCTCCTTGAGATTGTATTCTCTGAGATCCTTGTTGATTCTGTCTCGGAGGCTGTGTCACACTGATAGGCCTAGAACGGCAATCCTTCATCAAGTGTCCCACCTTACCACAGTTGTAGCATCTCCTCTCCTGTTGTTGTGGTCGGGGTGGTCCAGTAACTGACATTGATGCAGAACTGTGAGTCCCTTGAAGTGGTTGACTCCGTCCTCTACCTCTGCTTGGTGACCATTGAGTTTGAGAACTCGATCTGGGTGGTGGAGGGTTAGGTGCAGAGAATCTAGGTTTCTTGAAATCCCTAGATGAAGAACCCTGGAACTGTGGATATCTTTTCTGGGTTTGCCTCTTCTCAACCACAGATCTCTCTATCCTTCGGACTGACTCAACGAAGGTAGAGAATCTCTCTCGGTTTTCTAAGGCAGACACAGGGGTTGACATATCAGCATTCAAACCCTTCTCGAATCTCCTGATTCTTTCCTCATCTGTGGCAGCCATGTGCGGACAGAACCGCAACAATTCCATGAACTTAGCTTCATACTCGCTAATGTTCATCATGCCCTGCCTCAATCTCTCAAACTGAGAGATCTTCTCATCTAGGAAGGTCTTTGGAAAATATCTATTGATAAATTCCCGACGAAACTCTTCCCACGAGAACTCTATTCCAGGTCTCTTCTGCTCTTCCATGTTCCACCAGTGACCAGCACTGCCTTTGAGAAGATAGACAACATGTCTAACCTTCTCAACCTCCGGGATAATAAGAATCCTGAAAGCCTTTTCCAACTCTGTTAACCACAGATCAGCATCTGCGGGGTCAGCAGTCCCAAAGTACTTGGTAGCTCCGACACGACGAAGTCGCTCGAACGTCTTACTGATACCTTGTCCTTCGGGCTGGGCAGGTGCCCTAGGTGCAGGCATGGGCATCCTGTCGGTTATGTGTGTCATGGCAGTCATAAACTGCCCAAACATCGTCTGAACTGCTGGGTTACCCATATCAGCTGGGTCAAACTGGGGTGGCTCAGGTGCAGGCTGTTCTATTTCTAGAACCCTTGCACTGCCTCGAGGTGCACTAGCACTACTCTCTGCCACGTACTCATCATGTGGCTCTGCCATCCTTATGTATCTTCTTCTCCTGAGGAGCAGAAGATTCTATTAGATAAGGAAGGAGTACTAAAGATAGACTCGACATCCTAAGTCCTATGCCTCTGTAGACTCAATGGACCTAGAGCTCTGATGCCACTAATTGTGGGCTCTGATCTCCAAACCACGATATAAACACGATTTAAACTTAGCGGAAGCGAATCGATTAACAGCGGAAGACAAAAATCACGGGAAATTAAAACTTTTCAAGACAAGAGCTTGAATCCATAAAGCTTCATTCATAAAAGGAGATAAACTGTTTACATCTCATGATAATTACTTCTTGAGTAATTATATACAACAAGATACAAAATCTCAAGAGCTCATAACCAAAAGACTTCAAGACCTGAGAGTACAGAGGACACATAGGACTGACTCTAACTACACCACATGGCAGGCTAAATCTCCACCTGAGATTTACTGCTGCTCCTGGTGCTGCTGCTGCTGGGACTGGTCACCTGTAGACCTGTTCCTCCGTCTCCGACGTCCACCTAAAAAGTTGAAATCTACGGGGTGAGACAATTTTACATAATTGTCCCAGCGAGAGTTATAACTCTCCGCTAGAAGCTTTATTATAACATCAAAGAATAACTTAATCAATAAAAACTTTCAAAGTATTCACTAGCAATTGCAGTTGTAAACAAGAGCTCAACATTTATAAAGCATAAAGAACATATGCACAATACAGTGTAACATCAATCAATTAGCTCATAGTTACCTTTAACAGGTATACTACGCTGTAGATTATGTTTTTCAAACATTCTTATTATTATGCCCTGTGGAGATGAGGTTTACCACTCATACCCTAACCAATCACTGTTAAGTGCCTTAGTATCATACTAGGTCATCGAAAGAGCCGGATTCTCATGACCTTCACCTTCCTCAGTCAGTAAGAGGATCACTTGTAGGACATCTTGTGTCTCTACTATTATAGCTCACCAGGGTAATCTGGTCCTTCGCTATTTTAGAGTTACAGTGGCGTTCTGTACTCTCTTCGTCATCAGGAGATTTCATGTTTATCTTCACTGATACGGATATCTATGTTTTCTTCATCATCAGGAGGTTTTATATTTACCCTCCACAAATACGGTATGAGTTTTGTAGTGAAGGATTGACAGATTATACATCTACATCAAATTCCTACACTAGGATGTAAGGTTCTACACATCCATATACCCCACATACTCAACAGTATGTGATCCAGGAGTTCCCGTAGAAAAACCTGTTTCACCATCATTTGATCTCTGAAAATGATGGATCTATGATCAGGGCTTCTACATTACACTTGATTAGTTAGGTACATTCAGTATTCTTTTAATATCATACATTGTTCTTCAAACAATAACAGTAGCATAACAGCTATGAAAAAAGAATACTAAATGTAACAAGCCTAACTCTCATCAATCATCATTTCTCATTATACTCATCACAAGTCATCTCTAAAGCATGACCTTGATGGTTTTCATGGCTCTCACAGCCCATTAAAAATCATAAGATGCCACTGACAAGGCATCAAATTATTTTACTTATTCATAAAGCTTACAACATGCTTTTAATGAATATAGTATCATCATTCTTACCTGGATATGATCACCTTCATATCAGAACCTCCATGGTTAATTCAACTGATAAAGGTAATTCAAAACAAGAATATACTTTCCACTCTTGTCATAAGAGCAAAGTTCTCTGATTCTCATCAATTAGAGTTTGCTACTCATTTTGCATGTCATCACCCTTGAATTAGGGTTTACTATTCACATTATGGTGAATTGAACTCATAACATCATCATGTATGAGTAACATCATCATTGATGCTCTCAGATTAGTTTAAGATTCATCATTTATCATAATTAGGGTTCCATGATCTCACATAGGTGGATCATACCCTAATCATGCACATTCATGTGTATTGAAGGTACTTTACTTGAATTTCCATCAAAAAAGGGTACTTTCTCTTTCTTAAGATACTTTCTCTCTCCTCATACTTGTAGATGGTGATAACACCAATCTAGATCAGGTTGGGTTAAGTTCTCTTTGATTAACATAGACCAAATCACCACTATTGAGTGATTAGGGTTTGATTAGAACAAGGTTTCACTCAATTGAACCTTTCAAGGGTATTATGGTAAATTACACATTGATCATCATCATGGGTTAATTTACTAACCACTTGACCCTTAATGTCTTTTGGTATCATTAGGGTTCAGTTTGAACAACTATTAAACCATTTAAGCCTTCAAGGCATTAGGCAGACTTAACTTCAAAAGTCTCCAATAGGTTTCACACCTTCAACCTTCAAACGATCATGAGATCGTATAAGGTTGTAGACCGTTTAAGCTTTGTAGACCGTTTAAGGTTTGGTTGACTTCAAGACCGTATAACACTCAAGACCGTTTACCCTCATTCGGTCTTGAGGTCGAATGGTCTCATTCGGTCTTGAGGTCGAATGACCTTATACGGTCTTGAGGTCTTTTTTTTTTTTGCTGAACCATGCGTGCCTCCTTCTTTATTAAAACCAAACAGAGAAAAGTCTCTTTACAATGCTATAGAGCTAACAACTGTACAAAAAAAAACGAAAAGGAACAAACAGAAAACTATCTGTACATACTATTGACATCACGGGAGCACAAGGCCCAGACCCCTTTGGGATCACATGACTTATTCAGAAACACCCGCCTATTCCTCTCATTCCAAATATTGTGAACAAGGAAAAAGGCAGCAGTTCTTGCATCCTTCCTCAACGAGATGATATCAGTAAAACATAAAGGAGCTCGTCCAAACTTCAAGCTAAACTGAGACCAAAGATCAGCGCTAAACCAGCAACAGAAGAAAAGATGTTGACTGTCCTCAACACTATTCCAGCAGAGAAAGCAAATAGAAGGCATCTGGAAATTAAACTTCATCAAGATGTCCTGAGTAGGCAGACGACTAAGGTAACATTTCCACAGAAAAATAGAGGTATTCCTTGGAATCATATTCCCCCAAATCACAGCCGCCCAAGAAAACACAGAGCCTTTGTTCCTGCACATATTCCAACAGTCCTTCAAAGAAAGAGATTTCTTCCCATTCACAAGAATGAAATCTTCCCCATTAGGAATAGGATTAGCTAACTTCCTAAGGGTACAAAGAGCATCATTACTCCCACGAACATTTCCAGGGATAAACCACTCTCCATCCTTCAAACAAGAATCCACACGACAACCATCCCCTTTTCCAAGCCTATACTTAAGCTGATTGTTAACATGATCAGCTAAGTAAGTCCCTCCTCCACACCAGGGATCTTTCCACAACCAGGATCTGGCACCATTACCCAAACAGAAAGTCACATGCTTAAGAAGTAAATCCCTATGATTGAGCAATTTTTTCCAAAGCCATGAGTCAACAGACTTAGGTTTAACCGACCAAATGGAATCATTCTTTAAATACTTCCCATGCAACCATTTCACCCATAGGGAATTCTTCTCACAAGCAACAGTCCAAAGGTTTTTAATAATCCCAGCAATGGCCCAATCCTTAATACTCCTCACACTGAGTCCTCCTTCAGCTTTAGGTTTACAAATTTGAGACCAAGAAATCAAATGGACATGCTTCTTTCCCTCAATGTCACCCTTATACGGTCTTGAGGTCGAATGACCTTATACGGTCTTGAGGTCGAATGACCTTATACGGTCTTGAGGTCGAATGACCTTATACGGTCTTGAGGTCGAATGACATTATATGGTCTTGAGGTCGAATGACCTTATACGGTCTTGAGGTCGAATGACCTCAAAAGCTCAAGATCGTATGGACCTCCAAGGTGGTTCAAAGGGTAAACTCGATTAGGGTTTCCTATGTTGAAGCCCTCAATTGGTCTCAAGCTTGCTAACCACTTATCAATTGAGACAATTAGGGTTAGCCTTAACCAATTGGTCACTCAATTGACCCTCAATTGATATCCAATTAGGGTTGGAGTTGGTTCAATTAAGGTCTATAAACGTTCAACCATCAACACTCAACAATGTGAATCAAATCGAAGTTGAACCCATCAATTAACCTCCAATTGGGCTCAAACTTGGCCCAAACGGTCTTGGGATCATTTGGATATCCTCCAAACGGTCTTGAGACCGTTTCCCAAGAATTCATCAAAATATAGATTGATTTGATAGGGGTTGAACCTTAATTAAGTCACAAATCAGCAATTTGATTATTTCAACAACCCATTGTAATTGGGCCCTCAATTGATCAAAATACCTTAACCCTAGACCTCCAAACGGTCTTGGGTTGTCACCAAACGGTCTTGAGACCGTTTGGATGAGTTCCAAACGGTCTTGAGACCGTTTGCCCATCCATCCTTTGGACTCTAGTGAAAATTCATCAAGGTTTGATTTATTGAGTTGATCATTACATCAATACTTAATTGCAATGTAATTTGGTATCTTTGTACCTTCAATTGGTCAACTATACTTGACCCCAGACCTCCATACGGTCTTGGGTGATCCCCAAATGGTCTTGAGACCGTTTTGATGATTCCCCAAACGGTCTTGAGACCGTTTGGGCTAATCAACCCAAAATCTCAAATTAGCTCATTGTGATTTCAGCACTGATTTCAATTAGGGTTTGCCCTAGTAATCAACCTTCAACTCTTAACTCGTTTGGAATTAGTCCATAAAATTTGGTGAGTCATTAATTAACATCATTATGAACAGGATTCCCATGCGGTCCACGCTTGGTCAACGCGGCCATACGGTCTTGAGACCGTATGCCTTCATACGACCTTGAAACCGTTTGCCCACCAAACGGTTTTGTAAACCGTATGGGCAATTGGTTGAGGTCGTATGGTAAAGTGGAAAATCGTGGATAAGGATAGGAAATAACGCCCTCATCTTCTAGCTCAAGAACAGCAACAGTTCCTCACGGATTTGCTTGCAAGGAAGCAAGGGAAGATAGGGAAGAAGAAGAACTAGCAACTGAAAGCATAGAAAAGATGTATATAACAAAGCATAAGTTTAGAGTTATAAAACCTGCCTAAAACTTGCTCCTTGAGCTCCAAGAATTCGAGATCCAAGCCTTTAATGGCGTCCTAGAAGCTCCATAGGTCGGCTAAGGTGAATCCTCCAAGAAAAGTTGAGAAGGGATGGCTAGAAAGATAGAGTTAAGTGAGCTAGCCATGAATTTGACCTTGAATTCGAGTTTCATCCAAGAATTTAAGAAAAAGGAAGGATCCAAACCTACCTTGCACTCCCATGGTCGTCCTTCTGAGCTCCAAATCTCTCCTTAGTCGGTTTGAGCAAGGGGAACAGTGAAGGAAATGAAAGAAACATTCCTTTGCTAAGTGAGGAAAAAGGCTTATATACTTGGGGTGGAATTTCAACATAGGCACATAGGTTTTCCTCACTTTCAACTAAGTCCCTCCTTTCTTCTTTGCTCGTCCCTTCTTCTTATTTCTAAGGACAACCTTCTTCTAAGGTCAAGAAATGAAGGCAAAGAAGATTAACCTATTACTAAAGCACACACATAAAAGGCTATAATACTTACACCTTGATTATTCAATCATAAAGGTGTTTTCATTATATGATTTTTCAATTGAAGTGACTTCTTCATCATTTCTTCTCTAAATGATGACAATAGTCTTACAAGATATTTTATATGGTGTATTTTACAAGTTGCACCCCTCAAATTGGGTAAATTGCACTTTACTCCAATTTAGGGTTTCAAGCACAGGGATTGCTTCCACAGCTGCACCTTGGTGCTCAAGCTTGGGAAATCCCTCAAACTTTACCATAATCATTCTTATGATGTCTCAACATCAGAGGAACATCTCAACATGTGCAAATTGCAAGTTAACCCTTATAACTGGGTAAATTGCACATAGGTCCCTGTATTACAAAACAATCAATTCAACATTGTTTAAAAGGGATAGAAAAGGAAAAGTATGTTCCTCAGGAACTTAATTACATGCAAAAAGATAATCACCAGTATCTTAATTACATAATTAGGCAAAACACCTAGGGTTAACTCATAACCCATGTCAGGGATTTTACATTGACCATCTATTGAAGAGCATTCATACCTTGATTATAATTGGGGATATCTATTTAAGGGGGAGCAATACTTTTCATATACTCTAAGCTTAAAATGTTTTCCTTATCACCTTCAAGACTTAACATCCTTTGCAAGTGATTGAGTAATTACTAAAAGACTCACAAATATTTATCTTGGATATCTTTTTGAAATGACAAAGGGGGAGAAATAAATATAAATCTTAAAACTTAGTAATTGTGCAAAACTCAATAAATGAGTTTCATAAACTCTTGGCTTTACATTGAAAGTTGCTATATTCCCTAAAGAATTGGATTTCATGTTCCATAATTCATGGGGAATAATAAGCACACATTTTATAAACAAGAGAAGAAATTTACAAAGGTAATCTTCAGGTATGAAACTCACATGTTTTATATTTTCTTAATTCATATTTAGGAAATGTTTGTCATCTTCAAAAAGGGGGAGATTGTTAGCTAAATTGGACATCTGTAAATCCCTTTGTTTTGATAATGACAAACATTTCATTCTTGTTGATCTAACGTGCTACTTGAGTGTTGCAGGAATAAAGTGGATGACAAAGCACTAGGGAATCTATATGCTTGAATGTTTGTAAATTTCATGAAATGTAATTAATTGTAAACTTGTACAAATATATAATGTACAAGTACTTAGACTTCATGTAAATCAAGTGTTAGATCTTCCCTAGCTAATCACCACACTTAGATAGGTCATCCCCTTCAATAGTGTCACATATGCACACTCATACACACACTTCATGTCTTTATTTGAAACATTGAAACATGGTCAATCTCGGTCGAAAAAATCCTCGACCGAGACACTCTCGGTCGACAAACTTCTCGACCGAGAAAGACCCAAGTAGCCGTTAGACACAGCTGACAAGGTAGTTGGCAGTTGGAGATGAACGTTGCAAACACTTGATCCAGAGTGCCTGTCAGTCAATAAGACCTCGACCGAGTAGGAATCTCAGTCGACCATTTCTCGACCGAGATAGACTCTGACAGCAACTACAGAATTAATTAACTAGTCGTTGTTAAAGAAACTAACTTGTACCTAACGGCTAGTTAAGCAATTAGAAACCCCTAGAAAGTGTCTAGAACGTCCTTAAGCACTTGTAGGATATTCCTATAAATAGGACATGCCTTAGGACACCTAAACTCACTTGTTTTACACACTTGAGCAATCTTTGAGCATACACTTGCATTAAGCAACCTATTTATGAGAAATTGAGCATATTTGCAATTGGCTACTTTTCTCTTGGCTCAAATTTCGTGTCCTATAGGCTAGCATCTCCTATCCACAACAATCACAATTCCATATACATTGGTTAGGAGATCTACACGCTTGATCTAGGCAAATCAAGCCTTGTGCTTCAAAGGATAAGTTGTAATTTCCATTTTCCTTTCTTGTTCACTGTCATTGCTTGTACTCTTCTTGCTACTCCTAGGTTGGAGGTTGCGGATTGAAGAGGGTCGTGATCTTCTTGGTAAAGAAGGAGACTTTGAACTACTTCTAGAAGGCTGGTGCAACGGGAGGTTACTTCTAAGAGGAAGGCTACTTCAAGGGAGAGCTTGAAGTTACTTCAAGAAGGCTACCTCGAGTTGGTGCATCTACTTCAAGTGAAGGCTGTTCAAAGGGGTGTAAGAAAGTATTGTATTTTGTGTAATTCCTTGAGAAGGTAATAAAATTAATACTTTCAAAATCCCGGTTGGGTAAGCAACCGGGTAGTGGACTGACAACCTTAGTATTTGCTAAGGTTGGAACCACTCTAAACCCTTTGTCTCCTTCTTGGTTTCTCATTTGTGGTTGTTTGAGTTAAATTATTGTTAAATTAGTTTAAAACCCTATTCACCCCCCTCTAGTGGTTTTTCAATGGCAACTCCAAAAATCTTCTTTATTTTCCATGCAACTGCCAAATTCAGTACCAAATGGATGGGAGTACCATAATATTTTTTGGTCAGGGTGCGATAACAATGCTAACAAGAAGTTAGATGATGCTTAGATCAACTATGCAATGATATGAAAATAACTCTTGGTAGTTATGTTTTCATTTGAAAATTTCTAGTAGTACCTAGTGGGATATAATGGACATAGTCCATACTACTTTTTATGTCATGCATGAACACAATAAATAATCCAAATTTCATGATTGGCTACTTTTTAGAATTGTAATTGAATAATTAATGTAATTAGTCATCTTGTTGTTATTAAGACTAATTGAAGGTATATTAAAACATATACTTTGAATTTTGGTTCATATGGAACCAATCCTACCTTCAAAGAGACCCCAAAAATCAAGAGTAGGCCTTTTAATAGAGAGTCAGGACGTGCAACTACACATGTACATTGTGATCACATCTAGAAGCACATTCAAAGTTCTCAATATTGTTTAGGGTGTGCCACATCATATGTGCATCATGACTGGCCCTAGATGTTGATGGTGCTCTCAACTCCAACATGCACTTCATCCTCCACACAAGCATATCATGCCCCTCATCATTAGCGACATTTGAATCCACCATAAGCATGCACTATGTGTCTGACCAATGACACATCATGTAACCTCATCAAAAACCACTCAACTAAATCACTAACATATCATGCCATTTCTTATGTAAAGTGTGCCAAATGTTATTTGATCCCAACCCTTGACAATTGTTACGGTGCACATCAAAATTCACCATGTGGACGACGTGCACCTGCACTTGAGTAGTAAAGTATAGAGGAGCAGTTGTGAAAGGGTTCTCTCATTTGTTTCATTCTAGATTGTAGGAAATGAGAGAAGGTATAATGTAAAGGTGACTCTACCTTACACGAGACTGAAAAGGAAGAAAACAAAGGATCTAGAGAAATTTTTCTCTCTCTCCACATTTGTGAAGCATTAACAATAGCTTGATTATGGAAGATACCTCCTATACACATGTTGTATTTCATTTCTCCTTTTGTTCATCTCTATTTTATTTCTTTGCTCCATGTAAACTATTAGATGTGTGGTACAGAACCTTTCTTGTGTATCACCCACCACTATGGAGCATTCTCCCTTGTATTTGGTGCATACCCCATACCTAATAGTCATGAGATGAACAACATGTTTTAATATTATGATTTTTCTTCTTCTTATTTCTCTAATTTTTTTAAAAATAACTCATGATAATCCATTGACATGGTTCTTCATGTCCCCAAATTTGACATCATGAGAAGGGTACAAACTTAGTGGAGGGTAGTTAGAGATCTAATTCCTTTATCGTGGGATGGATTAAGAATTCTTGCATGCTAGGTCTCCTTGTACAAGTAATAAAGGTGGATGTATGATTCTCTCAAGGAGAATGTACTATCTTGTGTTAGATTATTAGTTGGGTGACAATGGTCTAGCCACCTAGGTGGTTCATATGTTAATGGCATTTATTGTAGTGTAAGATGTGTACAAGAGGAAACTAAACCTATTCGTCTGAATGTTCATCACGTGATTGATATGTGCTAAGGCAAAATAGCATTAGTTTCAATTGGCCATTTAAGGAGTTTTCATGAAAACCTGAGATTAATTTAGACTTAACAAAATCAAGCATTTTCTTGTTTGAATTGCATGATTAATAGGGACTATTATATGTTGAGTTGCATTGGCTTTCTGTGAAGACTACCTTAAAATATTCTACTATCGACCCATCCTATTTTGGTCCTTTTGTGTGTAACTTGGGTTTTTATTATTAACAGCTTGCACACTCTCAAGGTGACATCAACTTTGGTGCTATTTTCTAGGATCCAATTTATTTTACTAATTCAACCTTTAAAAATTAAACTGATTATGCAATTTTATAGGATTCATCTTCAGCATCATTCACAGAATCATAAACCACTTGGTTCCTTGGTTGCTCTATATTTTTTCCACTCCTCAACACGGCTATAACCATTAGTTTTCTTGTGAGAAGAAAACGAGCTTGTGGTGGTTGTAGAGTCCCTTGTGGTGTCCTTTGTTGTGGTGGGTTGGGGTTTTGGAGGATGTATGGTTGTTATTGTGGTGGTTTTTGTGGAGGTTTTTGGGGGTTGTTGATGCTATAGGGTGACTGTTTTGGAAGGTATTGATATTGGAAGGGAATTTTGAGGGTGGAGGAGCATATGGACATAGCTTGGTATTGTTGCAACATTACACTTCCCTTTGTGGTGGGATATAGGTGCCTTGAGGAACACACATTGATCTACTAGCATTGTTTGGGTTAAACATGGTTTAGGAAGGAAGTCTCCCCTCTTCACAGCATGTAAGTGACAAGGAATTTTGATCAATCCTTTGCCCAAGTCTACTAATATTTTGTCCTTGGGGGGGACACATCCTTTTTTACTTCATCAAGGCTGCTTAGCCTTCCTAGAACCTCATCTTCAAATTTAGACCTATACTTTTTACCTTGTTGTTGCCTTGGCTGCCCTTTCCCCTCATCTCCTTGTTGTTTCTAGGAGAAGTTAGGATGGTTTTCCATCCCATATTATATGGTTGGGACATAGGGCCTTGTTTGTTGCAACTGTCATAAGATTGGAGTGCTTTTACTTCTTCACTAAGAGACTCAATAGAATGGGAATATTGACTAGAGAACCCTCCCACATTCAGATTCATCATGTCAATCATGATATTTATCATCGAGAGTTAAAGTCGTTCTTGGTGCTAGAAGTTATAACTCCCACATTTCTATCTTATTCAATATCTACGCAAGATTCTTAGTGCCTTGAGTTTTCAGCTAGTTGATCAAATAAAGGACATGATTTGTTAGGGGTTTTGACCATAAAATCACCCACACATGATGAGTCTATCATAGTTTGACCCATCTCAGATAAACTATAGTAAAAGATTGTATACGTTTCCAAATAGACACATCATGGTGGGGGCAATTCCTTAGTAATTTTTGGAACCTTTCCCATGTTTCAAGGAATTTCCCATTATCCTTTTGGCTAAAATATGTGATGCAACTTCCCAACCGGGTAGGCTTGGATATAAGATATAATTTCTTCAAGAATTTGTTATTCATATATTCCCATGTTACAATCTTAAAATTTTAGAATAATATCATTATTTGGCATTGTCTTGCTGAGAAAAGGGAACAAGGTGGGACATATCGAGTCATCTATGGCTGTTGGAGTGTAGAAATTAGAGCAAGTCTCTAGGAAGTCATCCATAAGATTGCAAGTATTTTCATTTTCCAACCCATAAAAAGTAGGAAGTTCAAGAAGATCTGATGGAATAGAAATTTGTTGCCTGGGCATTTGGTCCACCCTTGTTGTAATTTGTGAGTTGTAGTTTCCTGGCATAAAGTAGTCATGAAGGGGTATGTATTGAGGTGGAGGGGTGGTGACTTTGTTACTTCTTCATTGTTTGCATCCCGATTTGCCATTTTGTCTTCTAAAGGTTGAGTGTCCTGGTTCCTTCACGTTCATTAGCCTAATTTTAGATCCTCAAAGAAAGAATTAATAGATATTTAAGAAAGAGTGTCCTATTCACATCCCATATAGGAATGAAGACACATTTATAAGATAGGATGCTACTACGGTTGTCATATGGATGTATACATACTCTAGTTGGGTGGTTGTCCAAACACACATTCTCACCTACACAAGGCACAAACAAGCAATAGAAGGCAAGTTAGCAAACTCATGTGAAAAATAGCACAACGAATAAAAAATAGCAATGGTGAGAGAAATAGGAAAAGTCAAAGTAAAACTAACTAGCTCAGCCAAGCATCACTCTCCCCAGTAACCATGCTAGAAAGCTTGATGCGTCCGTAGGAACCCTAGCCAATTGATTTGGCTAAACACTCCTTAGGCACACATGGGTCTTTCAATATTTGTAACCTGGTTTGGACACACTCTTATAGAAATCTGCAAGTGCATGGGTTTGTGAGTAGTATAGATATGGCAAGCTGGGGTTGACCCCAAAGGAGAGTAGGTGCACTAGAGCTACATTCATTTTAGTTAGGTTCCTAATCTGGAGTCTAGGGTTTTTGGGATTTAATCATGGATTTGAGTTAAGCTAAGGTGAACAACCAATTGAAAATGGACAAGAATCAAACCTATGTTAACCTAGGAAGTTAAGACTAATTAGCTATTCAAGGAAAACTAATACACCAAAATAAGCAAGAAACGCAAACATTAAGCACTACACTAACAAGAGAAATCCTAATTAGCAATATAGAGGATAACAAATTAAACAAGGCAAGAGTTATTACTAAACTAACAATTATGTAAAAAGGGCAACTAGAGGCCCACACTAGAAATCAAACAACAAAAGCCAACACAAGTAACAGACAACAAGCCTTAACTACTCTAGCAAGGATTGGTTATCATAAGCATGTCAAGTGATTAAGTAAAATAAACAAATAAGCTAACTAAGTTAAAACTAGCTAAGTAAGGCGAGCAATTAGGATTTAAGCAATTAAAGGGGAATGTGGGCCATTTGGGGTTAATGTGAGAATCAAATTGGTTTGAGGTTCATAATATGCAAACACCATTGATTCATTCAAAATTATCAAAATGAACAAGAAAGTTAAGTATTAGTGAATTTCCTCAAACTACTAGTTGTCCATGGATGGGATGGAGTGTGCATAGGGTAACTAGTCACTATCACCATCCATCCAACCTCATGAGGTTCAAATGACTTGGGTTTAGGTGAAATTCACTAAGACCTAACAAGTCTGGGTTTCTAGGGATGGACCTTTTAGGGAAATTGAGGGCCAAGGGTAGAAATGAAGGATGGGGTGAGTGTATTACAACTCATGCCATCTCCCATCTAGCCTCAAGGTAGAACCAAGTCAATTGCACTAAGATTCTCACTCTTGGATACTAAAGTCTCACATCTAGGGTTAAGGGAGAGGATTGATATGTGGGAAGAGGGATATCTAGCTAGGGATCCACTAGTTGAACCTAGGAGAAAAATCCCAAATTAGGCACATATCACACCATTTCCCCTACTACCTATATGTCAACATGAACAATTCACATAGGAGAAGACGTGAAACAAGATATAAATAACCATTCACAAATGAAATCATAATTTTACAAAGTTATCCTCTATAATATGGTATCAAAGTCACATTTTTGCACCACCAAACAATCCACTATGGGGCTTAGCTATACATGCTCAAAGAAAATGCAAAATAAAAAGGATAAGAAAGATAAAACTCCATGAATGATGATGAAGGAGCTACAATGTTCACCTCCAACTGCTCCAAGCTTGACCTCTTTCTTCTAGGGAGGAAATTGCATGGTAAATAGAAGTATAATGGTTAAAACCCTGTAAAACTAGGGGTTTGAGGTAGTAGAAGTGAAATGGGAGTGCAAATTAGGTGGGAGAGAGTGGGTGGTGAAATGAATGCTTGGATAGCTAACCTCTTGCTCCATGTCACCACCAATGCTTATATAAAGGCTTGGGAAGTATGGGGTCAAGTGGGGGCTATATGGTAGAGGAAAGAGATGATATAGAGAGAAGACAAAGAGAAGAAGGCATATCATCCAACAATAGAGGAAGATGAGTAGAGGAAAGAGATGAGATTGAGAGAAGATGAAGAGAAGAAGTCAATTAGGCCCATGTACATAATAGACCAATGAATCTAACATGGTAAAATGACAATAGGGAAGCAGCAGGGCTTTGTAGGTAGCATGCCTATTTTGGGAAGGATGATTGTGGTGGAGAAAAGTGGGAATGTTGTGGTGGATGGTAATGATCATGGTGAAAAGGTGAAATGATTAGTTAAATTTTGGGTTTTGGGATTCGAGGTAGCATGACCATTGTGGACATAATGATTATGGTGGTTGTCATGTAGAACAACCATGTCAGTAGGCACGATCATTTTAGAGAAGTTGAGGTAGGATCGTGCTCTGGGACATGGTCATCTTGGGGGCTGCTTGGCATGATCGTGCTGGGCAGCGCGACCATTCTGAGGGTTGAGTTCCATGATTGTTTTGCATGATATGACCATGTTGATTGATCTTGTGGATGTTGCTTCAACTATTGACTTCCATGGAACGACCATTCAATTGTACCATGGCTGTGCTGGTGATTTTGTTGTAGAACTTTAGCACCAATGTCATATATGGTGTTCTTTGCCTTGGCTTGATCTTTGGCCACTTGGGGTAGGTCGAGGCAGCTCTAGGGCTCACTTTGGATTTCTCCAAGGGTGAAGAAATGCTAGGATCCTCCTCCTTCTCTCCCTTCCATCCAAATCATGGTTGAAGTACCTAAAAATTATGCAAAGAACATCCATAACTACATTTGACTATAAAACTAATTATTGGGGTAAAACATGCGTAATGAAACATCTACATGTGAATGATGGGAAAAATGACAGAAGAACCCAATTCAGGGCTTCATCATACATCACTTACTATTTTGAGTTCGTCTCAAACATAGGCTACTATAGTCATTTTGACGCTTTTCCCCTATTGCCTCCCATCATCATGTTAGTCAGAACACAACCTTTTATTCACAGTTGTCGTCCTTCAAGAGATGTGGGAACAAGAACATGTGGTATGAGGAAGACATCAAGATTGTATCCTCCTTTGAACCAAAAATTTCATTTTCACTGTGCTAGCAACGTCAAAGTCAACCATGTTTGAGGATTTCAAGATTTTAAGGAGATCATGGCTACATTCAATGAACTTTCCTCAATGTAGCTACCAAAAATGAACTTACTCAGACCTGGTAGGCCCATATTGTCTAGTGCTTTTGACAACATTAGTATCTACATGCTTATTGATCATTGTATCAGGTACTCACAAACATTCCATTTTTCTCTAATATTAAGATTGTCATCTTGTGCATATTTGTTTTTCTACTCGGTCTATGTTCTCATTGACTATTGCGGAAAGACCGTATGATTCATTATTGATAATCAAGTGCTACACTCGACATTGTAGAACTCACTTATTATAGAAGGGAATTAAAGGACACATTGTCCCACTTTGAAATTCTCTTGGAAAGAAAACACATGGTAAAGAAATGTTGTTGTCTCGCTTTCTTAGGTCTTCAGGTACTACCAAATTTATTATGTTGGTTGTTGCCTCAAAGTTATATAAAAGGTTTCCAAGATCACCGAGTTATGAAAGTTTCACATTAATGACAATGCTTAATAGACAAAAATGCAATACAAGATAGATATATTTCTTTGAGTTTATATATTGTCTTTCATGTATGCATTTTTTCTTTTCTTTTACCATAACTCCTTTTTATTTGACAATTAAATCATAAATGAATATTTCATTTTCTTACCATATTATTGATCCCTTTTATTGGTTATCATTTGTTTTAATTTGATGATAACTCATCTCTTGATGATGTAATTGTTCTGTGACCACTTAATTGCATGAAGCACATCACGACCGTCATTCATATTGGTGTCCACCACTATTCAAAGACATTATTGTCTCGGTTTTTCTCTATTTGTTATGACAAAAACAATTTGATACTTGTTGAGGCATAAGACAAGCAACTTCCCCATTTATATAATTTACAATGGATAGGAAAAACTATTTATTTGTGTAACTCAATTATCAATCAATGGCCTCCTTATTTATGATATGTTTAGTCCTCTGCAATCCACTTTTATGGTGCAATATTTAAAAGTGGCATTTTCGTACATCCTTTCTAATGTTGGTGTATAAAATAGTACTAAACAATAACATATGTTGAAATCAGTAACATGTATCAAAACTACATGCTTACATATTTTATGTTATGTATTGTAAGTTCCCTGGTATTGTTAATGTAATTGCTAAGAATAAGATTTGGAAGTTAAATGAGAGTCTTGATGCCATTTTAAAAATCTACCAAGTGATTGAGGTTTATTAATATATTTTTTTAAACATAGATGTAGAAGATCATATGAAGTTGAATCTCGAGAACTTCCCTAGCAAGAATCCACAAAAACACTCTACCAATTATCTTCACTAGACCATTTTTCTTAATTTATGTTCTTTTTTGTTTAATCAGATAACTTTTCAAAATTGGATTGCAATTTAATTGATCATATTCTTTTATTTTATAACAATAATGAGTTTCAAATTTGTTTTCTCCACTTCTAAATGGTGTCTTGTATTTGTTTAGTCATGAAATATTGGTGTGCGAGATACCAAATCTTACATTTTAATGTATTGTATAACTATGAAGAGTGGTCTGATTTTTGTATTTTTAAGTGTGATAAGAGCATAGAAGCCACCACACTAGGTTATACCTAATACCCCATTTAATGCTATGTAATTACTTTTTTTAAATTTTAAACCCTAGTAAAAGTTACATATATACAATTTTAAAATAATATCATGAAAAGTATGGCCCTAAGTTTTTATTTTTACAAACTTAAAAAAATTAAAACCAAACATTTCATTATAATTGATATTTCAATTGGTTAAGGAAAAAGCAATACCTATGTAAATACTATGTTCATGCATGTGATACAATGTAATGTTATAATGCAAACATAATTAATATCAGTCTTGTTTAAACAAATTGGAGTATGTTTTCTTTATTGTTTTAATTTAATGATCTAAAATTAATTAAGCACATGCACATATATGTTCTAATGGAGGTGCACATGCGCCACCAAGGCTTTGATTGATTTATTGTAGTTGGTCCAAAATACTTATAAACTGGAATTCCCTATGATTTGTTTTCGTGATTGGTTTTATGCAAGTGGAGAATTAGGATTCTGTTGACTTACAAAGAATTACATACTTACATATGAAACACAATTTCTGAGTTTTCTCTTTAAAAAGAGAAAAAAATAATTCTAGACTAACTAATGACACTAATTCTGGATGAACTACAAGTATCCTTACCCTTGAAATACAACTTATATAACGAGTTAAAATGCATTGACATCCAGGAATGCCTCCATAGCATTCTTTTATGTGAGGAAGCTGATTAGAGACAGAAAGCACATATCAACTGGCTCCAATTGGGAGATAACAACACTATTTTTTTTCACTCCTACGTGAAAGCCAGGCGACAATAATGTCGTATCAGTAGACTAAAGTATGCCCAAGGTGAATGGGTCTCTAAAGACGAACCCCTTAGGCATCTCGTTTGGTCTCATTTCCACAACCTTCTGGCACTGCCTTAGTAGCAGCCAGGCCCATGCAACAACTACATCGGAGTCTTCCCGGGCTTGTCGGCCTTGCAACGCCGCAAGTTAGTTTCTATTCCCTATGTTGAAGAGATCAAGCTCACCCTTTTCAAAATGAACCCATCCAAAGCACCTGGCCCGGATGGTGTACACACGTATTTCCTTCAAGAAAATTGGAATGTCATTGGACCTTCTATATGTAGAATAGTATGTTTGGCTTTTGCTACTAGCACCATCATCCCTGATATGTCAAATTCCCACATTGTCCTGATTCCCAAATCATGTAATATTGAATAGTGTGGCGACTTGTGCCCTATCTCTCTCACAAACTCATGCTTCAAACTCATATCCAAAGTCCTATTTGAAAGAATCAAGCCCTTTCTCAACGAATGAATCTCACCCTTGCAATCCAACTTTATTCCTGGAAGAAGTATCACTGACAACGTGCTTCTTGGCCAGGAGGCAATACACTCAATGAGAATTATGAAAAGTATGAAAAAATGGATGGTTGTAAACCTCGATTTATTAAAAGCCTTTGATAGAATAAATTGGGCTTTTGTCAGGGACACACTCTTAAAAGAAAGCATTCCAAATTCTATCGATGATCTTATTATGAACATCTTATCCTCGGGCTCCTCTTCCATCTTATGGAATGGATCCCCTCTGCCCCCATTAAAGCGAATCAAGGTATCCAACAAGGCAAGCCCTTGAGTTCTTATATTTGTATGATCTATATGGAATGCCTGTGTCAGGCTATTAGCAAGTCGATTTATGAAGGGGAGTGGAAACCTATGTTCCTATCCAGGAAGGGACCTCCCATCTCACATGTTATGTTTGTTGATGGTATCATTCTCCTTGCAGAAGCTTCACCCAGACAAGCCTCCTGTATGAATCAACTGTTGTGCAAGTTCTCTGAGGTTTCTGGCCAGAGGGTTTCACCTAAAAAATCTAAGTGCTTTTTTTCCACTAACACACCTATCTCAGAGAAATGCAGAATTAGCAGACGGCTAGGCATTCTTTATACTGAAGACCTAGACAAATACCTTGGAATCCCTATTCTTCATCACTGGATAAATCCTAATACCCACTCTTCGGTTGTGGATTCAATCAAGTCCAAAATGAATGGTTGGTCTCATTGCCATCTCTCGTTGGCAAGAAGGATCACCATTGCAAAAGCCACTCTCTAATCTATTCCAGCTTACACGATGCAATCTGTCCACTTATCACGCACGATCTGTGAAGATATCAACAGATTTGTGTGCCGCTTCATCTGGCATGGAGCCAGAGATCTAAAGAAAACTTCCCTCATATCTTGGAAGAAGGTTACCTCCCCTAAATACAATAGGGGCCTGGGAATCAAGGACGCAACAGACCAGAATGAAGCATTGATGCTAAAGAATACATGGACATTCCTTGCATGCCCAAAGAAGCCATGGGTTCAGGCTATGCAACATAAATACTTCAAAGATAACTCTGTCAAGAAAGGTCCATGCTCTCATGCTTGATTGTTTATTCGAAAAACCTTTCCCTTAATCAAAGACAATTGCAGGTGCATCATCAACAAGGACTTGGATACTAATGTATGGTCTGATCCGTGGTTTTCTAACAGGAGCCTAACCTCTCTACATCCAAATCTCTCAATTCCTGATGAACTTCAAGACATGAATCTCACGTCCATGACCATGGACGACGGTAGCTGGGATTGGAACTTCATCTACAACTATCTTCCTCCCAACTACTGGGACTTGATTAGATGCCTTCCCCCTCCGTCTCACTCTATTGCTCCAGATTCTTGGGCTTGGAAGGATGACTCACTAGGGGTTCTCACTACTAAATCATTGTATGCTTGGTTGAGGAAACACAAGGACTTTCAATGTGAGGGTGAATGGAAGGCCATATGGAAACTTAACCCACCTAACTGGGTTAAAACTTCATGTGGCTTATGCAACATAATTCCCTGCTTACGAATGCCGAGAAAGTAAGAATGCACATGGATTCCCTGGACACATGCCCCAATGCAATAGTGGTGTAGAGACACTCCTACACTACCTTAGAGACTGCCCAAGGAGCAATGAGGTCTGGCATAAACTTGGCCTCCCTCAACAATTCTTTGATATGAATTTCGAGACCTGGTGCTCATCCATCATTGCAAACTCGGCCATGAGCCCTCTACAAGCTATCACATGCTGGCATCTTTGGAAGGCCATAAATGATGCCATCCACTCGTTGAACATTGTCCCGACGAATGCCCTAGTTCGATTCATTCTAGATTGCACAAGAACCATCTCTGACCTACCTCCTACAATTCTCAAGAAAAGACCTGAAGTAAAGCAGAAAATCCTGCTTGAAAACAAATGCTTTCTTGTTTTCGTTGATGCTGCCTTCAACCAGAATACTAGCTCTTGTGCCCTTGGTATTTACTTTATTTCAACCATTGGAGACCTCATTAGAGGTCTTGGCTTCAACAGTTCTGCTACTAGCTCCCTGGAAGCAGAGATTCAAACTATAGCCAAGGGAGTGAGTATATGCATATTTGATGGCTTGTCCAACTCGCTCATTCTGTCTGATTCCAAAATTGATATTAATACCTTCCTAAACACAAATGAAGTCCCTAACTACTTTCAACCGTATATAAGACTCTAGACAGAGTCACAATTGGCTAGCTTTTCCTTTTGTTATCTGCCTAGATCTCTTACCATAGTTGCAGACGTTGTAGCCAAGCATGTTCTTCACAATGCTATGGCAGTTGACTTCACCTTCAAACTTCCCTGGCTCGTCCCAGAGGTCAACTTATGTAATCTGCTAGAGTATAATCAATAAAATTTCTGTTGGTTTGCAAAAAAAAAAATGACACTTCTTATACAATTATATTCTTCTTCATAAATTATAAATATACAATATTTATGATTAGAAATATTAACAATACATATATGATTTGTTGTCAAAATTATAATCACACTATGGTAAAATATAATACACTATAATTGTATTATGATAAAATAATATACACCACCACCCTTATCATTGCATTCTCAAAATAAAAATAATATACACACTATGAAAATATTATTGCGTTGCACCACGAGGCAAAAGTTGTAGCTTAAGCAACAATTTTTTTCACTTAATGTTTAAACAAAATGAACTGAAAAAACCATGAACTCAATGCACATTTGTGAAAGCATATATTAGGAATCAATATTATATGTTGTATTAAATAATAAACCAACGCTATTTTTTTAAACACACAAAAATTGATGAACATGCTATTTTTAACAATTATATTTCTATTAAAAATATAATTATACTACACTAAGTTATTTTTTCAAAGCAGAAACATATACCCCACTGTCACTACTTGCTGAAGTTATTACAGTTGAAAAGGCATTGTGATTATTTGCATATATGATTTTTCTTTACATTTTTGTCTTTAAGAAAACCCCGTAGGCTTCCGATACAAAACCCGGGCTCCCTCAAGCCTAAGCAGAGGCAGTCGATAAGGTTGAAAGTGGAAAAATGGCAGCGGCAGCCGGAACTGGAGCCATCTTCGCTGTATCCCTCCGCCCTTCCTCTTTCCCCCTCAACTCCAATATTTCTTTCTATTCTCCTACTACCTTGCCCCCGCACTTCCAATCGTCCGGCCGCAACTTGCTCCGCGTCGCAGCGCATCTAGACAGGCCTCTGGAAGAGATATACAACGTACGGGTCGAGCGGGGTGTCTCCAGTGAGCGCCTTGATGAGCTGGGAGTGGACCGCTGGTCCGTCTGGAAAACCGGCAAGTGTCGGCTACCGTGGGACTGGCACGTCGACCAGCAGGTGTACGTCGTCAGTGGCGAGGTACGTGTGGTTCCGGAGGGTGCAAAGTCCGGCGAGCGCCATATGCGCTTTGTTGCGGGAGACCTCGTTCGGTACCCCAAGTGGTTCGAGGCCGACCTCTTCTTCAACGGACCCTACGAGGAGCGATACCGTTTCCGGGCTTTTGGAGATGACGACTGAGGTCGGTCGGGGATGCCTGGATTTTTCATTATTTTATTTGTGAGCTATCAATGCCAAACAACTTTTATTTGTGTTGTCTTCGTTTAGACGAGACATGTTCGTTTAGCCTCTTTGCATATAGGGGTTCATTTTCCTATGATTCATTTGTCACCATCTCGAAATTCACTTCACTAGCAGCAGGAGTAACCTTACTGTAATGACCATTCTTGGTTTCCCTTACTGCTATCAAGTTTAGTCTTAGGTCTTCTTTGTGATATAAAATATGACCGCTATTTCAACTCTTGGAGAATAGATTTACGAATTTAAGCTGCTTCATGCATGTATTGTGCTAAGTGCTTAATTTTGGATTTAAATATCTATCTATGTATAGCACCATATATGTACCAAACTTGCACAACTTTGCATTGAGGTTCTGACTTACATTAGGCTTACATGTCACTGTAACACTTTACATGTATCGACTATAGTTGGAAAAAGATTCAAATAAAGTGAAAAATCTTCAAAATTGTTGGCATTGACACCTCAAGGCTCGAACTTGATAACTTCCAAATTCCATCATGTCGTCCCAACTTTGACCAAATGTCTATAGCGTTGACCTAAAGGTTGAAAAAATTGCCACATCTCATTCATGTTTTCATTCTCATCTAGTACATTATTGACAAGTGTTGAGAAAAACAAATCAACAAGATTGAGGATTTTGCAGAATATGAGCTGCAACATGCAGAGGAAAATGGAGATCCTGGGTCTTAGACCATGCATGCTTTAAAATTAGTTTTTTTTTTAATCTTGATGATAACAATTGGCAGGTCAACTCATACATAAGATATTTATCTTTAAGAGTTTTTTATGAAGGCCTAACCTTGTTCCAAGTAGTCTACCTTTCTTAGGTTACAATATTTTGAAAATTACTTTGTATATTTGGCTTAATTTTGATAATTATGTTAAAGGTCTATTGTGCTATATTGTGACTTGAAAAAATTGTATCATGTTTATTTTGTGTTACTTGTTTGTGACATATTAAATGAACTCCAAACCTACTTATTTAAATGCGTGCTCTATAAATTTAATATCAAAAGGACATTTATAGATTGTGTCTTTTTTAGGTTGACACATACATATTTTTATTTAGCTAATTTGATGCTTTCTATCAAATTTCATTTCAATCTCACTATTGTTTTGGCTTAATATATGTTGAGGTTCTTTTATTTGAAACTTCCTTAGTGACATCTAGATAAGTATCTACACAACTCACCTAGTAAATTTAGTGGAAGTGTACATTTTCAAATGAACATAATTTGCTTGGGTGGCATGTTAGAATGTCGTTAGTTAGTACATTGGTGTTTGGCATATTGTCATCATCGGCTATTGTCATCTTTGGTTTTTGTACCCATTTATACAGAGATGCATACATAAATCTGATTAGATTGTCAGTACATGCCTATTGTTATTGTTAGTTCTATAGAATTCTTGGTTGGTGCCTATTTTTATTGTTAGTTCTTAGTTATTTTCAGTATGTGCCTATTGTTATTGTTAGCTCTCTACTTATTGTCAGTTGTGCCTATTGCTATTATAAGTTCTCTACTTATTTCTCTTTCTTGACTCTCAAATAAAAACTTAAGAGTTCTGGGACTACTACGATGATAAGTGTGTATGGTAATTATAGATCTAGATAACATTGTTCTATAAACCAAGTCTTCTAGATCAAAGTATTTCATGTCGATGAAGATCCGTTTTCATTTATATTTATCTTTTTAAATGAAATGAAATGGTCTTAATTTGCATTTTATGAATAAATATAGGTTTTTTTAATGTTACAGTATATTTTCCCCCGTATCCACTGCCATACCTGTATCCTAAATTTTCAGAAAATTGTCGTATCCCGTACCGGCAACCCGTATCTGTGTCCATGCTTCATAGCTTAAATTTCATATGCTGGAATGTTATGCTCAATGTTCTTGGTGAGCATTTGATTATTTATGACTAATGCTAAAGAATTAAAATGCTTTTACCAAATACTAGTCTTATATAGTTTAGATGTGATCTACATTTAGCCAGTGTTATGATTATCCATATTTAGGCCTCATACAAGAAGTTATATGTGACAAAGGTCATTTAAGTCGAGAGCTCATATCCGTACCCATGACCTCACCTAAGTGGTGTCCTTTAGTGGAGTGTTTTTTCTTATTGCTCAGCCTAGATTAATCTAACAGCCATCACGGTACTTCTGTAACCTGCTAAAAACTTACACTGTGTTCGGGTACTGATTTTTCAAGTTCCGGGATTTAATACGTGAATAACGTAGATGAGGTAGTTCAGCTCAACCGTCAATTACGTACTCGCTGTAGCAGGTAGGTGCCAAATAAATGGTGCGGGAAACAAGGAGCCGAAGCGGCGCAGCATTTCCAAATTCCGACAATATTGACGTGATTCTGAATCACAATTTTTATTATTGAACCGGACGGTTACTGATATTTATAAAGTCAATGCGTATTAATAGGATGCAATAACCACAATAGAGAAATGCCGCATTTAAGAATCTTCTAGCCAAATTAGGCCTTAGGGACAACCAAAACAAGGGGCTACCCCCCCCCCCCCCCCCCCTCCTCCTCCTCTCACACACACATATTTACACACAATTTAACTGTATGAAATTTCATGGTGAATAGAAGGGATTTTTGAGTCCAAACCCCATGCAGCAGGTTGGAAAAGGCTATACTCTTTATCACATGGAACCGCGTAACGGGTTCAGTGTTATTGTTTTGTCTTCATTGATTGTGGATTCAATATATGTTGCAACAATTTTAGTTTTTAGCTAAATCAGCTTATTTTTGGGTGCTGCCTTGACGAATTATATCCCTCATCCCCAAGGATCTAACGCAGGCTTGCCCCTTTGTCTTTCTCATTATGAGGCCCCATGGTATGAGGTTCCCTAACCAACTCAGTGGAATATATAATAGGATTTATCCTGCCATAACATATGGATTTCTAAGATAACTTCTATGGACTTATATTTTGTATTGCATAATAAAATTTGTGTTTGTCCCTACAAGTAGAGGACACACAAGGGTAGGTACTTTATTCTCTCATGTATACATCATTTCATCATTCAGGGCAGGACTAAGTAAATGTCGGATTTTGGTTCTCAATGCGGGAGTTGATATAGGATAGCGCCTCCTCCATCTAAGTTAAAAATGCTAGTTCCTTTTCAACTAGATAATCATCTGGGCTTTCTTGAAATTCCTAAAACTTGACCTCAAAATTCTCAGTTTTTCTTCTTATGATAAGTATAAACCAACAATCTGTAGAACCATAAAATTTACGAGTTGCTCTGTTAGTGGCTAGTATTATTAGGGAACAAAAAGTTCTATTAAAATAATAGTCCCGTGCAGTATACTTGTAGTAGTAATCCCAAATAGCACCTTCTTTAGTTCATCTAGAACACTAATCAATTCAACTAGTATTATTTTCTTTTAAAACCTTTGCTCTTGTTGAAGGGCTTTGTTGTCACGTTTTTGTTTCATTTATCGTTGTTGAGATACCGTGTATACTTGCCTAGGTACTTGTTCAAGCATGCCTAGCCTAGGCATCAAAGCAACCTCACGGGGCGTCTTGATATGCAACATCTCTTATTTGTCACCTTCAAGTTTTTTCATGGTCCGTCAACCCTATTAATTGGTATTAATGTGCTTTTATAGGCTTCTCATGTTCAATTGAAATATTTGTGTCCATGTAAAGTGTCTAATACCGTTGTTATTAGGGATTTCATAGCCTTAATGTTCTTTTTTTGGTTTGCCTTGTTCTTCACCTTAAATTAGTTTCTATGTTGAGGACGCCTTTAAATCATTCGTAAGGATGAAATTGTTATGCAGATATTCTGGTAATTACAATATAGCCCCTCCTGCATACTATACTCATAAGAACCCCACACACTAATATTTGTGACAATATATGTGTGTGATCCTTGTAAGAATTAATAGAACCTCGCCATATATGCATCTGGTCTATCAATTTCATGAGCATGTGGTTGTGCTATACTTTTTGGTCACTTACTTAGCAAATGGCATTGGGTTGACTTCTGTGATTGCTTGATCAAGAAAATAAAAACAACCTCCTGAATATAAACTCACTTTTACAAGAAACAAATTGTTTTGGCGTTACTAAGCAATTGAATGATTATATGCTAAAATGTGTCTAACTAGTTCGTATTAGTTGTCTGATTGGTTGCATGGGTTGATTAAAGGTGATCGCAGTGAAATGAAAAATGGCCCAAGCGGACGCTTAATCGGTCCAACCCACTAGCTGTTTAATTTACCGCTGAACGCCACTTAAGTGGCCCCCAAAAAAAGGCCTATTTGCCAGCTTAACCCGCTTAATCGGCCGCTTAGACCCATTTTTTTAAGAAACTGATGCAAGCTTGTAACATTAAGTAAATTTTTTAGATACTTTATGTAAGTCGTAGTAATAGGGTACTGCTGTATATCCAAGTAAATTATATGTAACTATTATTTAATTTAGATTTTAGAATGCATACTTTGATTGATTGTACTGATCTAATGTATGACTACTTGATGATATGTAAATGTAGCAATAAATTAATAAGGTATTTATGATAAGTCTGCTGTAATATGATGCAAAATTGTTAACTGTATCATATATACACACTTATTGTTCTATAGTTGTGTAGCGTGTTTTATCCATGACAAGTCTACTGTTCACTATATTAGCTATAACCATTGTTTTATAGTTGTGTTATAAACAACATAGGTGTTTAACATTGTTGTGTGGGGTGTTTAGATATGTATAAAAGTTAAAAATACATTATTTATATATATGTGTAGGGTGTTTTATCTGTGACGAGTCTAATAGTTCACTATATTAGCTATAACCATTGTTTTATAGTTGTGTTATAAACAACATAGGTGTTTAACATTGTTGTGTGGGCGTTTAGATATGTATAAAAGTTTAAAATACATTATTTATATATGTGTGTGTGATTGTGCGTAAAAGTATATAGAAAATTTGAACCCGCTTTTTAAAAATTCACCCGCTTAAGTGCCCGTTTAGTGCTTAAGCAGTTACGAGGTACTCTCCTCACGCTTAGCGCTTAATGCTTTTTAAAACATTGGTGATCTGTGACCATGATTATTGGTGAACACCGAATGAAGATAATGTTAAAACCTTAGGTTATATGTTGTTTGATGTGTTCGAAGTTTATGAGTTGATTCAGTCAACTAGTCATGCACATCTCCCTTGCCACTTATATATAAGGTAATAAGAACACAATACTGGAGGAGAGGAAAAGACATTGTTATTAATTATAAATTGGGATCACAAGCTACATTTTTTATAACTATAAAATTAAATGTCCTAATACAAGAGACAACCTATGATCAATTATGGTCATACTTGCGTATATCTAAAGTTAACTCATGGATTCATCACGATAGATATTGAGATTCCGATAGTTGACTTTGTGTAAGTATTTTTTCAACTGAATAAGTGATTTGTAAAGTTATCAAATACCCTCAAGCTAAAGTATACACTTAGAGTGCATAGCAGACATATAAAGCCTTGTAACGTGAGCATATAAAGGGTTCATATAGCATTTATGCAAGTTGAGCTCCAGTACTAACATAAGCAGTCATGGTTTTTGCTATGGCTAGGTCTCGAACAAACGACACTCCTCTTTTATATGATTTCTCCATTAATGAAAAAGCAGGATGGTTGACGATGGATATCTCAATTGCAGGGCTATGCATTGGAATTTCAAACTGTTACAGGGCAATCCGGACAGGTTGAAGCTTACAAAGTGATGTTGCCATTGCATGATACTCAACTTTAGCTACTTTGTGCTCTTAGCAACAAGATAATCTAGCATTAGACAAAGTCACAAAACTGACAACTTATTGCATTAGTTTCCCACTCTACATTAGTATATAAACAAGACGGAGTTCGTTGGAGGACTTTTGCGTGAAAGCAAGTCCTTTCTCAGGCAGAGGTACTTCAAATGCATAGCTAGACAATGTGGCTGTTTGGGACACCCAAATTGTCTAACGGCTTCCGTCAAATCTATAAAAAGCTTAACAACAGCTGAAAAAGCAACTTAACATTAATATTTTTGGATAATTTGCTTCTGTTATCTTAGAAGCAGTCTTGCTGTGTGAGGAGTCCCTATGGCCACATAATGTTCTGAAAAAAGGTGCTTTGCAGCGCTTGAGGTATACGCCTTGAGGTGAGGCTGAGTCTTATATGGCCTGAGGCATACACCTCCCGGGTTGAATTGTGGGCCTCAATTTATCGAGGTGTTCGGGAAACATGAGATGGCGAGAACCGGAATTATGGGTTCTCATCTGCTACTTCTTTCCATCTGCACCCATTCGGTAATAGGTGGTTTGGCTTCTTTACATCTTCCCTATTTAGCTATTGCCGCAACACGAGAAGTTTATGGATTTCTCTTAGGGCCTGTTTGGATGGTAGTAGAACGAGATCATTACTCAAACTCTTGGAATTAGGACATTACTTCTGTTCGGTTAGCAGATGGGACAATGAAAACGCTGGTTTCCAACTCAAACGATCTGTTTTGGCGTGAATTCTTGGAGTTGATATCACGCCAATAATTGGTGTGGTCAGGTGCAGTTTTGCTGCTACTGCTGTAACTGACCATCTCACGTACTTCTTGCTTGGCAAAAAGCTGCCAGCTGCTGGGTACCAAACTATTACGATAGAAACCAGTGAATTCATTCCGTCTTATACCAAACAAAATCGATGCAGCACAAAAAGTATTATTCTATCTGCTATATTTTCTTATTTATCAAACTACATCCCACTACAGCGTAGCAAACAGGCCCTTAGGATAAGAAGTATAGCCAGCGAGCCTACACCTGGTGGTGTAGAATTTCTGTATATCAGTTTCGATTTCACATCATTAAATAGCTTTAGGGCACGTTTGTTTTGTTGGATTCAAACGGATTTGTAGAAATGCAGCATTTAAATCATCCCGGAGTAAGAGATTTCCTGTTTTGATGCTCCTGTTAATCTGGAGCCTTACGTTTGGCTTGTCGCACTGCCTTGACGAACGCAGCGCAGACGAAACCCTTTTTTTTTACAGCGCGGAAGTGCGAAACGAGGGAAACTCTGCCGGGTCTTGGCGTCCGGCGGTTTTGAAAAGGGAAGCCGCATCCAGCGTTTATTGCATGCGCAGAAATGCAGGACTCTATCCATTTTTCTACTCCATCAATCCAAACGTAAATTCTACCCTGCTGGATTATAATATGCAATCCAATCCCGACAGATTCAGTAAACCAAACATGCCCTTAATGTAATCCAACCATTTGGATTGGATATGTATCGTTGAATTATATAAGTATAACAAAAACAACTGTTTGGCTTTTCAATGATAATCGATGACTTGAATTGTTACCACTGATTGGTATGTGCATGTAATCGTGCCACGGGAATGTTGCACAACTCTTACTTGACTGTTGGTTGGATCGTGCCGCCAGCTTTTGTTATGGTTGGATCGTGCTGAAAGCTTTCATAATTTCATTACAGTTGGATTGTGCTAAAAGCTTTCATTACAGTTGGGATCATGCCAAAAGCTTTCATAATGGTATAGAGTAAGATAGAAATCACCTATACTTATTTGTAGACCCTTTTTTTTGGGGTGGGGGGGGGTTGCAGATGGGACTATTTATTTATCCAATCCACCATGTGCACTTAGCATACCATTACAAGTGGTGCCCAAATTACATTCATTCAGTTGAGCTAGGTAAATCGGTTATTTAGATTCTTAGGGCATATAATATTTTCAAATTGTCTGTGCTTTTGTGAGTTGTAATTTGGCTAGTGAATTAGCTAGCTTATTTGTGCTCCCACTTCTGTAGATAATTTCTATTGGAGCCTCCAATGCAATACTTATCTGAATGTGTGCTATACGATCCATGTATTTTGTTGGCACTATTCTGTGGCTATTCACCATCTCCTCAGCAGTTTTAGAGTTTGAGCATATGATGCTGTCTGTAGTTATGTCTCCTTGCCATTTATACCCCTGCTCTTATTGTGTCAGTTCTGTCGACCATCAGTCCTCCACTTGAGCCACTGACCCTGTGAATTTCGAGTGACCAGTTCATTGTCTGTTTTCCTATTGCTTTGTTCTCAGATGTGTCCTCGTTGATTAGTGCCCAACCTTGTGGAGGTTTTGACCTTTTGCTTTCTAATTTTCCCATACTTTAATGGCGAAAGTGATGACCCAGCACTCGTGCGTTGGCCGACTTCAAAGTGGAACTATCCATTCACTTGGTTCCGTCGAGGTGTAAAAATGATCCGATGCACCTTGGGGTAGCGGCAAACTCCAATGCTGTTTTGCAAATTCGCAACCCCATAGTGACTTTTTCCATAATAATGTAACATTTGATTTTCTTTATTGTGTTGAATTGTTCACAAGATTAGATGCCACTAGTAAATTTCGGGCTGCTGTCTTCAATTACTCCTAATCTTTTTCTAATGTCAAATGATCATCATAAAATCTGACTTTAGCTTCTTGCGCTATTCTCAGTGTTGCAACTTTGCAGCTGCTTTACCGTATTGTTGCTTCCCATTAAGCCCTACCGATGCGATTACATAATGGCTAGAGATAGCATCAATCAAGTTGATTCTAGTGCTCCCACTGTTATTGTAATATTTCATGCAATTATCTGTCCGGTGTAAGGTAGCCGCTGGTGCTGCCCATGAGGAATTGGTTGCATGATTACTCACAGGTGTGTTGAGGACATAGGATAGACAGGAGTTAGTGGGCAGTTTAGGGTGTGTTAGGCTGGGTAGAAAAAAGACCAACTTTGGGCAGTATATATATATATATATATATATATATATTTTGGGGGGGGGTTTGGATTGAAAAAATATCTCATGTAACCAATCCCTGAATTTGTTGCTGTACCCCCTTGACATGTACAATCTGAATGTATGTATCTGAGTAAGATGCCATTTCTTTATATTGATTTGGACATTCATTCATATTATCGTGTATGCTCCAACGGATTTCTTAAAGTTGTATTCTTTCCAAGTGTAGGAGTTTTGCGGCAGACGAATGAAGGGCTAGAAAAGAAGGGATCCTGTCGCTAAAGCTAAGTGAAGGAAGCCAGTTTTGGACAACTTCACAAATAGTTTGACACCTATAGACAGTGGTCTGAGGTGATGATTTAGTCAATACTTTTTTTCTGAACTACTTTCTGGTGACTCTCATGTTGGATGTAGGGGTAAGGGATATTGGTTGGCTGTACGTATGAATGTTATTTACTCTTGTTGTATGTGTATTTGTAAACCTTTCGTGTTCCACTTGAGGGGAAGTAATTGCATTCGAGAAAAGTACATTGCCTCCATGGTTAAGTGAGGTGCATATATTTTCAATCCAGCCTCGAATTGTGTATACCCTGCTACTTTATGCACTTGTATCAGATGTTACATCTTGGACAATTACTCTACTGGGTGGCGCAAAGGAAATTCCTCCACCGTAACTGAAATTATTTTCTTGAAGTCATCTGTTGGAAGCTTAAGAAACATGTGTATTAACAACGTTTGCTTGCCATACTAGTTGAAGAGAAAAGATTACACATTCTTGGCATTCAAGTTTGCCTTTTTATTTCATGTCAATCTAAAATGAATCCTACTCTAGGAGAGCATCTCATTAAGATTTGAAAATAGATCATCAGAAACAGTAGAAATTAGTTCGACTATCATTACGCACGCAAAATGCACGCTCCTTGATTACAGTCAAATTTGTTCCATTAAATTAAAATTTATTTGCGATAACAGAAGAGGATCTCAAAACTTGGGACTGAAGTATTGTTAAAGTGATTTGATTTCGTTCTGAAACATGTATCATGCAATGGTTTGCAAGTCTCAAACAATATGGAAGATAAATTAGTTATCTTTGTTGCTAAGGGAAAAATATAGCCAACCTAAACAGCAAGTCACCAAAACTGATCCATGTATAATCAATTGTAGAACTGTTAAATTCAAAATAAAGTTCTCATTTCTCGGAACCAATGATTATTCTATATAAACAATTGACACTCGCTTTTGTGTGATGGACATTGAAATAATTAATTTTTGGAGTTGAAAAAAAGGTTGGTGGTGGTGGTGCGCTGGATGGTTGGGAGTTCGGGGTGGACATGACCTGTTTATACTTACAGCCGATCTCCATTGTGTCTTGCCGTCCAGTCTAGAGCATTAGCGGAATCTAACATGGCATCAGGTTCCTCTAAGGACCTTTTCCCCCTGTTATCTTCATTGAAGACGGACCAAGGAGGTGAGAATTATTATTCTACTTTTCAGGGTCTAGATCTAATAAACAACCGATAATATTGATAATTTCAAAATATAAGATTGTTAGATAATAAGGAGAAGACATATACTCTTCAAAGGAGATACATAAAGTTCCAAAGAGAAATTGACTGCTACATGAAAAGATATATCAAGTTTTATCTTGGTAATCCTCCGATGTCTTTAGCCTTAGGCCATGTTTGGTTTGTGGTATAGGACTCAGAACGGATGGACCAAAAGATAGGATCTGATGGTAGCTGAACAGGATAGGACTTTTGGTTTCCATACCTGTGTTTGGATGGACAACAGACCGGTTGCAGATTTGGGGATCGGCTCTACACCTCAGGCATAAGGTCGGACAACTGAAACTGCCACAGCTCCATCTAGAGAGTATATATGCAGGTGAATTTCTCTTATATCTTGGTAGAGGCCGGTGGAGAGGAGTTCCAAATCTGAAGATCAGCTCTACAGGTCGGCGTAAAGTTGGGGGCACGACGATGTCGTATATATACTATAATTTTTTTTGTTCATAGAGTTTCTCTGTTGTCGATGCAGAAATGTTGCAGAATATATCTTGATTCACAACGTTGCTCTATTAGTTTGGCGTGGTCTTCACAAGAACCGATACTCTCAAGCTGGAATCAACGAGCATAAAGCAATGAGAAAGGACTAGACGCAAAATCGACGGAGCAGTCCAGCCATGACCAGAGAGACCGGAAGGAAGAGCTAATTTGGGCGGCTGTGCAACGGAGAAGGGCGAGTAGTAGTCACGGTGACGAGGGGTTGGTAGCTGCAGTATGTGGAAAAATAGAAGCCAAGGTTGGGTGGCCGTCGGGTAGCATCGGGATTCGGGACGTCGTGGGTGCGTATCCCGCTCAAATACCAGGGGGGAGAGCTGAACTTGTAGTCCTGGTGGGCTGAGACTCCCTCTACCGTCGGAGTCCTGTCCTGTTCATGAATTTTGCTGAACCAAACACATGATTGTAATTATTAGCGGGATTCTAGTCCTATCCCACTCAGAGTCCTGCAAACCAAACAGGACCTTATTATATTTTTCAAGCGTTCTTCTGGATGTCCATATCTTTAAGCTTTAAATAAAAAAGCTAGCATAAAACACTAACAAACAAAAACACGGTTAGTATATTTATATATCGTATATGTGGCTGCATACTGAATGGTGTACGAATATGGATAACAATGTACAAAACATATAAAGCAACTATTAACAATAATCGATCTTTGCACTTTCATATTTTATTCTCTAACCCATTTTTGTTCCATCTTTTTGGGTGTATCAATCCCTGTTCCATCAATGTAGATCTGTCAAACTGGGTCAAAATCCGCGGGCGCCCACAGGTCGACCCGTTTAAGTTGGGTTTGGGTGGTAAAATTCGCCATCTGCTGAAAATCACCCAAACACATACCCATCCGTTTATTTAGCGGGTTTCAGGGGTGATCCACGGGCACCCGCGGGTGACCCAGTTAACTGAAGAAAGTATATTTATATACGTAATATACACATAAAGCTATCAAAAGATGATACTTACTTCATACAAGTTAACTCTTTACATTTACTGACAACAATTGTATTCTCTTTATTTTGTGTTTGCAATGCAAAAATAAGTACTTGTAATATCATAATTGTCAAATGTTACATGACAAAAGTATGTGTTGTTTTTTGTGATATATATCTATGAAAACTACATAAATTTTTCTATTTTACATCAACATATAACATTTAGTTGTTATTGTTTCTTTAAGTTTGCATAAACATATATCAACAACTAATTGAATGGTTTGACATCAAACATAGTAGTTGGTTGGTTCTTTTACACTATATTTGACATAAAAATAATAGTTACAAGCTAATTTAAATATTATTTTTAGTATTAAAGAATGAAACTGACAACTTATTATTGATTGGACACATTTTATATGGGCACCCGCGGGCAACCCGCAACCCGCTGGGTCGGGTTTGGGTGTGCTTTTCTTCCACCCGCTTAGAAATGTATCTTTTTGACCCGCACCCGCCAGACCCACACCCGCAATGACCCAACCCAAACCCAACCCACCCACCCGTTTGACAAGTCTACATCAATGAACTCTAGGGTTGTGATCTAGCATTAGATTTCAGGGTGACTATCCAGTATTGGACTTTGTCACAACATCATCATTGGATTTTTAGTCATTTTCTCAAGGACTATCTCTTAGTTTCTGGGAGTATATATCTCCTTAAAATATTTTTAAGAAATGACATGTTAAATTTAGAGAATTAGTATATTCACAGGTGATAGACATTGTGTCACATCCCAAGCTTTCTTATATAATTTAAAAGATATGATGGGACTTTTCCCAAATAATAATTAGTTGAGGGGTTTGATACAAAAGGCCATGAAAATATCCCTTTAGAAAATTAAGAGAGAAAAAGAAAATAAGACTAAAAATATATTTTCTCTCATATGCATGCTATAAATGAATTTCAATTAACCCAAATGTTGAATATATGTTTTCCTTTTCACCTTTTCTCTCTCCTACAAAATAGCCATAAATCATAGAGAAAGGTTATAAGGTGACTAGTAAATAGTAACCTTGGAGTTATGACTCAAGAATTCAACAATAGGATTCTTTTCAAATTATATTACCTTTAAATGAATTTTAATGAAGATATGGGAGTTATGGACTATTATATGTACAAAAACGAAATCTAGCTTCACAAGAATATTCTAGAGCTTCTTATTTGCCTATGGTTCAAATTTGAACTCATTTGACCCTTGTTTGACCATCCAAATCGAATTTAAAAGACTTATATATAGGTTTGAATATGATTTCGTTTAATACAATCAATTAGACATAAAGTCTGTGATTTAATACCTATAACGCGTTACTCTTCCATTTAATTTTTGCGCACGCTTTTCTCACCGTCAGATCTTAATCTGACGTGCCCCCGATCGTCCCCTTCCTCCGGATATCACGCTGGTTTGTGAACGATTAACTGAGATTCCTTTCTCAGTCCCGATCTTCCTCGTCACTGCACCAAATCGCACGATTTTTCCTCCATCTTGGTCGTCTCTCTCTCCCGTTTCTAACGAGCCATTACTCGTTTTCCCTAACCCCCTGTAGGCGAAACGCCCAATAGAGCGGGCACCTCCCTCGCCGTCCCAGTTATACAGAGACCACCTTGGGCACCCCCATGCCTATATAACTACCCCAAAAGATCCGCCGCCCCTCTCACTCCTCTCTCCCCCAGGCAATTTCACCTCTAGTGCCTCAGACAAGCCCAACCTACTCGACCTACGATTTCAGTGACGCCGTCTGTGTCCTCATCACTCCGGCCTTCCCATTTCGATTACAGCCGCGGTGAGTATCCTCGTCTCACCTGCTTTGATTCCGACCTGTTGGTTTGCCCTGAATACCTCCCATTTGTTGGGTCCTGTAGACCACGGTGTGAGCCTCCGCCGGCGACCTTTGCCATGGCAGGCAAGTGGCCGTCCTGCCGTGCTGAGGCATCGGACGGAGTCGCCTAGGATTACTGAATGTTTCCCGACCTTCAAATTTCCTTGTTTTGGCCTTTCGCGATGGCTTCGTCTTCAAACCGTGTTTCCCCTGTTTCCTTTGTTTTCTCACAATCCAGTACAACACTGGTGTGTTTGGTTTCGCGAGAAGGTGTCCGGCTTCGGTTGTGGATGACGAACTATTTCGCTTCGCCCCTCGCTATCGTCGCAGTGTGCTTCGTCCCCCTGCTGCTCGACCCTGGCCGATGCCCGCCATAGTTGGAGCAGGTTCCTGAGCTCCACTACACCCCAGCACCTGAGCCTCGGCTCGTTGGGTGCGGTTTCCCTTCAGGAACGCAATGGGTAGGGTGACTACCTCAGTTGAGCAGTGAAGCTGGCCCAAGATCGGAGCTTGCCAAGCTCCTGTCAGTCGACTCCTCGCCATGGAGCAACACGGAAGAAACCAGGTCTTGAAATGACCTAAGTGCCCCTGTCCGTTGTCCTTTCGACGATTTCCACCGCGAGGGTGTTTCAGGGATTTCACCTATCCCCCTGGTTTAGCCGCGAGCCCTCAGAGGCGATCTTCGTTGCTGAGTTGGCCGAGCCCGGTTGGTCCAACTCAGACCCGGCCCACTGTCTTGGGTCGAGTTTTATCCACTTGGATTTTTCCTATTTTTCTCATTGGCCAGAATTTTGAAAATTTATAGTAATTCAACCGTTTGTCGGAAAATTATGAATAAATAGTCACTGGATTTGGTTTTTCGAGTAGAATACGATTTTAAGGTTTCTAGACCATGTTTTGATCTCTTATTCTGATGTTTTGTTGGAAACGATATTTTGGACTCATGAAACCCTAATCATGCATCAACATGATTAATGTGACCTGGGTCAACCTAGATTTTCTTTATATAATAATGTTGATTCATGAGACTGATCCGGATACACTCAAGCCCTAAGTCACCTAAGATCAATACTATGTATTGATTAATTATGTTTAATGATTATGGACAGGTTTGTAGAGCTAAGTCAAGGGAAGGTTAGACCTAGATCTGACTCAAGGATCATCCTTGCTCCAAGGTAAACGGGCCATGCTGCTGAGCACAAATAATTATGATTGCTTGCATGTTAGATATAAAATAGACATTATTGTTTCAAGTCTAATGTTATAATCATGTTCAATATATATCATTGCTTGTTGTTTGTCACATACTATGTCTTATGTTATAATGCTCACCATGATTATTGTTACCATGAAAGATTCATGAAAATCATGTTAGTAATCAAGTGGGGAGTAATCCCTTCATGTTATGATTTAGAGAATCATGATTCATGTTAATGTCAACATCATGTCAATGGTCAAGTAATTGGAATTGAAATAGTCTTATTATGCTCCCGATTATGGACCTCCAAAGGGTCATTAAGGGCTTTCCTAGCATCAAGGGCTTTCCTAGCAATCATGTGCTCCTAAGGGGGCGTCACAGAGGGATGCATAAGATATCTTTTCAATTCTTTATGTTAATAATGATGACTCAAGAATGCTTAAAGTTAATTTATGTCAATTTCCTTACATGTCAAGTATATTTACTTTGTTTATCTTATAAAGTGCCAGTACCGTTTACTGATGTGTTGTTTTTCCCTTTGCATGGCTGGGGACGTGATGCCCCCAGGATTTGGAGCAAGTAAGAACTCAAGAAGAGCAAGCCAAGATTAGGAGACATCAAAGACCTTTCTGGTGGGGTGCCATCCATTCTAGGCAATCCAATCATATAGAGTTGTTTATTATTATGTTCAGTTTCCCATGTTTAGGAATGATTAGAATTCTATACTTGTTGTTGTAGTTCTCTATTCATATAATAATGTATGAATCTCAATGGTGAATTATTTGTTTACTTGAAATGATTACTCTTTTTGTGACAACCCTCCCTAAAATGCCAAGTACCCCACATTATGGATAATGTTGGGGATTAGGCTGTGCTTCCGCTGGGTATATGATGAAACCCTAGGGAGGGGTGTTACACATTGAGCATTACAATTGTATTGGAATTGAAATAAATAAGTAGTTAGGTATATGACCAATCATCCAAAAAATATAGAAATCATCATAAATCAATATTGAATGATTATACATGAAGTATCCATGTACCTTCTGAATGGTGCTTTCTAAGAAATATTGATCTAAGAAATCACAGTTCAGATCCAACCAAGACTCAGTCTAAATCAATGAATCTAAATTATTACATAACATTAAGATGCCACCTTTCTTTCATATAATGTGGATTAATTTCAATCTTGGTCCTAGATGTTTGTGTTTAGGGTTGAGTTAGGGTTGCACTTCAAAATGCTAAATCTTTCATATTATTGATCTTTATTAAGGATAAAAAACCCTAATTGGGCATCAAAGGTGACCCTAATATTTAAAGTTATCGTAGGATCTGATTATCATTATGTAGGAGTCATATTATATGAAATTAAAATCTATTTGGACAAGATAACCATCATTATTTCTCAAAATTAGTGTTTGCATATCATCATCATATATTTATGCATCAAGGTATACTTTTTTAATAATACAACACCAAATTAGGTCTTACAACCCTTACTTTTGGATTGTATGCATTTTTCTCAGAAATTTGATATAGACATTGCCTATATTTCAAGATATGGTACATTTTCTATGATTTTTACCAAATAAAACACATTTCAACCAATCATAGCTCACCACATCACTCAAGCGGGTCCACCTTGTAGGAGTCTAAGTCGGGGAAAGGACCTCTCTACCCCTACACAATGCCCCAATTAGGACATGCAGATCAGAGTCAGGAGTGTCAAATCCACAAGGGGATTCTTCTCCCACGACCCATACATGAGCCAACAACCAGGGAGTCAACTTCAAGGTTGACTCTTGCCATCAGTCCCTAGAAGCTTCAATCCTAGGTTGGGTTGGGTTCAGCCGAGTCTAGAGAGGTCGTAAGGCTCCACGATAGGCTGAGAAGCGGTCAAGGGCAAAAACTAGGGGCCAGAGAAGAAAGAAGAAAATTGTATTGGGAGGAGAAGAAATATCGAGATCTGAGGCAAAGTAGAAGTCAGAGAAGCTTGCTAGGGTGTTGGTGGTGAGTTCTCACCACTTGCGTGTTGGATCAAATGAGCTCTAGAGAGGGGGTTGAATAGAGCTAATGCACTTAAACAAAATTCATTAGACCTTTAAGATATTACTAAGATAATATTGAAAGTATGAACTCTGAGTGGAACTAAAACATACATAGCAATGGAGAGAGAGATTGAACTGAAAAGATCGTCTCACGAAAACATGATTAACTAATGCGGAAGCGAATTATTTGCAGCAGATTACTGAAAATCACTGAAAATTTAAAACTTTTTGCAAAGAGATCCATTCACAGGAAAACTCTTTAACCATGAACCAAAGTATTCCAAATTCATCCTGGTTCACAAGTACACAACATGTACCATTCCTTTTCAAGGATTACAACATTGACTGCCCTGTTAACAAATATACACAGGCAGTATAAAAACTTCGAGACACTAAGCCAAAACTCAGATTGATACATTCAAAACTCTGAGGACCTGAGAGTACAGAGACGACACATAAGACTACTATCTATATGACTAGACAGACAATATTTCCACCTGAGATCTTATTGTTGTCCCTGTTGTTGCTGCTGCTCTTTCCCTGTTCTAGGGTTTCTGCTCTGCCTTCCATGCATATCTAAAAATGTTTCCCACGGGGGTGAGACAATTGAAAATTGCCCCAGCGAGAGATATAACTCTCCGCCAAAAACATTGTTATTGCAGTTTATCAAATTAAAACTGAGCAGGGGTTACTTTTACATTATCAGGCAGAATTATTCATCATAGAACAGAATAAGATAATCTCCATTCTGAAGGAGGTCATTGCATCTACCCATGGTAGATAAGTAATTCATCTGTCTACTTTGTAGAGAATATAAAGAAACATAATTAACATTTATCTACTAAGGAATGCACAAAGAAATGCAACATCATCCAATGAATCTCCGTATTCAATCCTTAAGCAAACATGCTATACGACTGATTACATTTTACAATCACACTTATGCTATGAGGAAATGAGATATACCGCTCATACTCCAACCGACCATTACGAAATCGCCTCGGTACCATACATAGGTCATCAAAAGAGCCGGATTCTTATGACCTCATCTGTCTCGGTCAGTACGAGACCACATGCAGGACATCTCGTGTCTCTGCTAACTAGCTAGCCAGGGTATTCTGGCACCTTCGCTACAAAGTTACAGCGTCAAATGCACTCTCATCACCAATCGAGAGATTTCTTGTTTATCTCCACGATCCGACATTAAGTATCATTAGGAGATTCATGATACATCCATCCCGACATATTCATGAAGGATTGCGAGGTTTCTTATTTACCTTCCAACAATCTCTTCAAGAGGACGTAAGGATATTTTCGCCCATTTACCCCCACATATTCAAAATATGTGCTCCGGGTTTTGCCGCGGGCACCCGTTTCACCATCACCTATTCCTGACGATGATGGATCTATGGTCAGAGCACTACATGAATAGATTTCACTTGATTTATTAAGTACATTCTCATATTCTTTTAGCATCAGCCAAGTTCTCAAACATAACTTATTACAACAATGCTATAAAGAGACATGTACTACTTTTATCAGATATTTATCAGTCTTTCAAAGACCCTGGGAACTCAGTCCCTCATTTCAATACTGGGAATTATCATCCCTTCACTTTCTCATCACCATAAATATATGGTTCTGGGTATTCAAACCCTTAACTCATCATTGAGCATTATTATACCTTTTTCAGGTAACTATCACCTTTAGGTCATCTGACCAAGGCATTCATGATACTTGTTACACAAGCATCACACCTGGCTCACAAGGCCATGAAATATCTTGTCACCTCTCACTAGGTAACAACTTACTCATGTGACTCATAAAAGTCCATGCATATTGCTTCTTTTACTAAGCAACAACAACATTAAGGCACATAATGCCAATCAACATTTATTATATAAATGTCACAGCTCACACTAGATATATACATCATCTCATAATATCTGTATGGTTATTAGGCATGATAACAGTCATACAAGATATTCATCACATCATGTGATGTGATAGTAACACCATTATTCCTCTACCAGGAATTAGGGTTTACTATCAAATAGGGCTTTTCATTCCCTTTACCTAAATTAGGGTTAGGGTTCCCATTTCCCATTAATAAAGAGTTCATGATCTCATTATCTGTCCAACACTTAATGCATTATTCCATACCTCGGGCATTCAAGGATATCATATTTGATTATTCTAGAACATTACTTTCATCATATAGCATTAATGATCATCAATTCAAGGTATGAGTTCATTTCTCATCCTTATCATGGTATGATTATATCATACACATCATTTGGGCTTAACCCCATTCTCAAGGTACATTAATTAACACTCATCAAGGTGTAACAACTCATTACATTTCATTGTAATAGTTGCATAACACACTTCATATGTTTCTTACCCAATTATTTTGGATTTGAAGTACATCAAGGCATATAAACCCTGAAATGCTGAATGTGATAACTATCATATCTTGATGTATCACTTTCTCATCATTTCAAACTCTGTTGAGTTATCCATCTTATCTTGTATTAAGGTATTTCCCTCTTAATACATTCCATCACTAATCTCTTACCTTTAGCATATAATGCAAAGGCCACACATTAGAATTGTACAACTATCTCACATGATATGGACTTATCTTAGTTTAAGGCATGACTTTATTATAAAGTTGCTTATAAACAATCACAATGATACACCCTCAACTAGGGTTTCTCATCACATATATTATGTATCCTTCATCCAATTATATTGGACTTATAATCATATCAAGGTATACGATCATATGAGGTCACTTTCAAATCACCTCTAAATCAAGCATAGAGCACCACGGTCGTGCAACCAAGAACGGCCGTGTGAGGGGAAGCTACCACGGCCGTGCTACCTTGCATGGTCGTGCAAAGGGAGTTCACCTCATGAATCATATTCAAGTATGAATTCTATTCTCTCATTAGGGATTAGGGTTTCACATACCATCTCCCTTCTTTAGAATAGGGATTGCATATAGCATCACCCTTCATTAGGGTTTCATATCACATTGCCCATAATTAGGGTTTATGTTCATGATTAGGGTTTCATGATATCTCTACTTAAGGATCATACCCTTAAACACCACATGAATCATATTCTTATAGGAATTCATGCTATCATCATCTCAACTTGATTAGGTCATATCAACCCTTCAATCGAGTTCATACAACTATGATTAACATAGTATATCAAGTCATTGATCCTATAAGCAATTAGGGTTCATCCCTTAATTGGCACTAACCACTTAGGTACTAATAGGGTTTCAACCTTTGTACCTTCATTGAATATAATTACTAATCAACATTGGATCAATGGATCATTCACCATCTTGATTCTCAAGAGATTCAATCACATTGTACCTCCATTACATAAGTATCCAATTGAATTAGGGTTTCCAATGTTGATTCCTTCAATCATTGAATTCATGGAATCAATCATCAATTGGACCTATCCTCATACTTCAATTGAGTTTAATAGTTCAACCTTCAAATGATTTGACCCTAAATTGACCCTCAATTGGTCATCAATTAGGGTTTGGTTCAATTGAATTAGGGTTTGGAATCGATGATTCATCAACACTAATCAATACAAGATGGGTTACATTAAAACTATTGAACCATCATTCAAATTGAACATGACCTGACCCCAAACTGTCTTGAGGTCGTTTGGATGACCACCAAATGGTATTGAGACCGTTTGTCCATCATACCATCAATATCCAAGTCAACCAATTAAGGTTTGGATCATTGGATTGATCACCGAATCAGCAATTGATTACACTTCAACTTAGTGACATTGGATCTTCAATTGCTTAACCATACTCAACCCTAGACCTCCGAACGGTCTTGGGTGACCCCCAAACGGTCTTGAGACCGTTTGGATGAGTCCCAAACGGTCTTGAGACCGTTTGGCTCATCCAAACCTTGGATTCTAGTGAAAAATCATCAAGGTTTGGTCTATTGAGTTCATCAACACATCATCACATAATTGCAATATGATTTGGTACCTTTAGACCTTCAATTGGTCAACTATACATAACCACAGACCTCCAAACGGTCTTGGGTGATCCCCAAACGATCTTGAGACCGTTTGGGCTAATCAACCCAAAATCTCCAATTAACTCATTGGAATTTCAGCACTGTTTTTAATTAGGGTTTTCCCAATTGAATAGCCTTCAACTCACGATTCCTTGGGAGTTAATCCCTCAAATTTGGTGAGTCATTAGACCACATCATTAGGAACAGTAATACCAAACGGTCAACCCTTTGTCAACACACTCAAATGGTCTTGAGACCGTTTTACCAAAAAGTTCAATTAAATCAGATTGATAATCAGCACTTAATCCAATTAGGTTTCCCTAATTGATTAGCCTTCAAATCACGATTCCTTGGGAGTTAATCCCTCAAATTTTAAGGGTCATCAACCAACATAATTATGAATAGGAATCCCAAACGTTCAACGCTTGGTCAACTCACTCAAACGGTCTTGAAACCGTTTTCCCAAACAGGTCAAGTTAATCAGGTTGAAAATCAGCATTTAATTCAATTCGATTTGCCTAAGTGATTGGCCTTCAACCTACGATTAATTTGGAGTTAACACCTCAAATGTGGTGGGTCATTAGCCTACATAATTAGGAACAAAATTCCCAAACGGTCAACGCTTGGTCAACCATCTCAAATGGTCTTGAAACCGTTTGATCCCAAATGGTTTCAAACCGTTTGCCTTTAAACGGTTTGCTGAAACCGCATAGCCAATCAAATTGAAACGATTTGGAATAGCTATCAAAACCGTTTGGCTTGGTACTTTTCTTTGGATAAGAATCTAGGATGATGTCATCATCCCCTTCCTTCTAGCAACCAAGAACAGCAACCGTTCTTGATGGAAATTGCAGCAAAGAAACAAGAGTGTAGCAATTTAAAGAAAACAATCAACAAAGTATAGAGAATTGATGCAATATCAATGATTAATGGTTTGAGTTATAAAACCCGCCTCCAAATGAGATCCAAAGCTCCAATCTCACGACATAAATGGTGGATGAAGTTTTTGCAACTCCCCCTTAGGCTCGTCCTCAGGCTTTTGGTTGTAAAAGTTGGCTAGGGTTGAAGAGGAGATCGAAATAAGAAGGAATCCATAATTTATTTTCGATTTCCCCCATGGAATCAAGATGAATGAGGGTTAATAAGCTTACCAACAGGTTGGGGCTCGTCCTCCTGTTGCTCCTAAGTCCCCTTGAGCTCATCCAAAGCCAGGGAAGAAGAAAGGGCCGAAAAATCCTTTCAATTGATTTGGAAATGAAGTTTTTATAAAGGAAATTGAGGAGAGAGAAAGCATTTTTAATTTCCCTCAACTCTCAAATTGGTGCCACATAAACCCCCACACTCCTTTGTGTACGAAGGAACCTTCCTTTGCCTTTAATTCTCCTTCATTATCCTCAAATTAAAAGAAAAGCAAATTAAGCACCTTAATCATATAATAATAATATCCATAATGTGAGTGGATATTACTTTCCTTTATAATAAGGTGAGTGGAGTTTCGCCTTCTTTAGATATTTTCGTGCCTTATCTATGCAAAAGGACGTCTATCCTTATTCAAACTCAACCAATAACATTTTGGTTGAAGGCCCTTTAATTAATATATTCATTTTTGCCCTAAATTGAATTAGGGTTTCAATTAGGATTAAATCTTGATTATTTTAATATCAAGATTCTCTCTCCTCCAACTTAATCCAAAAGAGGTGCCCCTCTCATTTTCTTTGCTCTACCTGATGCCAAGAAACATTAGGGACCTTATTGAAGTGACAAATTACATATTGCACCCTAGGTTTTGGGTAAATTGCACATTACACCAAAACTAGGTTTTCATGCACGTATATTGCTTTATCAGCTCTTTCTTAGTATTCAGGCTTCCATAAGCCATACCTCAACATAATTTTCACTCTCATGATGATTCAAAAAATGAGGAACATATTATCATGCACAATTTGCACTTAAACCCCTCAACTTGGGTAATTTGCACATTAGTCCAAAATAAGCAAACATTGCTTCAACATTGTCCAAACATGACCAAAATTGAAACATAAGCTCCTCATGAGCCCTAATTACTTTTCACAAGATATTATTAAGCATATAATCATATTTCTTAATCAAAACACCTAGGTTTAGAGTATAACCCAGGTCAGGGATGTTACAAATTATAAACCCCTAACAAGGATTTCATCCCCGAAATCCAGATAAAGGAAGACAGATGTATTTCATTCATCATACTATCTAATCTTCACATAACATCTACTTATTATGGAGATACCAAAAGCTTTGTTCAACAGAATGTGTTTCCTTTCAAGATTCTTATAGAATCAACACACAAGACACATGCTCCAATGTCCCCTTATCATAGACTGTGGAGTCAACTTTGTGTCACATAACACTTTTCTTGTTCATAGAGACATCTTACATTCCTTATTAATATCATGTTTATGCAAAGCATAAACCCCTAACATATGATGTTCATATCATTTTATATAATCAGACTGATTTCATAGTTGACCACTCTAGGTAGCCATCCTAAACCATCTGATAACTCTCAGATACTAGAATCTCTTACCTTGGTATCAGTCACATGTGTTGGGAACACATCACATTCTCATATTCCTTTCATTATGAGGCATTACTTGTTACATATGTCTTTTTCTTGGAGCCAAAGTCCAAGATAACTGATACTTTTCTAAGTATCCCTCACATGAACATATTTATCTTATGCACATCAAGTGTCCTAAGACCCACTTGATTACCATGTCCCTGAAAGGAAAGAAAACAAGGATTCATATTCCTCTTATTATTTCATGTATTTTTAGCTATTCATGAACCATTTACTCTTTATCTCATCTTAGGTTCCTTGCCTTTAGCATTGGAATTTGTAAGGATGATTACATGTCATTATCCCTTTCTTTATTATTATCTAGCATGTTTATGATCATCTCATGATCTCATCACATTTCCCATGTCCTCATTATGGAAAAGATATTTATTATGCTAGCAACATTATTGAACAGGGTCCATCTCCCTCATTCTTATTCTTGTCTTATGAGGAGTACATTTTTAGTTCCTCATACAACATGCTCATCTGAGATTATCTCAAGCTTCTCTTTCTTATGCATGAGATATGACACATTTATTCATTCCAGATTTCTGATTTCATGATACTCATTAGATTGTCTCAGAATGACTACTTGATCAGAGCAATCAAAAAGACAACAATCTAAGAGTTTCCATACCCACTTTATCATCAATAGTTGTATACCTGGCCAGGGTTTACAAGTACTGTGATCAAGTAGTATGCACTTTGTCTAATATCATATTCCTTGCTTTTATTATAAGCATAAAACTTAACATCCCTAGATTTTATCTAGGCATCTCTTATATACCTCTTCCTCTTTCATAGAGGTAAGAGCAATATAGAGCATTTAAAAGAATACTGAACAGAATTCAAATTCTATTTTTCATCATTTCTTCCCTATATAGCAACCAATAGGGAAAACAAAATCAACAATCCTCCTTTTTTTTCCTATAACAAAAAGGGTTTAGTGTACTCGACATGTACACATTAATAGCATACCTTTTCCTCATATCATGGTCTTATTACTGATGCAAAAAGTAAGCCATGGGATCTTACAGGTGAAAGGTTAAGACCTTTGCACTTACTTAATGGCTACTGCCCTGGTACACTAGGCATTTGTTGCATTATTAGTACCAAAAACTTGGTTTTTCAAAACCATTAAGCAAATGTCTCTAGAATTATAGAGACCATTCCCTACTTCTCAGCTTATTGCCCTTCTTTGAGCACTGCCATCATAGATTTATTATCTGACTAAACTCATGACAGAGTCTACTTTCTTGCCATAAGTTAATCTTTTCCATATTTTCCCTTGTTCCAACATGACTAAGTCATTCAGGAACTCTTTTAAAGCTCAAGCTTTGTGTATTAAGGACTGATAACCTAGATCGTACGGCTAGTATCCAGTCCACTTATATGCATTACTGTTGCCCCAATCTACCCAACAAGAGCATGATCATAGGATTATCTATCCTGATCAGGTCTTAATGGGGATTCTCAGGCACTCATTCTATTCTTGCCTGATCCCTTGCACCTCTTCTTGGTGCAACAATATTGCTCCCTGCAATGTGTTCCTTGTGTTCTCTAGTCATTTTAACTTTTACCCTTTCTCTGCACAAGCAGAAATCATTATAGGGGATACCGGAGGACACTATCATAGACTTGATACCTTAGTCCTATGTCTCTGTAGACTCAGTGAACCTAGAGCTCTGATACCACTAATTGAAACGACCGTCTCATGAAAACAGGATTAACTAATGCATAAGTGAATTATTTGCAGCAGATTACTGAAAATCACTGAAAATTTAAAACTTTTTGCAAAGATATCCATTCACAGGAAAACTCTTTAACTATGAACCAAAGTATTCCAAATTCATCCTGGTTCACAAGTACACAACCTGTACCATTCCTTTTCAAGGATTACAACATTGACTGCCATGTTAACAAATATACACAGGCAGTATAAAAACTTCGAGGCACTAAGCCAAAACTCAGATTGATACATTTAAAACTTCGAGGACCTGAGAGTACAGAGACGACACATAAGACTACTATCTATATGACTAGACAGACAATATTTCCACCTGAGATCTTATTGTTGTCCCTGTTGTTGCTGCTGCTCTTTCCCTGTTCTAGGGTTTCTGCTCTACCTTCCATGCATACCTAAAAATGTTTCCCACGGGGGGGGGGTGAGACAATTGAAAATTGCCCCAACGAGAGATATAACTCTCCGCCAAAAACATTGTTATTGCAGTTTATCAAATTAAAACCGAGCAGGGGTTACTTTTACATTATCAGGCAGAATTATTCATCATAGAACAGAATAAGATAATCTCCATTCTCAAGGAGGTCATTGCATCTACCCATGGTAGATAAGTAATTCATATGTCTACTTTGCAGAGAATATAAAGAAACATAATTAACATTTATCTACTAAGGAATGCACAAAGAAATGCAACATCAGCCAATGAATCTCCGTATTCAATCCTTAAGCAAACATGTTATACGGCTGATTACATTTTACAATCACACTTATGCTCTGAGGAGATGAGATATACCGCTCATACTCCAACCGACCATTACGAAATCGCCTCGGTACCATACATAGGTCATCAAAAGAGCCGGATTCTTATGATCTCATCTGTCTCGGTCAGTACGAGACCACATGCAGGACATCTCGTGTCTCTGCTAACTAGCTAGCCAGGGTATTCTGGCACCTTCACTACAGAGTTACAGCGTCAACTGCACTCTCATCGCCAATCGAGAGATTTCTTGTTTATCTCCTCGATCCGACATTAAGTATCATTGGGAGATTCATGATACATCCATCCCGACATATTCATGAAGGATTGAGAGGTTTCTTGTTTACCTTCCAACAATCTCTTCAAGAGGACGTAAGGATATTTTCGCCCATTTACCCCCACATATTCAAAATATGTGCTCCGGGTTTTGCCGCGGGCACCCGTTTCACCATCACCTATACCTGACGATGATGGATCTATGGTCAGAGCACTACATGAATAGATTTCACTTGATTTATTAAGTACATTCTCATATTCTTTTAGCATCAGCCAAGTTCTCAAACATAACTTATTACAACAATGCTATAAAGAGACATGTACTACTTTTATCAGATATTTATCAGTCTTTCAAAGACCCTGGGAACTCAGTCCCTCATTTCAATACTGGGAATTATCATCCCTTCACTTTCTAATCACCATAATCATATGGTTCTGGGTATTCAAACCCTTAACTCATCATTGAGCATTATTATACCTTTTTTAGGTAACTATCACCTTCAGGTCATCTGACCAAGGCATTCATGATACTTGTTACACAAGCATCACACCTGGCTCACAAGGCCATAAAATATCTTGTCACCTCTCACTAGGTAACAACTTACTCATGTGACTCATAAAAGTCCATGCATATTGCTTCTTTTACTAAGCAACAACAACATTAAGGCACATAATGCCAATCAACATTTATTATATAAATGTCACAGCTCACACTAGATATATACATCATCTCATAATATCTATATGGTTATTAGGCATGATAACAGTCATACAAGATATTCATCACATCATGTGATGTGATAGTAACACCATTATTCCTCTACCAGGAATTAGGGTTTACTATCAAATAGGGCTTTTCATTCCCTTTACCCAAATTAGGGTTAGGGTTCCCCATTTCCCATTAATAAAGAGTTCATGATCTCATTATCTGTCCAACCCTTAATACATTATTCCATACCTATGGGGCATTCAAGGATATCATATTTGATTATTCTAGAACATTACTTTCATCATATAGCATTAATGATCATCAATTCAAGGTATGAGTTCATTTCTCATCCTTATCATGGTATGATTATATCATACACATCATTTGGGCTTAACCCCATTCTCAAGGTACATTAATTAACACTCATCAAGGTGTAACAACTCATTACATTTCATTGTAATAGTTTCATAACACACTTCATATGTTTCTTACCCAATTATATTGGATTTGAAGTACATCAAGGCATATAAACCCTGAAATGCTGAATGTGATAACTATCATATCTTGATGTATCACTTTCTCATCATTTCAAACTCTGTTGAGTTATCCATCTTATCTTGTATTAAGGTATTTCCCTCTTAATACATTCCATCACTAATCTCTTACCTTTAACATATAATGCAAAGGCCACACATTAGAATTGTACAGCTATCTCACATGATATGGACTTATCTTAGTTTAAGGCATGACTTTATTATAAAGTTGCTTATAAACAATCACAATGATACACCCTCAACTAGGGTTTCTCATCACATATCTTATGTATCCTTCATCCAATCATATAGGACTTATAATCATATCAAGGTATACGATCATATGAGGTCACTTTCAAATCACCTCTAAATCAAGCATAGAGCACCACGGCTGTGCAACCAAGAACGGCCGTGCGAGGGGAAGCTACCACGGCCGTGCTACCTTGCATGGTCGTGCAAAGGGAGTTCACCTCATGAATCATATTCAAGTATGAATTCTATTCTCTCATTAGGGATTAGGGTTTCACATACCATCTCCCTTCTTTAGAATAGGGATTGCATTTAGCATCACCCTTCATTAGGGTTTCATATCACATTACCCATAATTAGGGTTTATGTTCATGATTAGGGTTTCATGATCTCTCTACTTAAGGATCATACCCTTAAACACCACATGAATCATATTCTTATAGGCATTCATGCTATCATCATATCAACTTGATTAGGTCATATCAACCCTTCAATCGAGTTCATACAACTACGATTAACATAGTATATCAAGTCATTGATCCTATAAGCAATTAGGGTTCATCCCTTAATTGGCACTAACCACTTAGGTACTAATAGGGTTTCAACCTTTGTACCTTCATTGACTATCATTACTAATCAGCATTGGATCAATGGATCATTCACCATCTTGATTCTCAAGAGATTCAATCACATTGGACCTCCATTACATAAGTATCCAATTGAATTAGGGTTTCCAATGTTGATTCCTTCAATCATTGAATTCATGGAATCAATCATCAAGTGGACCTATCCTCATACTTCAATTGAGTTTAATAGGTCAACCTTCAAATGATTTGACCCTAAATTGACCCTCAATTGGTCATCAATTAGGGTTTGGTTCAATTGAATTAGGGTTTGGAATCGATGATTCATCAACACTAATCAATACAAGATTGGTTACATTGAAACTATTGAACCATCATTCAAATTGAACATGACCTGAACCCAAACGGTCTTGAGGTCATTTGGATGACCACCAAACGGTCTTGAGACCGTTTTTCCATCATATCATCAATATCCAAGTCAGCCAATTAAGGTTTGGATCATTGGATTGATCACCAAATCAGCAATTGATTACACTTCAACTTAGTGACATTGGATCTTCAATTGCTTAACCATACTCAACCCTAGACCTCCAAACGGTCTTGGGTGACCCCCAAACGGTCTTGAGACCGTTTGGATGAGTCCCAAACGGTATTGAGACCGTTTGGCTCATCCAAACCTTGGATTCTAGTGAAAAATCATCAAGGTTTGGTCTATTGAGTTGATCAACACATCATCACATAATTGCAATATGATTTGGTACCTTTAGACCTTCAATTGGTCAACTATACATAACCCCAGACCTCCAAACGGTCTTGGGTGATCCCCAAATGGTCTTGAGACCGTTTGGGCTAATCAACCCAAAATCTCCAATTAACTCATTGGAATTTCAGCACTGTTTTCAATTAGGGTTTTCCCAATTGAATAGCCTTCAACTCACGATTCCTTGGGAGTTAATCCCTCAAATTTGGTGAGTCATTATACCACATCATTAGGAACAGTAATACCAAACGGTCAACCCTTGGTCAACGCACTCAAACGGTCTTGAGACCGTTTGCCCAAAAAGTTCAATTAAATCAGATTGATAATCAGCACTTAATCCAATTAGGTTTCCCTAATTGATTAGTCTTCAACTCACAATTCCTTGGGAGTTAATCCCTCAAATTTTAAGGGTCATCAACCAACATAATTATGAATAGGAATCCCAAACGGTCAATGCTTGGTCAACTCACTTAAACGGTCTTGAAACCGTTTTCCCAAACAGGTCAAGTTAATCAGGTTGAAAATCAGCATTTAATTCAATTCGATTTGCCTAAGTGATTGGCCTTCAACCTACGATTCCTTTGGAGTTAACCCCTAAAATTTGGTGGGTCATTATCCTACATAATTAGGAACAAAATTCCCAAACGGTCAATGCTTGGTCAACCATCTCAAACGGTCTTGAAACCGTTTTCTCCCAAACGGTTTCAAACCGTTTGCCTTTAAACGGTTTGCTGAAACCGCATAGCCAATCAAATTAAAATGATTTGGAATAGCTATCAAAACCGTTTGGCTTGGTACTTTTATTTAGATAACCATATAGGATGATGTAATCATCCCCTTCCTTCTAACAACCAAGAAAAGCAACCGTTCTTGATGGAAATTGCAGCAAAGAAACAAGAGTGTAGCAATTTAAAGAAAACAATCAACAAAGTATAGAGAATTGATGCAATATCAATGATTAAGGGTTTGAGTTATAAAACCCGCCTCCAAATGAGCTCCAAAGCTCCAAGATCACGACATAAATGGTGGATGAAGTTTTTGCAACTCCCCCTTAGGCCCGTCCTCAAGCTTTTGGTTGTAAAAGTTGGCTAGGGTTGAAGAGGAGATCGAAATAAGAAGGAATCCATAATTTATTTTCGATTTCCCCCATGGAATCAAGATGAATGAGGGTTAATAAGCTTACCAACAGGTTGGGGCTCGTCTTCCTGTTGCTCCTAAGTCCCCTTGAGCTCATCCAAAGCAAGGGAAGAAGAAAGGGCCGAAAAATCCTTTCAATTGATTTGGAAATGAAGTTTTTATAAAGGAAATTGAGGAGAGAGAAAGCATTTTTAATTTCCCTCAACTCTCAAATTGGTGCCACATAAACCCCCTCACTCCCTTGTGTACGAAGGAACCTTCCTTTGCCTTTAATTCTCCTTCATTATCCTCAAATTAAAAGAAAAGTAAATTAAGCACCTTAATCATATAATAATAATATCCATAATGTGAGTGGATATTACTTTCCTTTATAATAAGGTGAGTGGAGTTTCACCTCCTTTAGATATTTTCGTGCCTTATCTATGCAAAAGGACGTCTATCCTTATTCAAACTCAACCAATAACATTTTGGTTGAAGGCCCTTTAATTAATATATTCATTTTTGCCCTAAATTGAATTAGGGTTTCAATTAGGATTAAATCTTGATTATTTTAATATCAAGATTCTCTCTCCTCCAACTTAATCCAAAAGAGGTGCCCCTCTCATTTTCTTTTCTCTACCTGATGCCAAGAAACATTAGGGACCTTATTGAAGTGATAAATTACATATTGCACCCTAGGTTTTGGGTAAATTGCATATTACACCAAAACTAGGTTTTCATGCATGTATATTGCTTTATCAGCTCTGTCTTGGTATTCAAGCTTCCATAAGCCATACCTCAGCATAATTTTCACTCTCATGATGATTCAAAACATGAGGAACATATTATCATGCACAATTTGCACTTAAACCCCTCAACTTGGGTAATTTGCACATTAGTCCAAAATAAGCAAACATTGCTTCAACATTGTCCAAACAGGACCAAAATTGAAACATAAGCTCCTCATGAGCCCTAATTACTTTTCACAAGATATTATTAAGCATATAATCATCTTTCTTAATCAAAACACTTAGGGTTAGAGTATAACCCAGGTCAGGGATGTTACATGAACAAGCACAAGAACACATGCTAAGTAGAGTGGTTCCAATCTCCAAACTAGGAGAAAGTCATTTCACTACATAGAGAGGTCAATCTCTAGGATTTTGCAACAATTGCATACTTATATTCCATTATAAGACATACAATATATGACCTTCCTTTTTCGGGCCAAGGATACCCAACCTTTCCTATAAGGAGAAGGGAGCCAACAACCTACCAAAGGACTCACCTATCCAAGACTGAGCCTTGAACCTCACCAAAGGCTTACCCACTTTATAGCAAGTCTTCCACCTTCACCAAGAACTTACCCACTCTTGCACAAGTCTTCCGCCTTTGAGGAATTACCCAATCTTCTTGAATCTTCCAACTTTGACTTCACCTTCACCAAGGAGAAGCTTTCACCAAGGGACTCCTTCCCTTCTTCACCTCTCTTATCCAAGAGAGAGAATCTTCGTCTTCATCTTCATGGTAGAAATGAGAGATTGGGAGGTGGAGGAAGTGATATCCTCACAAGATATATATGTAGGACTAGCTCTCTTACAAACTTCCTACACACTTTAATGGATGTAGCAAGTGATTAATCTTAGAGAGAGAGGGAGGCTCTTGGAGGCACTCAACTATAATATGTGGACCTTCATAGTGCTTGGCTAACCATGGGATGAAGCCCAATGGATCCTACTTATAATTGGGGTTGCCTACTAGCTAGTAGAAACACTTAAAGATGAATACTAGTATAACATCCCAAAATTTCTTAATAGGGTTTTATGATAAATCTTAAATTATGGAATAGTCCCAATTTATAATTTTTTTTGGAGAAATAAAATGCTTTTTTCTTTTATGCACTAAACAATTCACCATTATCTTTATACAAAAAGAAATGAGATATGACACTTTTATTTTCTCTCTCCGATGATAATCCTTCAAATATACGTTAAAGATATGAGTAGACCCTAGATTTGATAATCACTCCCAATCTCAAGTTTTGGCTCAACAAACTTACTAAGAAAAGGACAACTCACTAAATCTCACTCTTAATAATATATACTTTAGGATAATGTCCTATAGGTGTTTGATGGAAAAAAGGTAATCAAAACCTAAATCTAACCATATATGAAGTATATAGACTCCTTAATAAACCTATGTCTGAAATTTGAAGTCATTTTGACTTTGTTTGACCCCTTAAACATAATTTGAAAGAATTCCATATAGTTATGAAGTGAATTTAGTCGAAATATCTATATAACCTGAAGTATTAGCTATCACTCGGCCGTTTGCTCAGCCGTGTCTAGGTCGGACTGGGAAGCGGACTCGTCCGCGGATGGGCTCCTCCACCCGAGTCCAGCGTGAGTTGGAATCTACAGTGCCCGGCTTCCTTTTCCCCTGTTGTTTTCTCTCTCCATTCCACTCCACAAGAAAATAGTTCGCTTTTCACCATCTTCACATCCTCCTAATCAAATCCATACTAAACTCGCTACGGTTTCAAGCCCTAGATCTCCCAGCCGACGAGGGCTCTTTCAGTCCCCTGTTTATCGAATTCCTCTCGCCTCTCATGCATCTCAGAACCTGCCCCTATATATTTAACCCTTCGAATGAACGAATCCAATCCCCAGGCATCCAGAAACTAGGAACAATAGCCATCTTGCCCTGATCGTATCCCTCCCTTATTAAGCGTGAAAATCATCTCGTTGTTTCCCAACATGCTCCTCGAATCAGCATATCCGGCGTACGCGATTCCAGGAGACATCGTCGGTGGATTCAAGTAGACTCTAGGAAGCTTCCTTGGTTCTCAATTTCTTTTGTTACTACAGGTTACATGTTTTCCCCTATCATCGTCCCTACTACTGGGGTTCGATCTCTGTTGAAATTTCTACTTAAGAGTCTCCCTTATCGTTTCTCCTTGCTTTCTCCACATTCGCCAAGGTGCCAAGAATTTGTTCGCACGATCAGTTTGCTTCTAGGATGGGTCTGTATAGTGACCCGCAGGACCACCTCCTCCATGCTCCATGACTGAGCAAGGTCTTTTTCGCCACTGGTCATCACTGATCCCAATTCAGGGGTCTTTGAGACTGAACTGATTCCAGGAAGCATTTTCAACGGTTGTAAATTCAAGCCTTTGCCTTGATTTCTGGTTTTGTGTTCTGGGATCGCACTTGGGATCTAGATGTTCGGAACCATGACCTTCGCTCCCGAAGAACGAAGATTTGAGATGATATTTTCTCGGTTTCGCCCTTGATTGGCCATGTCACGCTTCTAGGGGCATGATCGTCCTTTAATTTTGTTTTGGCAAGCGATGTACATGCTATTACAGGCGAGTCCCGCTGCCCAGGAGGTGTCCACCCATTGGGCCAGCTCACCGTGGACCCTGACGCCTGGACGAGGTTTCACATATTCAATAATTAAATAATTCCTTTTCCTCGATTTCTAATTGGTCAAAGAAATTCACAATAATTCAACCATTGCTCAGAAAATATAAATAAATAGTCATTTGAAAGATTTTTTGACAAGGAATCCGATTTTATGATTTTCAAACCTGAATTCGATGATGTCAGGCCATGTTTTTTGAATGACCTATGGTTAGGGTTTAAGATGTTAAATATGATGATAATTAATATAAAATCTATTATTTTAGGAACTTAGGATTTCACTAAGATCAAAGGGACCAAAATTAGGATTTGCTTTGCTCCAGGTAAGCGGTCATGCCACTATACATATGTATATTGGTTGAATTGTATGCTATGTATGATTTATGAATTATGCTTTTAATTTCTAGTTTAATGATGTAATCATGTTCATTATATAAATTGTGTGATGTTTTCTATATCCTATGTCTTGTGGTTATCATACTCATTAAGATTAGAGATTATGATTAATGAATAATGATTAATGGATTCAAAGTTCAAGTTTCAGGAGGGATACATCCCATCATGGTAAAGATTAAAGTTCAAGATTAAATTCATGTTTATGGAAATGTTATTGTTAAGATAAATGGAATTGAATCAGTTTTTATATGCTTCTCGAATCATGAACCTCAAGGGGTCGTTATGGGCTTTCTTAGCCAATCATGGAACTCAAGGAGTCGTTATGGGCTTTTAGCCAAATTATGGGCATTCATGCCAATCATGGGCTTTCCTAGAAATCATGTGCTCTTAAGTGGATGTCATAGAGAGATGCATATGTTTACTGCTCAATTCTTCATGTTATAAGATTCATGTAATCAAGAATGCTTAAGTCAAGTACATGTCAAGATTTTCTCTCAAGTCAAGTATATATGCTTATTTTTCAGTTCTGATAAAATGTATAGTGTCGCTTACTGATGTATGTCTCTATTTTCACACGGCTGTGGAACAAGATGTCCCTAGATCAAGGGGCAAAGGAATTTGAAGCGAGTGCTTCAATGTAGAAGGTTCTAAGACTTAGCTTGGTGGGGTGCCATCTACACATGAGAAGATCAAATATTGAGTTTCTAAAGAAGATTTATGCCCTAGATTTGTTCTACCTTTCATGTATTATATTTTAGTTCAAGGATGAGATAGTTTACACTAAGTTTTCTCTTTCAAACAACAAATATGAATCTATATTTCCAATTAATGCATGGTGTTTCATTTATCTTATTGCTATGTATTTCATATTTTGTAATGTTCCTCCAAGTTGAGTTTCCTATGTTATGGACAACATATGGTTTGCTTATACTTTCATGTATGTAATTGGAGGGGCGTTACAATATGGTATCAAAGCAAATAAGTAGATGGTCACCAGGGAAAAAAATATGATTCATATGTTCTAGCCCTAGGTATAAAAGAGCCAAGTGAAAGACACTGGAAATCAAAGTAGAAGTCTAGTCAAGAGACAAAAGTTTAAATAAGGATTAGGGTTATGTGCCTTGATATTTTACACTTTTATGTTAATTCTAGAATTGTATATAACATGCTCTCTTTTTTCCCCACATGTTTGTCGTATGGGACACACACTCATGGGGTTTTGTAGAGAGAATGTTATATACATAATCATGATTGACTTGTCCTTTCAAGTGCATGTGGTATGGGACATGTGCATGAGGGAGTGATAAGATAAGTGTGATAAAATATGTCACCTCTGAATACATGAGCGACTGACATTTATCCAAAGGCCACAAGAGTGGCATTAAAATTTTGAGACATATAGTCACCTAAACCTAATCAGATACATAGTAAGACCAAGCATGCATACAAAGAGTAGATATTTGACATAGATAAGCAAGTAAGATCCATGGTAGAATTAGAACTGTGGCAACACATCCCATTATCATATAGATAACAAGGTGTTACGCGAAAACGTGCGGAAATCACCATAACCACAGATTATGAAAACACGGGTTAATTAAAACCGATTGCGGAAAACTGATAAACTGTGAAACTATTACTTTTCAGTCCTCATCCTGCACAGAAACATGTCATATATATACACATACACGAGATCTGATACGTGTCCACAGCTCCAGAACAGCTGTTCATCCATCACATGAGTTCACCACCTGTTCATATACATAAATGCCCACATCCGGCCAACAGCAGGATATACAAACATCATCGATCGATCATCGTGAAACAACGTCCAAAACACTGCCAAGGACCTGAGAGTACATTGATGACTCTAGACTCTACTACAAAACATCAAAAATAGCAGCACATCCAACGCTTGCCTTCTACTGCTCCTCAAGAAGCTCGGCTGCAACACCACGACCATGACCACGCCTACCTCGTCCACCTAAAAAGGGGTTAAACCAGTGGGGTGAGACAATTGAACAATTGTCCCAGCGGGAAACATAACTCCCCACCGCAACTACATAACCTCAGCAAGATATACTATAGCAGCAGATATCTAATAACAGGTGTAACAAGAGCAGTCTATATAAAACATATTATTCTTACCGACAAGCTTACTCGTTATGCACAAGCATAAAACCAGATATCTCAAGGAATATGATTAGCAAGATAAGTTGTATCCCTATGTAACATGATTGCCAAAACAAGATATAATGTCACATAACCTGATTATCAAGATTCAACATATCACCACATACCTGATGTATATAGAAGTAACTGCAGATATAACAGAATTAGCTACACAAACATGGCCTCAACCAATGTTTCGTGTTTATCTTAAGCAGTAAGTACTAAACGACTGTATTACATATTATTATGCCCTGAGGAATTGAACCGTACCGTTCAAATCCAACCTTCGGTTACGAAACCCAAGCCGGTGCCATACAAGGTCAATGGAAGAGCCGGACTCCACGACCTCCCACCTCGTGGTCAGTACACGAGTACAACACAAGCAAGACCGCAGTCACATGCTGAAGTGGTCTAAGCCACAGGGTCAGCTCCATAGGCTACCCTCACTATAGCCCGCCTTGGTATAGGTCTCGGCGCTAGTAAAACTGAGCCACAGGCCTGTTCACCGTGCTCTGAGCCATGAATGCATTCATGCTCCACACATCACATATCCTGAACCATGGGCCTGTCCACCATGCTCTACATACAAACCTGAGTCTGTAACCGAAGTTACACTCTTACCTCCTCATTTTCAGGCTAGGAGCAACCTACACATATTCAACAATATGTGCTTCCAGGTTAACCCGTAGGAGAACCTGTTTCACCATCACCAAGTCCTGACGATGATGGATCTATGACCAGGGCAAACTACATGATATATTTCACTATGATTAATTAGTATCTTTTAGATGGATTGAAGGATTCAACCAAGTTATATAACATGTAAGATATAACAGAAAATAAAGAACATTATATTATTATTGAAACCTCATCAACCTGATCCATCATAAGGATCCAACATCACATGTTACCACTTGACCTCTTGCCAACCATCCAGATCCATATCAAGGATCATCACATACCATAGGATATCAATCCTTCATCATGTACTGTCACTGCCACTCAAGGCTCACATCATCATCATAGGACCAACACATTACATATATAATCTCATAGAACAAATATCAAGGTAATGTTACTCATCACATTTGTCACATAGCCCTTTCATGGCTACACATCACCTGCATGGTTAGGATACACAAAAACCATAGATTCAACATAAGGAATATGCTCACTATCATGAGCTATCATTCAATATAACCTATTTATCAATATTACACTATTTTATGATCAAGCTCGTTAAGCACATTATACCATAATCATGCCTACCCTTATCTCAGGATTATACAAACAATCAAGGTATTCACTTTATATAACAATTATGTTGAGTATACAAAGCAACTACTATTGTTACCAAAATCATTACCGTTACCATCCACTATCATATTTCATATCTTTGTCATTAAGCAACCATCAATGCAACTACCATATATCATTATCATTAATAAGTAAGCATAAGACTCATATCAATATCATGTCATTACTACTCTTGATACCATTATTACTATTATCAGCCTCATCATCTACTATCATCTTCATTGCTATGTCATTAAGCAAACTATTAATGTAACTGCCACTTAGCCACATTATTCCAAACATTATCATTATTATTACTTTCTCTTACTTAGCAAGGCATCACATTCATCAACACAACTAACATCACCAACACTATTGACATCTTAGTTATCAACAACATTATCATCATGACTATCATTAATACTATCATGTCATTATTATTGTTACTAAGCAAGGTATTACTACCGAGATTTGGTTATGCATAAGCGTCTACTGTCATGATACTTGGGACCGTCACTAAAGGACCTAACTGCCCTCACCTAAGACCTCACAACCCTCACTATAGCTAACTTGCGCGGCTAGGCATGGGAAGGCAGCAACGCTGCGTTGCGCCCAGCCCTACTGCCCGCAACGCCCCATCACAAGGCAAAGAGTGGTGTGCGGCACGCGACACACCCCATCGGGCAACGCCCATCACAGCCAACCCTATCGCCCGACATCCTAGTCTAACACCTATATATCTAACAACTTTACAATGGCCAGGAGAGAGAGGAGAGGAAGAAGGAAAGGAGAGAGGGAAGCACTCCTGATAACGTGCAACTACTCATAAGGCCTAACGGCCGACACTCCCCCAAACCCAAAGGCTTGACGCCCGTCACAGCCTACTCATATCGCGCGTCACAACCCCACTCTCTATCGCCCGACACCACAAGATGCAACGCCCGTCACACTTCTTGCTATGACGTGCAGCTCAACCAACTCAACAAAGAAAGCCCTGTCGTCCACCATAAGGACTAAAGCCTATTGCCCATCAAAAGGGGTAACATTCAACCTTGCCAGAATGGCCAACAAAACTATTGCTCACCCTATCGTCCAACCCATGAGCAGGGTATCGGCCAACCCAAGAACTCATCATGTTTTCCATCACAAGATACCATATCGTCCACCAAGGAGGATGCCCTATCGTCCATTCTCAAAGACAAAAAGGGAACCATGTCGTCCAACTCCAGGATATCGTCCACCACATCCACAACCACGGGGGTATCACCCAACCCTAGGTCACCATCAACCTCCAACTCAAAACAACACAAACCCTAGATCACTAGGTACCCTAGAAACCCTAACCCTAAGGGTATATCGGCCACCAAAGGAAACTCAAGCAAGGTACAAAACTAAGCTACTAAGCTAACTACTAACATGTAACAAGGTTATTGCTAGAGATAAAGAGTTAGGGTTAGAAATTATGCAACCCGCCTTAAGCTCCAAGCTCCGAGGTACTCCAAGGTACAAAGCTATCGTCCACCAAGCTCCTCTAGGAAGGTGTATCAGCTACCACAAGCAAGATGGAGAGGGATATCGTGCACTCAAGGTGGAGGAGAGACCAAAAGATCAAAGGAGACCAAGGCAAGGGAAAGAGCCACCTATATAGGAAGAAGGGGAGGAGAAACCAAGGTACAACCATGCCAAGTGTCATCCACCCAAGGGACACTTGTCCTAGGGTTCAAGCCAACACTCTAGCACACTAAGAGACACTTGTCCAAGCTAGGCACCAAGTGTCACCAACCAAGGCCAAGCCACATGAGCGACACAAGCAACAACTCCTGCTGGGCGACACAAACAAGCTACTGGGCGACACACCATGGTGTTGGACGACACAAGACCACCCTAGGTTGACACAAACTTACCTTGGACGACACAAGGCAAGCCATGGCTGACACAAGGCTCAAACAAGCCCAAACAACACATCTCAAGGCCCAAACAAGCTCAACTCAGGCCAAAAGAACTCAAACAACAAGCCCAAGCCTTCCTCTCAACCCTAGAGGAAGCAAAGAGAGAGAAACATCTCACAAGATGGCAAACTTGCACTCAAAACCCTAAACTTGGTTTATTTGCAAGTAGCCCCTCAAACTCTCAACAAAGCACAACCAAACCCTAATCACCACTCAAAGGTGATTAGCAAGCATCAAACCACCAAGGTTAAGCAAAACAAACAGGGTAAACCCTAAACGCAGGCCAGGGTCCTTACAATCTAACCCCTTTTTAAGGGATTTCGTCCCCGAAATCCGAAGAGAAAAGCGAGGGATACTTCCTCCTCATCTCTTCCTCAAGCTCCCATGTGGCTTCCTCAATGCCACGACGCTGCCAAAGAACCTTCACAAGAGCCAGGTCCTTCCTCTTCAGCTTCTTGATCCTTCTGTCAAGGATCGCCACAAGACCTTCCTCGTAGGTCACATCTGCATCAAGCTCAACCTCAACTGGCTGTATCATTGTACCTGAATCCGGATGACTTTTCTTCAACATACTGACATGAAACACTGGATGCAACCTGTGCAACTCTGGAGGAAACTCTAACTCGTAAGCTACCTTGCCAACACATGCTATCACTGGATAAGGCCCCATATACCTGGGAGCTAACTTACCCTTCTGTCCAAACCTTAGCACACCTTTCCACGGCGAAACTTTGAGATACACTTTGTCTCCTACCTGGAACTCCAAAGGTCGTCGATGATTACCTGCATAAGACTTCTGTATGTCCTGTGCCACTTTCAACTGTTGCTGTATCACTTTGATCTTATCTGTCGTCAGCTGAACTAACTCAGGACCCAAAAGCTGATACTCACCTGATTCATACCAACACAGAGGGGATATGCACTTCCTTCCATATAAAGCCTCATAAGGAGCCATGTCGATGCTCCGCTGATAACTGTTATTGTAGGCAAACTCTATCAAACTCAGATGTACATCCCAGTTGCCTAGAAACTGCAAAACACAAGCTCGAAGAAGATCCTCCAAAGTCTGAATAGTCCTCTCAGACTGTCCATCTGTCTGCGGGTGAAAAGCTGTACTGAACCTCAACTGCGTTCCCAACGCCTTGTGCAACTGTTCCCAACAATGACTCGTAAACTGAGGACCTCTGTAAGAAACTATCGTTGCTGGCACACCATGCAAACGTACTATCTCATCCACATACACTCGAGCTAGTTTCTCAGCTGTATATGTCGTCTTCACTGGTAGAAAATGGGCAGACTTAGTCAATCTGTCCACTATCACCCAAATGGAATCATGATTCCTAGTTGTCCGGGGTAGACCAACTACAAAATCCATGGTTATATGATCCCATTTCCACTGCGGTATCGACAAAGGTTGCAACGTACCTGCCGGCTTCTGATGTTCAGCCTTCACTTGCTGACACACCGCACATCTTGCCACGAACTCGACTACATCTCTCTTCAAACCGGGCCACCAATACAAGTCCTTCAGACTATGATACATCTTGGTGACACCTGGATGCATAGCATACATCAATGTATGTGCTTCCTCAAGCACCAACTTCCTCAGATCATCAGCATCTGGAACCACCATCCTGTCACGATAGCAAACTAGCCCATCTTCGGACTCATGAAAACCATCACGCTTGTCGCTGCCGAACTCTGATCTAATCAACTGTACTACATCATCTGTCTGCTGTGCATCCTTGATCTGTTGTCTCAACGTAGGCTTAACTTGCATATGTGCAAAAAGACCAGACAACAAAGAAACTCCTATCTGCACATTCATCTGTCAAAGAGAAACAAACATATCTTGTCTATGGCATACCAGAGAACTTAACTGTGCCTTCTGTACCAAAAGAGAAGAAGAAGACTTTCTGCTAAGCGCATCAGCTACCACGTTTGCCTTACCAGGATGATACTCGATAGTGCAGTCGTAATCATTGATCAACTCCATCCATCGTCGCTGTCTCATGTTCAACTCTTGCTACGTAAAGATGTACTTCAGATTCTTATGATCCGTAAAGATATGACACACTTCCCCATACAGATAGTGTCTCCAAATATTTAGCGCATGAACCACTGCCGCTAACTCCAGGTCATGAGTTGGATAGTTCTCCTCATGCTTCATAAGCTGTCGCGAGGCAAAAGAAACCACATGATCTTCCTGCATCAACACACAACCTAAACCTTTCTTGGAAGCATCACAGAAAACAACATAGCCTTTCCCAGGCTCTGGCAAGATCAACACTGGAGCACTGGTCAGCTTCTCCTTCAAACTCTGGAAAGCTTACTGACATCGATCATCCCAAACAAAAGGTACATCCTTCCTGGTCAACTTCGTCATTGGCAACGTGATCACACTGAAGTCCTTGATAAACCTCTGGTAGTATCCAGCCAAACCAAGGAAACTACGAACTTCTGTTGGCGTCTTCGGTTGTTCCCAATCCGCAACGGATTCCACCTTTTTCGGATCTACCTTGACGCCTTCAGCAGATATCACATGACCCAAGAAAGTCACTTCATCTAACCAAAACTCACACTTATTGAACTTGGCATACAACTGATGTTGACGAAGAAGAGTCAACGCTTGAAGAAGGTGTTGCTCATGCTCTAGCCTATCCCGACTATAGATCAATATGTCATCTATAAAGACTACAACAAACTGATCTAAGAACGGATGAAACACTCTGTTCATCAGATCCATGAAAGCTGCAGGTGCATTGGTTAACCCAAATGGCATAACCACGAACTCGAAATGACCATACCTCGTCCTGAAAGCTGACTTTGGTATGTCATCCACCTTTATCCTCAACTGATGATATCCAGACCGTAGATCGATCTTCGAAAACACTGTAGCACCACGCAACTGATCGAACAAATCATCTATCCTCAGCAACGGGTACTTATTCTTGATCGTGACCTTGTTCAACTGCCGGTAATCTATACACAACCACATCGAGCCATCCTTCTTCTTAACGAACAACACGGGAGCACCCCACGGTGACGTACTCGGTCGGATAAAACCTTTCTCCAACAACTCTTGTAACTACTTCTTCAACTCTGCCATCTCTGCTGGAGCCATCCTGTACGCTGACTGTGCAACTGGCTGTGTCCCTGGAACCAGATTGATCTCGAAATCAATCTCTCGGGGTGGAGGAACACCAGGAAACACGTCTGCAAACTCTCGAACAACTGGCACCTCCTCAAGAATAACCACAACGGTATCCACCACGTGAGCTAAGAACGCCTCACATCCTTGTCGTAACAACGTATATGCCACCAAAGCTGATACTAGAAACGTCAGAAGAATCTTCCTATCTCCCTGGAAGGTCCACTTCTCTCCAGCAACATCAAACACTACCTGCTTGGAACCACAGTCCAAGACAACCTTATACCTCTCTAAGGTATCCATCCCAAGGATAACATCGAAACCATGCATATCAAGTGGTATACGATCCACTTGAATATGATGTCCTGAAAAAGACAAAACACAAGATGGACACTCTTCTCGAAGCAAAGAGGAACCATCAAGAGGGGTTTCTAACAACAAGCTATCCTTCTTACAACTAACAGGTAAGCGACAATTTTCAAGCATACTATAGGCGATAAAAGAGTGTGTAGCACCCAGGTCAACCGGAACAGATATAAAGCAAGAAAAAAACATATCAGAATGAAATAACTCCATCTGACCTATCACCACTCGCGGGTTGACTATTGCCTTCGGCTGACTCATAGCATAGAATCGAGCCGTTGCTTGCTGTCCACGACCTCTGCTTCCTTGAGCAGACGATCCCGCCTGAGATGCTAGACCACATCCTCATCCTCTGCTACCACTGGCCTGTGGTCTTTCTGACCTCTGAAAACTCTGTCTCGGCTGCTGCGTCACTTCGACATCTCTATTCGGGCAATTAAGCTTGAAATGCCCGACTTGACCACAAAGATGACATGACTTGTCCTCAAACCGTGGCCTAGCTGGCCCTGTCACTGCCACAGAAGCTGAACTGTGTGCCTTAGACGGTGAAGAAACATAACCCTTCCCTTTACTCAGAGACCACTGAGATGGTACACTAGCACTTCTCATCGCTGACGGTGCCGAAAACCTGGGCTTCTTAAAGCCACCAAACCTACGTCCTTGAAACTGAGCAGGTCTTTTGTGAGACATAGATTCTCTTTTCTCCCTTACTGTCCTCTCGATCCGTCGAACAGATTCCACAAACATAGCAAACCGTTCTCGGTTCTCCAACACAGACACCGGGGTTGTCAACTCAGCACTCAAACCCTTCTCGAAACGTCTAATCCGTTCCTCATCTATTGCTGCCATGTGAGGACAGAACCTCAACAGATCCATAAACTTGGCTTCATACTCGGTGATGTTCATCGTTCCTTGCCGCAACTTCTCAAACTGACTGATCTTCTCATCCAGGTACGTCTTCAGAAAGTATCTGGTGACAAACTCGTGTCGAAACACTTCCCAACATATCACCTCACCAGGCCGCTTCTCTTCCTCGATGGTCCACCAGTGACCAGCACTACCTTTCAGAAGGTAGACATCATGCTTTACCTTGTCTGCTTCGGGGATGTCAAGGATCTGAAAAGCCTTCTCGAGACTTGTCAGCCACAGATATGCATCCGCTGGATCAACCGTCCCAGCATAATCCGAAGCTCCAACTCGGCGAAGCCGCTCGAAGGTCTTCCCAATACCCGATGCTTCTCCATGGGGAACCTGTGCTCGCGGAGGAGGCACTGGTAATCGCTCAACCATGAGAATCATCGTAGCCATTAACTTCCCCATAAGCTATTGGTAAGCATGATGTTCAAGTATGGCTGGGTTAAATTGGGGGACCTCAGGCACCTGATCTTCATGTGCCTGTCCATCTGCTCCATCAACCGATGCAGCATCACTGTACTCAGCAGAGTGTTCTTCATGGTTTCCAGACATCTTGACTTTTCTTCTGCTGAGGGTAGAAGATGTTGTAAGAAAACCTGGAAGACTTCATAAGAACAACTCAACCTAGTCCTAAATCCCTGTAGACTCAGTGAACCTAAAGCTCTGATACTAAAACTTGTGGCAACACATCCCATTATCATATAGATAACAAGGTGTTACGCGAAAACGTGCGAAAATCACCATAACCACATATTATGAAAACACGGGTTAATTAAAACCGATTGCGGAAAACTGATAAACTGTGAAACTATTACTTTTCAGTCCTCATCCCGCACAGAAGCATGTCATATATATACACATACACGAGATCTGATACGTGTCCAAAACTCCAGAACAGCTGTTCATCCATCACATAAGTTCACCACCTGTTCATATACATAAAGGCCCACATCCGGCCAACAACAGGATACACAAACATCATCGATCGATCATCGTGAAACAACGTCCAAAACACTGCCAAGGACCTGAGAGTACAGGGATGACTCTAGACTCTACTACAAAACATCAAAAATAGCAGCACATCCAACGCTTGCCTTCTACTGCTCCTCAAGAAGCTCGGCTGCAACACCACGACCATGACCACGCCTACCTCGTCCACCTAAAAAGGGGTTAAACCAGTGGGGTGAGACAATCGAACAATTGTCCCAGCGGGAAACATAACTCCCCACAACAACTATAGAACCTCAGCAAGATATACTATAGCAGCAGATATCTAATAACAGGTGTAACAAGAGCAGTCTATATAAAACATATTATTCTTACCGACAAGCTTACTCGTTATGCACAAGCATAAAACCAGATATCTCAAGGAATATGATTAGCAAGATAAGTTGTATCCCTATGTAACATGATTTCCAGAACAAGATATAATGTCACATAACCTGATTATCAAGATTCAACATATTACCACATACCTGATGTATATAGAAGTAACTGAAGATATAACAGAATTAGCTACACAAACAAGGCCTCAACCAATGTTTCGTGTTTATCTTAAGCAGTAAGTACTAAACGGCTGTATTACATATTATTATGCCCTAAGGAATTGAACCGTACCGTTGAAATCCAACCTTCAGTTATGAAACCCAAGCCGGTGCCATACAAGGTCAATGGAAGAGCCGGACTCCACGACCTCCCACCTCGTGGTCAGTATACGAGTACAACACAAGCAGGACCGCAGTCACATGCTGAAGTGGTATAAGCCACAGGGTCAGCTCCATAGGCTACCCTCACTCTAGCCCGCCTTGGTACAGGTCTCGGCGCTAGTAAAACTGAGCCACGGGCCTGTTCACCGTGCTCTGAGCCATGAACGCATTCATGCTCCACACATCACATATCCTGAGCCATGGGCCTGTTCACCATGCTCTACATACAAACCTGAGTCTGTAACCGAAGTTACACTCTTACCTCCTCATTTTCAGGCTAGCAGCAACCTACACATATTCAACAATATGTGCTTCCAGGTTAACCCGTAGGAGAACCTGTTTCACCATCACCAAGTCCTGACGATGATGGATCTATGGCCAGGAAAACTACATGATATATTTCACTATGATTAATTAGTATCTTTTATATGGATTGAAGGATTCAACCAAGTTATATAACATGTAAGATATAGCAGAAAATAAAGAACATTATATTATTATTGAAACCTCATCAACCTGATCCATCACAAGGATCCAGCATCACATGTTACCACTTGACCTCTTACCAACCATCCAGATCCATATCAAGGATCATCACATACCATAGGATATCAATCCTTCATCATGTACTGTCACTGCCTCTCAAGTCTCACATCATCATCATAGGACCAACACATTACATATATAATCTCATAGAACAAATATCAAGGTAATGTTACTCATCACATTTGTCACATAGCCCTTTCATGGCTACACATCACCTGCATGGTTAGGATACACAAAAACCATAGATTCAACATAAGGAATATGATCACTATCATGAGCTATCATTCAATATAACCTATTTATCAATATTACACTATTTGATGATCAAGCTCATTAAGTACATTATACCATAATCATGCCTACCCTTATCTCAGGATTATACAAACAATCAAGGTATTCACTTTATATAACAATTATGTTGAGTATACAAAGCAACTACTATTGTTACCAAAATCATTACTGTTACCATCCACTATCATATTTCATATCTTTGTCATTAAGCAACCATCAATGCAACTACCATTTATCATTATCATTAATAAGTAAGCATCAGACTCATATCAATATCATGTCATTACTACTCTTGATACCAATATTACTATTATCAGCCTCATCATCTACTATCATCTTCATTGCTATGTCATTAAGCAAACTATTAATGTAACTGCCACTTAGCCACATTATTCCAAACATTATCATTATTATTACTTTCTCTTACTTAGCAAGGCATCACATTCATCAACACAACTAACATCACCAACACTATTGACATCTTAGTTATCAACAACATTTTCATCATGACTATCATTAATACTATCATGTCATTATTATTGTTACTAAGCAAGGTATTACTACCGAGATTTGGTTATGCATAAGCGTCTACTGTCATGATACTTGGGACCATCACCAAAGGACCTAACTGCCCTCACCTAAGACCTCACAACCCTCACTATAGCTAACTTGCTCGGCTAGGCATGGGAAGGCAGCAACGCTGCGTTGCACCCAACCCTACTGCCCGCAACGCCCCGTCACAAGGCAAAGAGTGGCGTGCGACGCACGACACACCCCATCGAGCAACGCCCGTCACAGCCAACCCTATCACCCGACATCCTAGTCTAACACCTATCTAACAACTTTACAACGGCCAGGAGAGAGAGGAGAGGAAGAAGGAAAGGAGAGAGGGAAGCACTCCTGATAACGTGCAACTACTCATAAGGCCTAACGGCCGGCACTCCCCCAAACCCAAAGGCTTGACGCCCGTCACAGCCTACTCATATCGCGCGTCACAACCCCACTCTCTATCGCCCGACACCACAAGATGCAATGCCCGTCACACTTCTTGCTATGACGTGTAGCTCAACCAACTCAACAAAGAAAGCCCTGTCGTCCACCATAAGGACTAAAGCCTATCACCCATCAAAAGGGGTAACGTTCAACCTTGCCATAACGGCCAACAAAACTATTGCTCACCCTATCGTCCAACACATGAGAAGGGTATCGGACAACCCAAGAACTCATCATGTTGTCCATCACAAGATACCATATCGTCCACCAAGGAGGATGCCCTATCGTCCATTCTCAAAGACAAAAAGGGAACCATGTCGTCCAACTCCAGGATATCGTCCACCACATCCACAACCACGGGGGTATCGCCCAACCCTAGGTCACCATCAACCTCCAACTCAAAACAACACAAACCCTAGATCACTAGGTACCCTAGAAACCCTAACCCTAAGGGTATATCGGCCACCAAAGGAAACTCAAGCAAGGTACAAAACTAATCTACTATGCTAACTACTAACATGTAACAAGGTTATTGCTAGAGATAAAGAGTCAGGGTTAGAAATTGTGCAACCCGCCTTAAGCTCCAAGCTCCGACGTACTCCAAGGTCCAAAGCTATCATCCACCAAGCTCCTATAGGAAGGTGTATCGGCCACCATAAGCAAGATGGAGAGGGATATCGTGCACTCAAGGTGGAGGAGAGACCAAAAGATCAAAGGAGACCAAGGCAAGGGAAAGAGCTACCTATATAGGAAGAAGGGGAGGAGAAACCAAGGTACAACCATGCCAAGTGTCGTCCACCCAAGGGACACTTGTCCTAGGGTTCAAGCCAACACTCTAGCACACCAAGAGACACTTGTCCAAGCTAGGCACCAAGTGTCACCAACCAAGGCCAAGCCACATGAGCGACACAAGAAACAACTCCTGCTGGGCGACACAAACAAGCTACTGGGCGACACACCATGGTGTTGGACGACACAAGACCACCCTAGGTCGACACAAACTTACCTTGGACGACACAAGGCAAGCCATGGCCGACACAAGGCTCAAACAAGCCCAAACAACACATCTCAAGGCCCAAACAAGCTCAACTCAGGCCAAAAGAACTCAAACAACAAGCCCAAGCCTTCGTCTCAACCCTAGAGGAAGCAAAGAGAGAGAAACATCTCACAAGATGGCAAACTTGCACTCAAAACCCTAAACTTGGTTTATTTGCAAGTAGCCCCTCGAACTCTCAACAAAGCACAACCAAACCCTAATCACCACTCAAAGGTGATTAGCAAGCATCAAACCACCAAGGTTAAGCAAAAAAAACAGGGTAAACCCTAAACGCAGGTCAGGGTCCTTACAAGAACCCCTATAGAAGAGGTGAGAGTGCTCCCTTGACATGCTAATGGTGATTTAAAATAGATTCATTAGTAGTATACTTCATTAGTAGTATACCCACATGTTGGTTTTCATGATGAGGTCCAAAAGTGTTTTACCATGAGAATGAGACTTTAAGATGATTAGGACACATAGGGTATGTGGAATCTTGTGGTGGGTAGTACATGGAATTTTGAGGCTGAAATTTATTTAAGGTGGGTAGAACTGTAACATCCCAAAACTTCACTTATATGATTTAGAGTTCTTAATAGGATTTTATGATGAAAATTAAATTATAGAATAAATGGAATAGTCCCAGTTTATAACTTTTTGGAGATATAATATGCTTTGTTCTTTTATGCACTAAACAACTCACCATTATCTATATAAAAAAATAAATGACATATGAATCTTTTATTTTCTCTCTCTTATGATAATACTTCAAGTATAAGTAAAAGATAATGAGTAGGCCCTATATTTGATAATCACTCTCAATGTTGAGTTTTGACTCAGCAAACTTACTAAGAAAAGGATGTAGGGAAATATGGTACAGAGTAGACAACAGAATTTTAAAATTTTATCTATATCATATTCCCATAATCAGTAGATCGTATCAATAACTATAATGTAGGAAGGATGGTTTCGAGGATATACCTTCTCCTGGAGAAAGTCCAGCGACATCTCCTTGTTGTCGTTGATGCACAACTGTCTTGGACAGTGTCTGTGCAACTCCTTGTTGCACTGGGACTCGTTTGACTGTTGGGCCCTCTGATTTGCACTCTGATAGTAGGACTGTTGCAACTCCTCCTGGTCACACCAAAGACTACAACCACAAATGTTGTCTTCTTCAGAAGCTCCTCTTGTCACCAAATGATGGCTGACATTGTCCTCCGAGCGACATACAACAACCTCTCGCCTCTATGGTAGTCCACATGAACTGTCTAGAACTCCTATCATCTTGCTAGAATGATCAGGAACGAGTCGTCCCTCCCATTGGTGTACTTAGTCACCAACTTTTTCTCCCATAATGACAACTCTCAGTTGTTCTCTTCTGTGGCTATCCCTCCCTTATCGGGTGGGACTTGCCTGAGCTCTCATGGTTACCACAACCAGAGAGGACAATAGTTGTCAGAGGAACTAATTCTCAGTTGTCTGTGTTGTGTTCTAGGAAGCCCCCAATACCCCTCTATATATAGTAGAGGCTAAGGTCAAGGTTCCCAGTTGTTATCCGGTACAGATTAATGTGCAGAAGTGGAAATGACCAGAAGAACTCAAATCTTTGCAATAATTCTGGAAATTTTGCAACCTGCATCAGCCGAAATGGTTGTTTGGCAAAGCCAGACGGCCGTCTCACACACGAGACAGTCATTTCATAGTTTCCCAGTTGTACACAAATTTGGAAAAATAATTCCCATCAATGTTAGACATTGATGTCCTTGTGCAACAAGTATTGCTCAAACAAAATGAATAGGGAAACATCTAGATCCTTTCCCAACCAAACTGGACCATCTCTCCCATGCGAGACGACCGTCTCAGTTCAGCCAAATGGTTGTTTGGTGACCTCAGTTGAGTCCGTTTGGTTGGGTCGATTTGTTCCTTTGCCAATTTCAACTCACAATTAGGCCTGACACCCATACGCCCATCTCAACTCTTGAGACAGCTGTTTGGCAATTCCAGATGACCATCTCAACATTTGAGATGGGCGTTTGGTAGTGTTGTCAGCCTGTTTGTTGTGTGAATCAAATTCCTAAACACTTTAGCACTTATTTCAACTATGATTTGAGATTTGAACTCCTCTTCTAGGTTAAGACCTGTGACCCTATAGGTTCCATATTACATTGGTAGTGAGTGTCCATAACAACTTATGACATCACAAGCAAAGAGTGGCGCCTAATCACACATCATTTCTACCCAAGTAAATGGAAAAGTTGGAGAACAACTTCAACCTACAATTTGTGTATGGTGTTACAAAGTTTGTATAGTTCCTTTGTCACTGATGTCCAGATTGAACTAGAGGTATGGAGCAGTCACTCTCATTATTATTCAATATTGTTTCTTGAACCAATAGCAGACTGTCTGAGATATATGTAAGCTCAATATCACATACTGACTCACATGCGCATGGCCATGCTTTTCTTAGTCTCGCTTATCAAGAGGCCTAGGACATCACACTCCCATAGGAGGGACAAATCTCATATCTATCACTCACAATCAATCCCCATGTGTCAAAGTCACCCAATCATCACCGTTATAACAACCCATGTTTTAGGAATGTGTTTTATGATGTCAAAGTGCACCCAATGACATGTGATGAGTGCAATGATTTCAGGTCTAATAACCACAACCATCACCATCACTGTGAGACCTGACTATGACTTCTATTATGATGGCTTCCATATATTAGTCTCACGGAGGATCCGTCTGATACACTGTTCTGTAGCATGTATCTGTGTGATTGGTTTGATATCACCATATCATGACCAATGAGACTCAATCATCAACCAACATACACTTTGATCTTATGTGTAATTGATGTCTATCAACCTTCCACAATAAAATTCGATGAGGGACATAATGAGAGTATGTATATGTACTCCTAACATCCATACGATCTCACTTCTCAGGTCCTCAACTTGAAGACATACATCATTGAGAAATATTACTATTTAGACATTTATTATGTTATTTCATTATCTTATAACTGAACAAACAAAATAAATTGGAAGCTTTCCTTTCATTAATAATTAAATAGTTTACATTTATGCCTTTACAATCATCACATGATTGACTCTCTAGGCATACATACCAACAGACTCCCACTTGCACTTAGAGCCAATCACCCACGAATATTATTTTGAGTGACCTTACATGACCGTCATGCTTCTGCTGTGAAAGTGCTTTAGTTAAGGGATCAACAATGTTGTTTTCAGTTGGTACTTTTCAAATCTTTGCATCTCCTTGTTGTACGATCTCTCGTATGAGATGATACCACCTTTGTATATGCTTTGAGAGCTGATGTGATCTGGGTTCCTTAGCTTGAGTAATACCTCCATTGTTGTCACAATATAGCTCAATTGCCTCGCTAATGCTAGGAATGACCCCAAATTCTGTGATGAACTTCTTGATCCATACAACCACCTCTGTTGCACTCGATGCAGCAATATACTTGTCCTCTATTGCAGAATCGATAACTATTTCTTGCTTGGAACTCTTCCCGCTCACATATCTGTTGTTGAGGTAAAACACGAATCTCGATTGTGACTTGTAATCATCTTCATCAGTTTGGAAGCTTGCATCGGTGTAACCTTTTACCACCAACTCTTCCTCTTTTCCGTAGACCAAGAACTGATCCTACATCCTTCTCAAGTACTTGAGGATGTTCTTCATGACTATGCAATGAGCATCACCCGGATATGACTGATATCTACTCGTCATGCTCAAGGCATATGAGACGTTTAGACGGGTACATAATGCTGCATACACGATTTATCCAATTGTCGAGGCATATGGAATCACACTCATGTGTTCCCTTTCTTCATAAAAATCGGGACATTGAGATCTAGAGACGGGGACACCATGAAACACAGGTAGGTTTCCTCTCTTTGAGTTCTCCATGCATAACTATTTCAACACTTTTATCAATATATATGCTCTAACTTAGTCTGAGAAGTCTTCTGGATCTATCTCTATAGATCTTTATCCCAATGATGTGAGATGCTTCTCTCAACTCTTTCATAGAGAATGTATTTCGAAGCTATGTCTTTATCTTTTGTAAAGTAGGGATGCCATTCCCCATCAATAGTATGTCATCTACATACAATATGAGGAATGTCACTATGCTCCACTAAACTTCTTGTACACACAAGGTTCATCTTCATTTTGATAAAAGCCAAACCCTTTGACTATGTCATCAGAATGAAGATTCTAGCTCTGAGATACTTACTTAAATCCATAGATCGACCTTTGTAGCTTACAGACTCTATTGAAAAACTTTGGATCTGTAAACCCTTTAGGCTATGTCATGTACACATCGTCCACAAGATTCCCATTAAGGAATGTAGTTTTAACATCCATTTACCAAATCTCATAGTCATGATAAGCTACAATAGCAAGCATGATCCTGATGGACTTAACCATGGCCACTAGAGAAAAGGTTTTGTCATAGTCAACACCTTGAACTTGTTTGAAACCCTTTGCAACCAATCTGCCCTTATAGGCTTGGACCTTTCCATCCATGTCGATCTTCTTCTTAAAGACCCATCTGCACCCTATGGGTTTTACCTCTTTAGGTGGATCCACCAAAATCTATACTTTGTTGGTATACATGGATTCCATCTCGTATCTCATGGCCTCAAGTCATTTTTCAGACTCTGGTCCCTCTATAATATCTTTATAGGAAATTGGCTCATCATCTATGACCAATTTGCTGCCTTCTTGAGTCACAAGATATCTATATCTCTCAGGTTTAAGTCATGTCCTATTAGATCTATGAGGTTCCTATGTTACCTAAGGAATTTGAGTCTCCACAACACTTTGTGATTCTCCTTGTTCCTCTGGTTCATCTATCGGTTCTATGTTTTCCTTTTTGTCTCAAACTTCTTCGAGTTCTACTTTCCTCCCACTGATTCCTTTGGAAATAAATTACCTTTCAAGGAATACAACTATCCTGGCAACAAACACTTTGTTGTTAGATGGAGTATAAAAGTAGTATCCCGTTGTTTCTTTGAGATATCCAACAAAATAACATTTATCAGACTTAGGGCCAAGCTTTTCAGGAAACATTTTCCTAACATAAGCTTCACATCCCCAAATATTCATAAAAGACACATCGGGATGGTTCCCATGCCATATCTCATATGGTGTCTTTTGAACTGATTTAGATGGTACGTGGTTAAGTGTAAACACGACATCTTCAAAAGCATAATCCCAGAAGGAAGTAGGAAGATCAACAAAACTCATCATAGATCGCACCATATCTAACAATGTGTGATTCCTTCTTTTTGATACACCATTATGCTGTGGTGCTCTAGGCGGAGTTCATTGGGATACAATCTCATGGGCTCTCAGAATGTCCTCAAACTCTTGTCTTAAGTATTCTCCACCTCAATCAGAATGAAGTGCCTTAATACTTTTGCTAAGTTGGTTATGTACTTCATTCATAAACTCTCTGAACTTTTTAAGAGTTTTTGGCTTGTGTCTCATCAGGTAGACATAGCCATACCTATTGAAGTCATCAGTAAAGGTAGGGAAGTATTTGTACCCACCTCTAGCATCTGTTCTAAAAGGGCCACATACATCAGTATGTATGAGTTCTAATAAATCACTAGCCCTTTCACTCTTGCCCATAAAGGGAGTCTTGATCATCTTGTCCAACAAACAAGATTCACATGTCTCTATTGATTCAAGATTAAAAGAGTCCAGATAACCATCCTTATGGAGTCTGGATATGCTTTTCTCATTTATGTTCCCTAGATGACAATACCAAAGGTATGTTTGGTTTGAGTCATTGAGTTTTTATCTTTGGTATTTACTTTATATACACTTGTCTCTGGATCTATCAAGTATAGACCATAAGACATTAGGGAACTGTCATAAAATATCCCATCTTTACTAATAGAACATCTTCCATTCTTTATAAGAAATTTGAATATGTTCTTGTCCAAAAAAGATACAAATATGATGTTCCTATTAATAGAAGGTGTAATAGCAGTTCTCTAACTCTATCACAAGCTGACTTGGCAGAGATAACTCATAGATTCCTACTACACTGGCAGCAACTCTTACGCCATTTGCAACACACAATTCAACCTCACATTTCTCTAAAGGTCTACTTCTTTTCAGATTCTTCACATTTGAGAAAATGTGTCATCCACATCCGATATTTAGTACTGATGCATGGGTTTTTAGTCGTTCTCACAGGCATATTTTCCTTGGTTTTATGTATTAATTTGTCATTTATTTGATTAATTATGCATGAAATGCTATCAATAACATGTTCTATCTAAATGCATAAAATTATGTGATTTTTATTGATTGAAATAGTTTAAAATTGATCTCGAGTGGTTATGTACGTTCTTGTGCAATTTCAAGTACAATCGAGTTTCACAGACTCGATACTACCAACATCCGAAGTCGGTGGTATCGACTTCACATCAGTAGAAGATCGGAAAACTGGCACATACTCGATATTACCGACGCCGAAAGTCGGTAGTACCGATATCACATCAGAGAGGTGCAAGAAAGGATTCACAAAAACTCGGTATTACTGAGTCCACCGACACGATACTACTGAGTTGGCATCAGGGAAGCAGAGTAGATTGACCCAAAGACTTAGTGCTATCAAGATAGTTTAATAGTACTGACATTATGGGAGGACGTGCTTAACCTAAAAACTTAGTAGTATCGACTGAAAAGTTGATAGTAATGAGTCTACACGATCAGGAAAATCTAAAGGCAACACTCTCACATCATAAGTGGCTCTTACGACTTGAGGGAAGGATGGCCAGACCTAAGGGAGGTATCCGTTTTCCATTACACGACACCATAGGGAGAGGAGAGGAGAGAACATGACTGAAGGCTTCTTCCGAGATGATCAGAGCACCTTTGGTGGGTTATTCTACAGCTGGAAGACATCAGATTGCACGTACGTCAAAGAGGACCATCTAGATCGGCTATTCTCCAAGAGTTACTTTAGTTTTTCTAATGTTTCCCATATTTTTTTGTTTCTCCACCATGTATTCGTCCATGGAAACTATGTGGGGCTAATCCCCTTGATTCCTTAGGATCCGGGAATAGCTCGGATATGCATTGTAATTGACTTTTAAGCATTGGTATCACTTTTATTCCTATTTTCTAGATATAAATCTATGAGATTATCGTGTTCTATTTATGCTTGATCACCATAGGTAGATTTTTAGATCCTTAATCGTTTCAGGAGAGAGGTTAAGGGTTGGAAAAGCATAGATTTACTTATTTACTGCACCCTTTGGGAAAGGTAGAGCGTAAACGAGAGGAGAAACCCAAAGATTATTCGTAAATCACCTAGCAAATCAACCAATTACTATGAAAATGGGATTGGCATTAGAATAGGTAGTGAACTACACTATAGGAGTGGATAGTTCTTGATATAGACTCTTTATCCAGGGATATGGGTAATGGATGTTAATGCGTAGAGTTAATTGCAGTGTTATCCGTGGTGAAACCATAGTCCTGAGGAATTTGTTTAAATCTGAGTTACTTAGTCTTTAATCTTGTTTCATTTCTGCATTCACTTTTAATCACTCAACCCATTTCAATATTTTTACTGGCTTAGCTTATCAGATCATAGTTAGTAGTGGTATTTTGGAATCCATTTCCATGCGTTCGACTCGGGCCTCACAAGGCATGTATTACTCAATGCGTCACTTGCGTATAGTGCACGGTAAACACATGAAAAGTTTTTGACATCGTTGCTGGGGAAACAACAACATCTAACACTACGAGTGTTGTGGTCGGCCACTCTAGGCCAACCCTTTTTAATTTTTAGTTTTATTTCACTCAAGGTTGAATGATAATATCATTTTTGTTTCCATCTTCAATATTGTGTTTTGACCGTTATTTTGCTAGTTTAAGGTACTAGTGCATGGTGCATTCCCAAGCCCATGAGTACGGAGAGACATCTTCACCGGGTTTTGATCAAGTCGAACTCCTTCATAGAGAATGGGAATTCGGAAGATCTATAGACATGTTCAATCGAACCCCACTACCAAAACCTCCTCCTGAAGGACCTGAAACACCAGAGGAACATGAATCAACAGAAATGGGCGATGGGGGCAGAAGAGCAGATGATATGGGAGAGGATCAAGGCCTCTTTGTCTACAAGTCAAAAGGACTAATCAAAAGACAAGCCATTAATGTGGATAGCTACAAGATCGATCCAGGATTGATCTCATTAGTTAAGTCCCAAGATTTTCATGGCCACAGCTCTGAAGACCCTATGACGCACATCAACAACTTTGTTGAAAATTTTGATATGGTCAAGATAGATAGAGTATCGACAACTGTCATATACCTAAAACTGTACCCATCATCTCTGACAGACAACACAAAGTCTTGGTTTCACAATCTCGATGACAAATGTATCGATACATGGGATTAAATGATTGACACCTTCTTCGATTGTTACTTCCCTCCACAAAAGACAAATGACCCAGTAAAGAAGATCCATAATTTAAGATAGTATCCCGATGAATCATATTCTGAATCATGGGAGAGATTTTAAAAAATGTTGTGGAAGGTCTCTCATCATGGTATTGATTTGTTAGGACAAGCAAAGACTTTCTACTATGGTCTGTATAAAGGAGAGAGAACTACGCTTGATAGTACAAGAGCAAGTTTCTTCCTCAACAACAAACCCACCCACTGTCATGAGATATTAAAGAACATGTCCAAGAACTAGACCGGGGTGATGAGAGAGAGCTCCTAGCAACCGTCAAAAGTGTCGGGGAGTCCACTGTCATCTATGCGTTAAATGAGAAGCTGGACCTAATTACTAAAAAGTTCAGTGCTAATGATGGACCATCTTCAGAAGGAGAAGAAGAGGAATGCAAGTTTGCACGCCAACAACAGTGGTATAGGAACAAAGACTACTCATGGAGGAAGAATCCTAAGTTCTCATGGAAGGATCCCAACAAATTCCAACAAGACCCATCTCAGACGCAACAACCCAAGCCAAAATAGTTTGGTGGCCAAGCACAATATCAACAAGAACAAAAGAAGATTGACCGTACTGAAGAAATGCTTGGAAAGATGGTTAGCCAGAATGAATTTCTTATTGGTCAAACTCAAAGAGAACTTTAGAACCAAGGGGCATAGATCCACAACATGGAAACTCATATCTCTCAAATAGAAGAGGATGTGGGCTCATTGAAGTAGCCAAACTAGTAGGGGTTCCCAGCAAACACAAATACGTCTTCTGAAAATCAACAGGTCAAGGCAGTCCTACTCCACAATGGTCGGAAGCTGCTTAATGATGCACCTTGAAAGTCAGATGCAGGTGACGTTACGTGAACAACAACTCAGACTCTGATAGTGGATGAAGATGAACCGAATGTGTTAGCACAGGAGAGGACAACTGAGGAGAAGGATGATGATGTGGAGGGAACAAGAACAAAAGCATATGCCCACCTCACCAGAGGACACCAGTGACCCTAGTGCCTTTTCTAAACAACTTGAAGGCAACAAAAGTAGATCGACATTTCAAGAAGTTCTTAGATGGTTTCAGGAAATTATTTGTCAATATTCCACTCATCGATGCAATTGAGAAGATACCATCGTACGACAAGTTCCTAAAGGACATAATCACCAAGAAGAGAAGGATACTTGAAGCTTATGTGGTAGTGTTAAAGGAGCATGTGAGTGCTTTCATTCTGGGAATGCTATGTCTAAAAAGACAGGATCCATGTTGTTTCAACATTACTTGTTTCATAGGGAAGACCAAGTTTGGAGAAGCTCTTTGTGATTTAGGGGAAAGCATAAACCTTATGCCCTTGTCAACTTTCAAGAAGCTAGGTCTTAAGGAGTCCAGGAAAAGTAGTATGACTATCCAATTGGCAGACAATTCTGTGGTCAAGCCATACACCATTTGTGAGGATATTCTGGTGAAAGTAGACATATTTTCCCTATAGATTTTGTGGTAATAGAAATGCAGGATGATCATGGCAATGAACTTTTGCTAGGGAGACCATTCCAAGCCATGACTGATATGATTTTAGAGATGGGCCGAGAATGTCTAACCATGGGTATCCAGGACGATCGATTTGAAATCAAGATGCCTGAGCATTCAAAATCTATGGGGGATACATCATAGTGCAACATGCTTCAACAAGTGGAAGGAAAGATTTCTCTATTTATAGGGAAGCCGTTCCTTGACATGGACCATGTGATGACTAAGGTAGAAAAGGACACTTTAGCAGTTGATATCATGGAAAACACTAAGGTGATATCTTTAGCCAAAGCAATGCGTTACTTGAAGGATGACAAAGAAGATTATGACCCAACTACCATAGAGGAGGCCAGTGCTGATTCCTTGCTACAGACATATCCAAAGTTACCTTTGGAAGCATGCTTGATGAATATCGTGGATGACAATACACGCAATCGCTGTCTAGAAGAGTGTGTATTGATGTTGAAAGCGGTCCCCTACCACTATGAAAGACATTTCAAAGATCTTTGTAATGACTGCCACCAAACCGATAGCCAAATCGTTACTAAAAAATAAAAATAAAAAAAAGTGGAATAATTATAAGAAGCAGATGAACAAAAATCACTAAAAATTAAAACCATTTTGCAAGGAGATCTTTGTCCAAAACTCATACATATCATGATTCACATTGTATAACATTGCGTCATCTCATCTCGAGGATAACATATAATAGTTTCTTTCTCAAAAAATATACATAAAGCAACATCAAACCTCGAGGCATACAAGCTAAAATCTAAGATTGTTCATAAAACCAAGATGTACTAAATCCAAGGATATGAGAGTACAAAGACGACACATAGGAATTCTATCTACAAGACACGATAGATAATACACTCAACCTGAGCTGTCACTACTGTTGTTGTTCTCCCTATGTAGTACGATCTCATTCCCCCTCGTGCACGTCCACCTAAAAAAATGTAGATCCCACAGGGTGAGACAATTGTCCCAATGAGAGATATAACTCTCTGCCAACAATGTTATTATCACAGGTAAATAGTATTAAACTGAGTAGAGGATAAGAATTTTAGAACATTCTCATCTTTTAAAGCATTGCAACTATCTATGATAGAGCAATAAATCATCTATTCACTATATAAGGAATATGAAGAACACATATATCATTTACCCATCGTACTATATCAACATCTCAAGCTTATCCTGTGATACTCATTACCATGGTATGCCATCCATGAATCATTCTCATTTCTATCTGTTGGCCTCAACCAATATGTTAATCAGATATTGAATTATACCAATCATGTGAATATACATCATCATCATCTATCTAGATATTGTCTTTGCCAATCCTGTGAGGTTATTCCAGGCATTGGACTATGCCAATCATGTGCAACTATTCCAGGTATTGGACTATGCCAATCCTATGATATTACAACCAGATATTGGGTTATTACCAATCCTGTGATTAACAGCCAGACATTGGGTTATTACCAATCCTGTGATTAACAGCCAGGCATTGGGTTATTACCAATCCTGTGATTAACAACCATGCATTGGGTTATTACCAATCATGTGATTAATAACCAAGCATTGGTTTATTACCAATCCCGTGATTAACAACCAAACATTGGGTTATTACCAATCCTGTGATTAACAACCATGCATTGGGTTATTACCAATCCTATGATTAACAACTAGACATTAGTTTATTACCAATCCCGTGATTAACAGCTAGGCATTGGGTTATTACCAATCCTGTGATTAACAACTAAACATTAGGTCATTACCAATCCTGTGATTAACAACCAGGCATTGGGTTATAACTAATCCTGTGATTAACAACCATACATTGGGTTATTACCAATCATGTGATTAACAGCCAGGCATTTGGTTATTACTAATCCTATGATTAACAACCATGCATTGGGTTATTACTGATCTTGTGATTAACAACCAGACATTGGGTTATTACCAATCCTGTGATTAACAGTCAGACATTGGGTTATTACCAATCCTGTGATTAACAACCAGGCATTAGGTTATTACCAATCCTGTGATTAACAGCCAGGCATTGGGTTATTACCAATTATGTGATTAACATCCAGACATTGGGTTATCCCAATCCTGTGAAACTATTCCAGGCATTGGAATATGCCAACCCTGTGCATCTATTCCAGACATTGGACTCTGCCAATCCTGTACATCTCATCACTGAATACCACATCACCTTTACTAGGCATTATACCTTGGCCAAGCCATCATACTTATTCACATCCTTTATATAATACAAGTATTCCTCTTATCTCCTTTAAGCATATTCAAAACACTATAGCCCTTATTTGGCTATAAGCATAAAGCATGTATGATTAAGATTTCATTATTATTATTGTATCCATTTATTATTATTATTACATTACTAAGTTTCCATTTCCTAGTTTATTTGAACATTATCATTTATTCCTGAAACTCTTATAAACATCTTGTTACCTCTCTCTAGGCAACAACTATTCTCATGGCTCACAAGGCCCATTAAACATCTTGTCACCTCTCACTAGGAAAAAACTAACCACATGGCTTATAAAGCCCATTAAACATCTTTTCATCTCTCACTAGGCAACAACTAATCACATGGCTCACAAGGCCCATTAAACATCTTATCACCTCTCACTAGGCTACAACTATCAGGGTTAGGGTTTCCCTTTATAGCCGAATAGTGTTTCAAGTTCATATTATCAATCCAAACCCTAATTTATTGCTCCACACATCTAGGATCATACATTAATATCATAAATATTCAATCATACTTATTTATTCTCATTATTTATCATTAAATGATTATCAACACAAAGTATGAGTTTCTCTCTTATCCTTACTAGGATATTGATTACTTCATACTTTATTAAGTTGGATCAACCTTTCCTTCAAGGTACATTAGAATACTTAATCAATATTCATTAAACTCCATACCTCTTAATGTATGACTTGATATAAGACACTTCATGTGTTACTTCATCAAGTACATTGCATCTAAGGTGCTTTCCTTCATATGGGTTTTGAGGTGCTTCCACCATATCAGGTATGAGGTGTGTGCTTCCTACCCATATAACTTTAGAGGTGTATGTGTGCTTACCATATCGGGTATGAGGTGTATGTGTGCTTACCATATCACCCTTGAGGTGTATGTGTGCTTACCATCTCAGGGTTGAGGTGTATGCTTGCTTCCATATCACTTTAGAGGTGTATGTGTGCTTCACACCATATCAGGCAAAGAGGTGTATGTGTGCTTCACACCATATCGGGCAAAGAGGTGTGTTCTTTCTCACCATATCACTTTAGAGGTGTATGTGTGCTTCACACCATATCGATCAAAGAGGTGTGTGTGTGCTTCACACCATATTAGGCAAAGAGGTGTGTGTGTGCTTCACACCATATCGGGCAAAGAGGTGTGTGCTTAACCCAATATCATTTTTGAGGTGTTTTATTGACCTCATATCGTGAAAGAGGTGTATTCTACACCACTATATCGTGAAAGAAAGTATAAAATCATATCCATATCATTTTAGTGAAGTAGGTGCATCACCATATCGGGTTAGAGGTGCTTACTTGTGTGCTTGAACCCGATATCACTTTATAAGGTGATACCATCTTCTTCAAGCTCTAGACCTTCTTTCTAACTATTAAAGTTCATGGAAACATGTATAAGAAACTACTAGAACTCATAATGTCATCAACTATTTCAGAAAATTTTAGAACTAAAAGTAGATCATTAAGTATAGCAATTTAGGTGATGAATAATAACATGGCTGAGTTCAAGTTATATAACCCACCTCAAGAACAACTTTAAAGCTCCAAGATCCAAAGATACACATTCCTAAGGTTGAAGATGACTTATAAAAAGTCCAAGGCTCGTTCAAAACTCCTTCATATACAAGGAATCACCATAGATAAACAATTGGTGAAGAAGAAAATAAAGGAAGATCATAACCCTAGATTCATGATTCAATCCAAGGTTGAAGATGATCATGGCCTCACCTTAGGGTTAAGTATTGAGCTCCTTCTTGATACATAGAACATTTTCACGATACCCTACTACCCTTGCATGATATGCCATCACTTGTGGCCGATATCCCCCTCATTTGTGATTGAAACACTCCACTATGGCCGATATCACCTCACTAGGCCGATATCACCCTACTTGGCCGATATGAACTTGCTATGGATGATACCCAAGGCGCTATGCATGATACCAATTCACTCCTACATGACACAAAGGCTCAATGCTCGATATCTAAGAGCAAGGAGGTGGTAGGATTCGAAAAAGTTCACTAAGGGGTGAAAGAAGGGGTATATATACTTGTTGTTCATGAAGAAGTGTGAAAATGAGGTGTCATCAATTTGAGCTACTAGGTGCCATGTGTCCATGCATGGTTGACACGTGTACATGCATGCATTAACGTTTATCTTGACATGCAAAACACTTGAGAATAATCTAGGCATGAATTTTTGTCCATTACTTATCCCTTTGAATAAAATATATCAACAAAATCACCACTTTATTCACAATCCGATACAACTTTTCTAAGTTGTAAACCGATACACTTCACCTCCTTGAGGTGATTTGCACGTCATGGGATTTTTCAAGAGTCCAAAAAACGATACGAGACTCATAATATGGCTTCTTGGCCGATATGCACTCATATATAAGCTTTTCAACTTGATACAACTCAAGTTAGGGTTTCATATTCAACCCCTTTCTTGGTCATTTCATCACCAAGAGTACCATCACTCATAATTGATTCAAACATGGTGCCTCATTATTTATCTCTCCTATAAATGATACTAGGAGGGAGTAGGGACACTCTAGAGGTGGTAATTTTCATATCAACCCTACATTTTGGGTAAATTACAACTTGCACCAAAATTGGTACACAAGTCACCAACATTATTCAAACAAGTTCAAACTTGGAATTTAGGCTTTCCACAAGCCACCACCTTATATAATTCTCTATATAATGATGCTAAAACACATGATTCATGTTCAAAATATGACAAATTGCAATATAACCCCTCATCTTAGGTAAATTGCATTTTGGTCCAAAACATGAGAACATTGCTCAAACATAATTCAAATAGGACCACATTTGAAACATAAGTTTGTTACCTGATAGAAAAACACTTTATAGGATTATATTCAAGTTCTAAGCAACTTCACTTAGCCAAAACAAATAGGGTTACCTCATAACCCAGGTCAGGGTCATTACAAATTATAAACCCCTAACAAGGATTTCGTCCCCAAAATCCCAGGTAAAGGGAGACATATATTATTCATTCATTATATCATCAAGTATCCACATAACATATTTATGTCATGGAGATACCATAGAAATTTGATCAACATAAAGTTCTTCCACACAGGGTTATCATAGAATCTGTCACACATGACACATACTCCACTATCTTTTTCATTATTGACTGTAGAGTCAACTATGTGTCAGGTAACATTTTTCTTAGTCAGAGAATCATTATACATACCTTATTTAACTCAGGTATCAAACCTCACTGATTTGTCACCTTCTCAACTTACAACTTATGTGATAAGATTCTTGATTCTGAGGAGTCTTCCATACTTCTCATCCAGTTTAGCATTTCACTTTCAAGGAAAGACCAGAGTTATGTTCTATCCCCCACTTGGGACTACAAGTATTATCATGCATCTGTGTGCCACTCAATATCTACTGACACAACACTAGAATTTCTTATGACTTGTATCAATTATCCCTTTAGCTATTTATTTTTCTTCTCATAAGGAGAGGTTATTTATTAAAGAAGAACTATCTCAGAGGTATCTTTAGATGTTATGTATAAGCTGCCTCAACAAATCTAGATAGGGATATTCTAAGGAATTATTTTTAGCTTGATAAGATTTTCCCAAAATGATTCTACAATTATTCCTTCAACTCATACATCCTTTTGGATGTCATGTTTATGCAGAGCATAAACCCCTAACATATGGTATCCATACTACATTATGTAACTAGATTACTCTCAAAGTTGGCCCTTCTAGGTAACCAAGCGTTATTCATCTTATCAGGAGTCATGTTCCCATCTTCTAATATCATTGAAAGTCCTTGGATACTAGGATTCTTTACCTTGGTATACATTATATGCGCTAAAAGCACATCACATCATCATCCTTTCCATCCTAGGTTGTTATTACTAAAACTAAACATAGGACCTTTCTTTAATCTTGGGATATCACTTAACACATATACTTTGTCTCACAACTAAGATCCAAGACTAGTTGATACTTTTCAAAGTATCCATCTATAGATTTCTTCTAATCCATGTACATCAAGTGTCATAAGACTTACTTTATTGTCATGTCCCGAAAGGGAAAGAGCACAAGGAAACATAGTCCTTTTTATTGCCCCATTATTATTCAAGTTTATTTACTTAAAGAAAAGATATTATCACCTTCTTCGAGTATTACATGAACTTTTAATTATTCATGCATCATTAAATCTTATTTCCTCTTAGGTTCCTTACCTTCAACATAGGAATTATAGAGATGATTACATGTCACCACCTCTCAGTATTATCATCATCATGATTACTAGATCTGGGTATTCAAACCCTCAGTTCATCACTGAACATTGTTACCTCTCATCAGGTAACTATTACCTCTAGATCCTAAGACTAAGTATACATTATACTAAACATCTTCTTTTGTTTATAAGTTGATCTATGATTAACTCAGATTTCTCCATATATCAATTAGGATGTGGTAGAAATATCCATGCCACATCTTTTACTTCATTATGCTCTTTAGATTGTCTCAAAATGACTACTTGATCAGAGTAATCAGAAAGATAACAATCTAAGAGTTCCATACTTACTGTGCCTTCAATAGATGAATACCTGGCCAGGGTATTCAAGAACTGAAATTAGGTAGTATGCATTTGTTTTATTTTATGTTTCATCTTTTTAAATTTTTACTATTTAGTATCCCAAATTTTCTCTAGGTTTTTCTTTTACATCTCTTCCCTTCCTTCATGAAGAGAGAAATTTCAAAACATATAAGAGAATATTGGACTGAATATAAGTTCTCATCCTTCTCATCTCTTCCTTATGTCCTCATAGGACTAATTAAAGGAAGCTCAACAAAAACTACCTTATTATAATTATCAGATAAAATCTAGAGAAGACATATCAGAATGAGAAAACTCTATCTGACTTTCACCCCTCACAGTCATCTAACACTTTAGGTTGACTCAAACATAGAGTCAAGCTGTTTCATATTGTTACTTTTGACTTTTTACACTTTTGGGCTGTAACTTTCGTAAGCCCTGCCCAGTCTGCCTCGGTTGTTGAGTCATTTCTTCCCTTCTTTTTAAAGAAAAGAGTTTAGTATGCTCAACATGTGCATATCTATAACATGTCTTGCCCTCATACCATGGTCTTATTGGTCTTATTACCAATGTCAAAACTAAGTCATGGGTTCTTACAGGTGGAAAGTTAGGACTTTTGCCTTTACATAGTGATTCCTACCCTGGTGCACTAGGCATTTATTGCACCAGTGGTACCAAAAACATTGGCTTTTTAGAACAACTAGGCAAATGTCTCTAGAATTATAGAGACCTTTCCTTAATTATCAGCTTATTGCCCCTCCTTGGGCATTTCCATCACAGATATACTATATGTCTATACTTATGGCAGAGTCTATTTTCTTGCCATATGTTAATTCTTCTCATATTTTTCACTGTTCAATATGACTATGTCATTCAAGAACCCTTTCAGAACCCAAAATTCTGCATTGAGGGCTGGTAACCTAGGTTGTATTACTAGTGTCTAGTCCATTATATTCATCACTGTTGTTTTAAACTGCCTATCAAGAGCATAAACATAGGATTCTTTATCCTGATCGGATCATGATGGGAATTCTCAGGCACTCATTCTTCTTGCCTGATCCCTTGCACCCTTTCCTAGTGCAACAACATTGCCCTCAACAATGTGTTCCTCGTGTTCTCCAGTCATTTATAAACTTCACCTTTTCTTCTGCATAAGCAGAAGTTACTATAGGGTATACTGGAGGACACTAAAACAAACTCAACACCTTAGTCCTATGTCTCTGTAGACTCAGCGAACCTTAAGCTCTGATACCAAACTTGTAACGACCACCATCAAACTGATAGCCAAATCATTACTAAAAATAAAAAAATAAAAAAATGCAGAATAATTATAAGAAGCGGATTAACAAAAATCACTAAAAATTAAAACCATTTTGCAAGGAGATCCTTGTCCAGAAAACTTTTACTGAAAGATCCAAAACTCGTACATATCATGATTCACATTGTACAACATTGCGTCATCTCATATAGAGGATAATATATAACAGTTGCTTTATCAAAACATATACATAAAGCAACATCAAACCTCGAGGCATACAAGCAAAAATCTCAGATTGTTCATAAAACTAACACATACTAAATCCAAGGACCTGAGAGTACAGAGACGACACATAAGACTTCTATCTATAAGACACGACAGATAGTACAGTCAACCTAAGCTATCACTACTGTCCCTACTATTGTTGTTCTCCCTCTATAGTACAGTTTCATTCCCCCTTGTGCACGTCCACCTAAAAAAATGTGGATCCCATGGGGTGAGACAATTGTCCCAGTGAGAGATATAACTCTCCCCCAACAATGTTATTATCACAGGTAAATAGTATTAAATTGAGCAGAGGATAAGTAGTTTAGAACATTCTCATCTTTTAAATCATTGCAACTATCTATGATAGAGAAGTAAATCATCTATTCACTTTATAAGGATTGTGAAGAACATGTATATCATTTACCCATCATACTATATCAACATCTCAAGCTTATCCTGTGATACTCATTATCATGGTATGTCATCCATGAATCATTCTCATTTCTATCTGTTGGCCTCAGCCAATGTGTTAATCAAATATTGAATTGTACCAATCATGTGAATATACATCATCATCTGTCCAGGTATTGGCTTTGCCAATCCTATGAGGTTATTCCAGGCATTTGACTATGCCAATCTTGTGCAACTATTCCAAGTATTAGACTATGCCAATCCTGTGATATTACAACCATGCATTGGGTTATTACCAATCCTGTGATTAACAACCAGTCATTGGGTTATTACCAATCCTGTGATTAACAACCAAGCATTGAGTTCTTACCAATCCTATGATTAACAGTCATTCATTGGGTTATTACCAATCCAGTGATTAACATCCAGGCATTGGGTTATTACCAATACTGTGATTAACATCCAAGCATTGGGTTATTACCAATCCTGTGATTAACAACCATGCATTGGGTTATTACCAATCCTGTTATTAACAACCATGCATTGGGATATTACCAATCCTGTGATTAACATCCAAGCATTGGGTTATTACCAATCCTCTGATTAACAACCAGGCATTGAGTTATTACCAATCCTATGATTAACAACCAGGCATTGGGTTATTACCAATCCTATGATTAACAACCAGACATTGGGTTATTACCAATCCTGTGATTAACAGCCAGACATTGGGTTATTACCAATCCTGTGATTAAAAACCAGACATTGGGTTATTACCAATCCTGTGATTAATAGCCAGGCATTGGGTTATTACCAATCCTGTGATTAACATCCATACATTGGATTATTACCAATCCTGTGATTAACAACCAGGCATTGGGTTATTACCAATCCTATGATTAACAGGCATACATTGGGTTATTATCAATCCTGTGATTAACAACTAGGCATTGGGTTATTACCAATCCTGTGATTAACATCCAAGCATTGGGTTATCCCAATCCTGTGAAACTATTCCAGGCATTGGACTATGCCAACCCTGTGCATCTATTCCAGGCATTGGACTCTGCCAATCTTGTGCATCTCATCACTGAATACCTCATCACCTTTACTAGGCATCATACCTCGGCAAAGCCATCATACTTATTCACATCCTTTATATAATACAAGTATTCCTCTTATCTCCTTTAAGTATATTCAAAACACTATAGCCCTTATTTGGCTATAAGCATAAAGCATGTATGATTAATATTTCATTATTATTATTGTATCCATTTATTATTATTATTACATTACTAAGTTTCCATTTCCTAGTTTATTCGAACATTATCATTTATTCCTGAAACTCTTATAAACATCTTGTCACCCCTCTCTAGGCAACAACTATTCTCATGAATCACAAGGCCCATTAAACATCTTATCACCTCTCACTAGGAAACAACTAACCACATGGCTCACAAAGCCCATTAAGCATCTTGTCACCTCTCACTAGGCAACAACTAATCACATGGCTCACAAGGCCCATTAAACATCTTGTCACCTCTCACTAGGCAACAACTATCAGAGTTAGGGTTTCCCTTTATAGCCGAATAGGGTTTCAAGTTCATATTATCAATCCAAATCCTAATTCATTCCTCCACACATCTAGGAGCATACATTAATATCATAAATATTCAATCATACTTATTTATTCTCATTATTTATCATTAAATGATTATCAACACAAAGTATGAGTTTCTCTCTTATTCTTACTAGGATATTGATTACTTCATACTTTATTAAGTTGGATAAACCTTTCCTTTAAGGTATATTAGCCTACTTAATCAATATTCATTAAACTCCATACCTCTTAATGTATGACTGTGTTACTTCATCAAGTACATTGCATCTAAGGTGCTTCCCTTCATATGGGTTTTGAGGTGCTTCCACCATATCGGGTATGAGGTGTGTGCTTGCTACCCATATCACTTTAGAGGTGTATGTGTGCTTACCATATCAGGTATAAGGTGTATGTGTGCTTACCATCTCGGGTTTGAGGTGTATGCTTGCTTCCATATCACTTTAGAGGTCTATGTGTGCTTCACACCATATCGGGCAAAGAGGTGTATGTGTGCTTCACACCATATCGGACAAAGAGGTGTGTTATTTCTCACCATATCACTTTAGAGGTGTATGTGTTCTTCACACCATATCAGGCAAAGAGGTGTGTGTGTGCTTCACACCATATCAGGCAATGAGGTGTGTGTGTACTTCACACCATATCAGGCAAAGAGGTGTGTGCTTAACCCAATATCTTTTTTGGAGGTGTTTGATTGACTTAATATCGTGCAAGAGGTGTATTATACACCACCATATCGTGCAAGAAAGTATAAAATCATATCCATATGATTTTAGTGAAGTAGGTGCATCACCATATCGGGTTAGAGGTGCTTGCTTGTGTGCTTGAACCCGATATCACTTTATAAGGTGATACCATCTTCTTCAAGCTCTAGACCTTCTTTCTAACTGTTAAAGTTCATGGAAACATGTCTAAGAAACTACTAGAACTCATAATGTCATCAAGTATTTCAGAAAATTTTGGAATTAAAAGTAGATCATTAAGTATAGCAATTTAGGTGATGAATAATAACATGGCTGAGTTCAAGTTATATAACCCACCTCAAGAACAACTTCAAAGCTCCAAGCTCCAAAGATACACGTTCCTAAGGTTGAATATGACTTATAAAAAGTCTAAGGCTCGTTCAAAACTCCTTCATATACAAGGAATCACCATAGATAAGCAATTGGTGAAGAAGAAAAGAAAGGAAGATCATAACCCTAGATTCATGCTTCAATCCAAGGTTGAAGATGATCATGGCCTCACCTTAGGGTTAAGTATTGAGATACTTCTTGCTCCTTAACACCTTTTCACGATACCCTACTACCCTTTCACAATATGCCATCACTTGTGGCTGATATCCCCCTCATTTGTGATCAAAACACTCCACTATGGCCGATATCACCTCACTAGGCCGATATCACCCTACTTGGCCGATATGAACTTGCTATGGACGATACCCAAGGCCCTATGAATGATAAAACTTCACTCATGCATGAAAAAAGGCTCCATGCACGATATCTAAGAGCAAGGAGGTGGTAGGATTCGAAAAAGTTCACTCAGGGGTGAAAGAAGGGGTATATATACTTGTTGTTCATGGAGAAGTGTGAAAATGAGGTGTCATCAATTTAAGCTACTAGGTGCCACATGTCCATGCATGGTTGACACGTGTACATGCATGCATTAAAATTTATCTTGACATTAAAAGAACTTGAGGATAATCTAGGGATGAATTTTCATCCATTACTTATCTCTTTGAATAAAATATATCAACTAAATCACCACTTTATTCACAACCAGATACAACTTTTCTAAGGAAGTTGTAAACCAATACACTTCACATACTTGAGGTTATTTGCACGTCATGGGATTTTCCAAGAGTCCAAAAAATTATATGGGACTCCTCCTATGGCTCCTTGGCCGATAGGCACTCATATATAAGCTTTTCAACTTGATACAACTCAAGTTAGGGTTTCATATTCAACCCCTTTCTTGGTCATTTCATCACCAAGAGTACCATCACTCATAATTGATTCAAACATGGTGACTCATTATTTCTCTCTCCTATAAATGAAACTAGGAGGGAGTAGCGACACTCTATAGGTGGTAATTTTCATATCAACCCTACATTTTGGGTAAATTACAACTTGCACCAAAATTGGTACACAAGTCACCAACATTATTCAAACAAGTTCAAACTTGGAATTTAGGCTTTCCACAAGACACCACTCTGCATAATTATCTCAATAATGATGCTAAAACACATGAGGCATGTTCAACATATGAAAAATTGCAATATAACCCCTCATCGTTGGTAAATTGCATTTTGGTCCAAAACATGAGAACATTGCTCAAACATAATTCAAACATGACCAAATTTGAAACATAAGTTTGTTACCTGATAGAAAAACGCTTTAGAGGATTATATTCAAGATCTAATCAACTTACTTAGCCAAAACAAATAGGGTTACCTCATAACCCAGGTCATGGTCATTACAATCTTGGACTACCTCCTCCGCCATTGGTCCCATCTCTGTTGAGCCCACTTGAGTTAGAGTTGAAGCCATTGACACCACATTTAAAGTATGTCTTCTTGGCCACAAAAGAAAAGCTACCAGTGATTATGTCATCATCCTTGAGAAGTGAAGAGGAGAAGAAATTACTTGTTGTGCTAGAGAACGACTGAGCCGCATTTGGGTGGTTGATAGAAGATATAAAGGGAATCTCTCCTAGTTTGTGCCAACACAAAATCTGGCTGGAAGAGGGAGCCAAGGTGATATTTCAACATCAGAGGCGAATCAATCTCATCATGACCAATATAGTGAAGAAAGAAATGGTCAAGATCCTATCGGCATGTATCATTTATGCTATTTTGGATTCTATGTGGGTTAGCCCAACTCAAGCAGTTCCTTAGAAAGGGGGATCACCTTCACAGCTAATGTTGCAAGTGAGTTAATCTCAACTAGGTTAGTGAAGGGGTAGCATGTATGCATAGACTACCAACATTTAAATGCTATCACTTTAAAAGATCATTTTCCTTTGCCTTTCATTGATCAAATTTTGGTGTGACTCGCCAGTTGTTTGCACTTTTGCTTCCTCGATGGGTATTCTAGTTATAATCAAATTCGAGCCAAATGACGAGGAGAATTCTACTTTCACCTACCCTTATGGCACTTTTGCATATAGACAGATGTCGTTTGGCCTTTGTAACGCACCCGCCACTTTCCAGTGTTGTATGCTTGTCATCTTTTCTGATATGGTAGAGCGATGGTTGGAGGTGTTCATGGATGATTTTTCAGTATATGGGGAGTCATTCAATGATTGCCTATATAATCTCGACAAAGTTTTACAAAGGTGCGAGGACACTCACTTAGTCTTGAATTGGGAAAAGTGTCATATGAAGATAAGTGAGGGCATAGTGCTTGGACACAAGGTGTTTAATAAGGGTATGGAAGTAGACCCAGTTAAGATAGAGGTCATATCCAAGCTACCTCTACCGATATCACTGAAGGGAGTAAGGATATTTTTGGGACATGCCGGGTTCTATCATCATTTTATAAAAGTCTTTTCAAAAATTGCTAAACCTTTATCAGAATTGTTAGAAAAGGACGCTGAATTTTCTTTTGATGAATGATGCTTGACTGCATTTGAAGTTCTAAAGGAAAAGCTGATCTCTATGCCCATTGTGTAGGCTCCAGATTGGAGCCTACCTTTTCAACTAATGTGCAACACATCAGACTATGCAGTAGGCGCTGTGTTGGGGCAACACCGTGATAAGGCTCCTATAGTCATATATTATGTATCTAAAACCTTGAATGATGCACAACTCAATTATACTACCACAGAAAAGGAACTGTTGGAAGTTGTTTTTGTGTTTGAAAAATTTCACCAATACCTAGTTGGGGCCAAGGTGATTGTGTAGACTGATCACGTTGCCATAAAATACTTGTTACAAAAGAATGATGCTAAACCTAGATTAATTAGGTGGATTTACTATTATAGGAATTTGACATAGAAATTAAGAATAAGTCAGGGTTGTAAAATGTGGTAGTAGATCACCTATCTAGGTTGGAAAGGATTAATGAAAAAGATTTTGATATCCTTATTGTTGAGGACTTCCCTAATGAAAACTTTTTTCTCTTAAGACCAATGATCCCTGGTTTGCAGACATTGTCAACTATCTAGCATGCAAGGAGATGCCTGAAGATTGGGGATACACATAGAAGAAGAGATTTTTCCATTCATTAAGTTTTTACATCTGGTATGATCCCATTTTGCTTAAATAATGTAGGGATGGAATTTTGAGGAAGTGTGTACCTGAATGTGAGGTTGAGAGCATTTTCTCACACTGTCATTCTCTACCTACAGGGGGCATCATACTAGCTCTAGGATGGTAGCCAAAGTCTTAGAGAGTGGGTTCTATTGGCCAACGATGTTTAAGGATGCTCACAATTTTGTTCTTAGTTGTGATGCATGTCAACGTGCATGAAACATATCTAAACGACATGAAATGCCACTGAATGTTTTTCAAGAAGTTGAAGTGTTTGATCTGTGGGGCATTGATTTCATGGGCCCTTTTGTGTTGTCTAATTATAATCTCTATATATTACTTGCTTTTGACTATGTATCTAAGTGGGTGGAAGCAATTCCAACCCGCACCAATGATGCACAAGTTGTGTGTTGGTTTGTTAAAGATAGCATTTTCTACAGATTTGGTGTCCCCCGATTGATTATTAGTGTTGGTGGATCACATTTCACCAACATGTAATTTGGAGCCTTGTTGAGTAAATATGGGTTGAAACAACAAGTGGGTACTCCCTACCGCCCACAGATGTAAGGACAAGTTGAAATGTTCAATAGAGAGGTGAAGAAGATCTTATAAAGTACAATCTCAACTAATAGGAGAAATTGGAGTTTTGTGCTGAATGACGCTTTGTGGGCATATAGGACAGCCTATAAGTCACCTATAAGAGCTACACCATTTAGGTTGGTTTATGGGTGTGCATGCCATCTACCAGTGGAGCTTGAGCATAAGATGAAATGGGTGTTGAAAAAGTTGAATTTCAGACTGGGTGAAGCAGGTAGGAAGAGACTATTAGAGTTGAATGAGAGACGTGGATTATTATCCCATTGCAAATTCACTAGGAATATAATTTCTAGAGTTTACCAAAACCAAAGTGGAGTAACACCACCCGCAAGTAGATGGATCTTATCATAGTAGTTAAGGATCAAATCCCAAGGGACAACCTTTTTAAGAATTAACAAATCAAAGTAATTTAGCAAGAACTAGTATTTATCACAACAATTGAGATTGGTTTGATTAATCTAAGTTTGAAAGAATAAAAAGAGCTAGATTAAGGTTCTAGATAACAATGGATGGGAATACTAGGGTGGAACTAGGTTTCACCGTCACTACTCGAATATGCACAATCATTCAAATCCAAACATGTATGAAGATATAATTGGAGTTATGCTAGTTTCCCTTTCGGCGTCAGAAACTTACATGAATAGATATCCATGTACGCTTAATGTCTCTTTACTTATGGATCCTCTATCCACTACTCTGGAGACTTTCCATGGGAAGTATCGTCAGGGTGTCAACCAAAGCAAATCAGTATTCAAATCTTAAATGTTGAAGTTCTCGTAGTAAAATATTATAATAAATCACGTAAAGCGAGTGATCAATCCAAAAAACATGAAATAAATGATTGGATATGAATTATATGAGTTCATACAAGAATTGGAACATGAATGAAATTGTAAGAAACGAGTAGTGGGGCTATTCCCCACACCCCAGTGAAGAGACTACTCCCTCAACATGGCGAGATTAATATCACTAGAAGAGGAGGAGGATGCCATCACGGTCATGATGATGGTGGAAGAGGCTTGGCGTCGTGTGTGATGACAAATTTCCTTCCTTCTTTGTCCTTCAAGAATCAACCCTGACTTTCAGTAGAAGCAGGTGGATGGACGACAACACATGGAAGAGATCGATCACCTTGGAGAAGGAGATCGACAACTTTTATAGTTGCAGATGAAGGAGATCTGTCAATCTGTGCTTGGGGTCGATAGGTGTCATCCTTGATCTGATCTCAACGACAACATTTCAACAATTTTGGCTCCAAAAAATCTACGATGAGTTGTACAGTTGTGCTGGGGGCTAATTTATAGGGTCGAGGCTGTCGACCTCTTGTGTTCCGTATTAGTGTCGACCACTTGTTGTCGGTCAATTATTGTGTCAATCTTGATGGTCGAAGGGTCTGTCGATAATGACTTTTGAACTTCCTGTCATCTTTTTGGAGGTCGACGAGACTATCGAACTTGTGGGTCGACAAGCTTGTCAATTGAAATTATGGCTATCGATAAGCGTGTTAGCAAGATTGTGTCGATGAGTCAATTTCTTGTTGGTTGTTGCTCGACAATGATGTCGAGCGGGGGGGGGGGGTTCGACACTGTAGTGTGTCGAGCAGGGAGGTCGACAAGGCTATCGACCTCTTGATTGCTGGTCTATTTTGATGTTGATTTGCATGTCGATCGACAGGTTGAATTTGGTCTTAGATGAAATTTTTGTGTATCGATCTGCCTTCTAAAAGATCCCAAAATCTTGCTACAGAGTGATATAATTCGAAACATGAAAAGGGAGTCAAGAAAAGTATCAAATTCCTACAAATGAACATAAAAACCTAAGTAGATCAAAACAAATCTATCTAATGAAAACTAATCTATATGGATGCTAAATTAGACTGAAAATGCAATTAAAAATGGGATGAATATGCATTCATCAATGAGCTAGATGAATTGAGGATGGATTCTTATGAGAGTTGTAGAATTTATAAGGAGTGAACTAAGAAGATTCATGATAGGCACATATTGAATAGGGTGTTTCTCCCGGGACAGAAGGTTCTCCTATTTAATTCTAGACATAAGTTACATCCGGTCAAGCTGAGGTCCAAATGAAGTGGACCATTTGAGATTGTACATGTTTTCCCCCACAATGTTGTGAAGATAATGGATGGGACTAGGTCATTCCTTGTTAATGGCTAGAGATTGAAGCTTTATTTTGGCGGGGAGGTAGATAAAAGGATAGAAGAAGTGCAACTCATTGCACTCCAGTAGATTCTTGCTCTTAACCTTGTCTAGTCTGGGACGTTAAAAAATGACGCTTGTTGGGAGGCAACCCAACCTTTATTTCTCTTTGTTATGTTCATTTTAGTTCTCTAGTTGTTATTTCATGTTTTATTTCATGAAAAAGGTATCTTGACTAGGGGTAAGCATCGGTCCAAAACCGGACTGGACCGGACCGGACCGAGGACCGAAAATCAATAATTTTTGGACCGTTGACCGGACCGTTTGGTGGTCGGACCGGACCGGGACCGGACCGTTTTGACCGCGGACCGGACCGGACCGGACCGGACCGTTTGGACCGCAATCAGCCTTTTTTAGATGTTTTACAATTTATTTAATTATATAAAGTTGATAATCTTAGTCACTTCTAACAATTATATAATTTTAGTATCAAACATTTATACTAGTAGTACTTATATATGTACTTTATTTTTAGTTATTATAGAATACACCTTCAAATATATATGGATTTTATATAAAAGTTAGTCTGCGGTCCGGACCGGACCGGACCGGTTTTGGACCAGACCGGACCGGACCGGACCGAAGACCGAATTTATCGAATTTATTGGACCGCGGACCGGACCGAAGTTGAAATGGACCGAACCGAACCGGACCGAATTGAGCGGTCTGGTCCGGTTTTGCGGTCTGGACCGAGATTTGCTCACCCCTAATCTTGACTCATTTGTTGGAGTGTGCAAAGCCTACAGAGTCGGTACTACCGAGTCCATCAGTCAGTAGTACCGAATTCATGTTAGGGAGATATATGCAAAAGAAAGGACAACTCGGTACTACCGCGTATCTAAAGATTTTGTGTGCCTAACTGATAAGAACTCAGTAGTATCGACTTCCATGTCAGTACTACCAACTTTTAGCACCCCTAGTTTCAAGACACCAAGACAGAATCTCAGAAATACCAAGAAAAATAGCCAACTTGGTACTACTGACTAAAAAGTCAGTAATACCAACACATGACATCAGAAATCTTTAGACACTCGATTCGACAACATATGTGATCTTCATCGAGCGGTCGGTATTATCGATCCGCGACACAATTTGGTACTACTGACTCTGCGAGATCCACTCTCAAGTCATCAACAAATGTCAGCGGTCGATACATCCGAGCCACAAATTTGTGCTTACAACTTGGTACTACCAACTAAAGTTGGTAGTACTAACTCTGCCCGAGCCCAACTTTATAAGGAGGGGTGGTGAATCCATTTTCTTTACACATTCCTCCTACACTCCTCCTGCAACTCAGAGCAAAGTTGCACCGGGTGCTTCCACTCTTCATCGAGCCTCTTTTTCTCCACCTTCCTTCTTACATCATCACCATGGCACCAAGGAGGGGTGCATCTTCATCGGTGGAGCAAGGAGAGTTGGTCCCCCGACCAACCCGCATTCAACATCCAAACTCGGAGACCAAGAAGGTTTATGAGGAGCTTTTGATGAGGAAGATGCTACCAACGCGATATGGAGATCACACCCTAATTGAGCGAGCGAGCTTCACTGACAACCTGCGTTGGATATGTCAGTAGAAGTTAATGGAGGTGGATGATCCATTCTTCAGCGACTCGCTGACCTACCCGGAACTCGTTTGTGAGTTCTTGGCTTCACTGGAGGTCCTTGTCACCACTGAGCAACAAATAGGAGGTGAATGGAGGGAAATCAAAGTTAGTTTCCGCCTCTTCAACACCAACCACTCCATCACCTTACGGGCATTCAACCACATCTTTAACTGGCCTCATGTCCCAGAACGCTCCACTCCTTCCGACTTCGACTATGACCTTGCATGGGAGTGGTTGACCGAGGTGCCATAAGGTTTTTGCATCAGTTGGCACGTCAACTCCACCATTGACATCAAGCATCCTTTTGCTCAGATTCTACATCACCTCTGCACCAACACTATCTTTGCCCGCTCTCCCAAGCCCAAGGGAAGGTAAAAAAGACAGACCTCTTCTTCCTCTACAAACTATTAGAGGGAGAGCCTATTAACTTTGGGTCCTTCCTCCTCCTATACATGGTCACAATTAGGCGCATGGTGTAGAGGAAAGTGCCAATTGTTTTTGGGGGACTGATTACCCCTATCGCACTGCACCTCCATCTCGACCTGTCTACTCTCACACCAGTGGTGTCTTCAAACAGGTTGGATCTCTGACACTTCTGGAAGGTAGGAATCCTTAGCTTACACTATAACACAGTGTATGCGAGCTGCATGGTGGGGGGAAGGTACCAGGAGCGTAGCCTTCCCGACCCTATTTTCAATCTACAAGGAGTCGAGCATCTTAGGTGGCCAATCAACAATGGTGAGGACAACAATCAAGCTGAGGAAATAGTCCATGACAACACTGAGCAACCACATGACTCCGATGACGATGTTGAGGAGGTGGAGCCCACCATCTCCATTACATGGAGAGCGGTCCCGTGCAAATGGGCCCACACCTACAGTGCCTCAAGTTCATCTGTCCTGCCACCTTCTCAGGAGGAGCACGAACCATACAACATGGCATGTATGTATGGGATGCTACATGATATTCATACAGGACAGCAACAACATCAAGAGATGTTGGCTGGTGTACAGGAGATACAAGGACGGTTGTACTAAAATCAGCAAGCAATATATGAAAATGAACGTCTTCTCTTGGCCAACCAAGAGAATGTCTATATGCGTCTGTAGTGGATGGAGCAATATCAGCAGCAATTCTTCAACCATTACTAGAACCAGGGGTCCTTTGGAGGATACCTGCAACCACTGCAAATGCCATCATCAAATCTATCTTTTTAGGGGATGTTTCCTCCCTATGACCCCAACATGCCACATCCACCACCTCCTCCATTCTGTGCATGGTACCACTGTTCCACCTCTTAAGTAGAATGTTGACTATATGGACATAGTCATATTCAAGCTTAGGGGGGTGCTGGAACAACCATCTATCTTAGTTTTTATTTTTCATCTTATTTTAGTTGCTTTATTTTATTTTAAGTTTATGCAATTATAAGATCCACATCTATCTAGTGTAAACATGGAGCAGTAGATGCATGGTTTGTACTCATAGGTGTCTTTGCAAGGAAATGGTCACATATTTATAGCTTAATTGCAAGAATCTTTCTACAACACCACTTGAGGAAGTGTTTGATTAGTCATCTTTAGGACATAGGATATGAATGAACATCTAAATCAACATTGGAATGTGAATGAAGATGTTGTTGAGCCTAAGCTGAAACATTTAATGAGATCTTAAATGGAAATATAAGAAAGAAACCTTAAGATTACCCTGTACACAGGTCATTAGAGAGGGACATATCATAATCTTATGAAAGGCATTGTCTCTTAGTTATTTGATTCCATCCATTTTCCATCCATTTTTTTGACTCACCACCTCAAGATGAACTCTAACAACCTCTATCCAAATCATAACAATCATCACGCAAAACCACATGAAAGCAACCATTAACTACGAATTACCAAAAATCACTAAAAATTTAAGCCATTTTCCACAAACATCCACTGCCAGGAACTATTCACAAAAAGGCCCCAGGCCATATTTACATTTGTATCATTGTCGGCTTATACATACAACATTCCTTCATATAGAAAGGATATAAGACAACAATTGCTTTACCAAAATGTACACAAAAACAACATTATACATCAAGGATTTTCAGCCAAAAACTCAGATCATTAGTAAAACCAGATATGAAAACTATCTCCCAAGGACCTGAGAGTACAGGGACAACACATAGGACTCTATTCTAATAGACACATACAACACACTCAACCTAAGTTGTTATTGTTGTTCCTGCTGCTGCTGACCACTCTTAGCTATAAGATCACAACCCTCCGATGCACATCCACCTAAAAAGTTGTGGAACCCATGGGGTGAGACAACAAGTCCCAACGAGAGGTATAACTCTCTGCCAACAATATTATTACCACACATATATTGTTATTTAAAGATAAAGATAATGATAAAACAACAGTTACACGAAGCAGTTCCAATTATAATGAGAACAATAACAAGATATCCCCATAAATGAGTAGATCATAAATCTACAACTTACCAATAGGTTATTCAATCTTTTAAAAGGAGTATGAAGAACTTGTATATCATTTATCCATCATGCTATACCAGCATCTCAATCTTATCCTATGATCATATCACCAAGGTATGATGTTAGTGAATCATGTGAATATACTGTCAGGTATTGACTCTCATCAATCCCGTGATTATACAGCCAGGTATTGACATTCATCAATCCTGTGATTATACAGTCATGTATTGACATTCATCAATCTTGTGGTTATACAACTAGTCATTGACATTCATCAATCCTGTAATTATACATCCAGGTATTGACATTCGTCAATCCTATAGTTATACATCCAGGTATTGACATTCATCAATATTGTGATTATACAACCAGGTATTGACATTCATCAATCATGTGATTATACAGATAGGTATTGACATTCATTAATCATGTGATTATATAGCTAGGTGTTGACATTCATCAATCCTGTGATTATATTACTGGTAATCTCATCCCTCTAATATTTTCATCATCATGATCACATGTTTTGGGTATCAAATCCTCAGTTCATCTTTGAACAGTGTCACCTCTTACCAGGCAACAATCATCTCTAGGTCATCAGACCTATATACTAAATCATCACATGCTACGAGGTTTCAATCTTCTTAGTTCATTATTGAACAATGCCACCTCTCATTAGGCAACAACCATCTCTAGATCATAAAACCCATATAAACATCATGCCTATTTTCATGTATTCACATGGCTCACAAGGCCCATTCAATCTATATAATGTCACATCACCAAAGCCCATAGTTGTCTATGCTTATTATTTCAAACACTTGCATGGTTAGGGTCTCATGATAAAAGAGATATCAATTTAAATGTCAGCACCATGTTGTAAAAGAATAACCCCTTAATAAATTTTCAAATATAATAAAATGAAAGGAATATCATATTGTCTAAGATTCCTTAACATTTAGAACACCTCTATTTTACTCTATCATTTTCATCATGGGATATCAATCCCTTAAACTCACCATTGAGCACCACATTACCTCCTAGGAAATTATGTTTTGCTAGGTCATCAAACCTATATACATTCTTTTTGTGAAACTATTATTCCATAGGCCTCTCAAGGCATAATCAAGATATAAGAGATTATAATCACCACAACCCTCATCTGGCTATATCCATAAGATATTCATGGTTAAGATTTCATTTATTGTAACCACTAAATATTATCATCATGCCATTTCAAGTTACACTCCCTCTTGTGATTAGGGTTAGGGTTTCTATTTTCAACTGATTAGGGTTTTTAGGGTTATATTCAATCACCAACCCTAGACCATAACTCCTCATTTCTAGGAGCTTATATTATTATCTTCACATTCAATTGTATCACAGATAATTACTCAATCAAGTTACAACCCTCTCATAATTAGGGTTATGACTTTTATTGTAACCAATTAGGGTCTTTAGGGTTTTATCCAACAACCAAATCCCTAATTCATAACTCCTTACATCTAGGAGCTTATTTCATTGCCATAAGTGTTCAAGTATACTTCATCAAATATCATCAATTGATTATCAACATGAAGTATTACCTTTCTCATATGAGTAGTACAAGTTTCTCTCTCATCCTTGTTAGGATATTGACTTCAACATAATTATTATATTAATTTAACCTTCTTTGGGTTTATCAACCTACACTTATTAAAGTGTATCCATCTCGTTACATTCAAGATGTATCCATCGATTATGTTCAAAGTGTATCGGCCTACACTCATCAAGGTGTATCGACTTATATTCAACAAGGTGTATCGACCTCCATTTTAATCCTTATGTTGACCTAGACACATCCACTTGTGTCGGCCTAGACACATCTACTTGTGTCGGACTAGACACATCTACTTGTGTCAGACAAGACATATCAAATGATATTAGTTTAGAGATACTTAGAGTAGTATCGTTTGTATGGTTCTTGAGGTATATCGGCCATAGAGTCTTGTGTGTCAGCCAAACTATCATATTATGTATCAGCCACTCAATCTATTAGTGTATCAGCTTCATCATCAACTAGGGTATCAGCCACACCATCAACTAGGGTATCATCCACACCATAAACTAGGGTATCGACCACACCACTACTTGGTATATCAGCCAAGACCACAAGGAATGTGTTGCCCATACTTCTACAAAGTGTGTCGGGCTAAGTGTATCACCCATCACACATGAATTGGGCTAGAGCGATATTAGATTTGGAGTGTATATTATTAGGTTTAGGGTTGTCCATTACGGCCTCCACACTCAATTGAGGAAACATGATTCAGTACTCTATCTTCAATAGACACTCTTAGTCATGATGAGCTAGTATTATAAGAGCAGATCGTTTTTATGGTGTCCAACATATCAGCCATCCATGTAATGGTGCAAGTATGTATACTGACTTACTTATCACTTAAGATATCGGCTTGCCTTATTCTTAGTCTTAGGTGACAAGCTAGACAATTAAAAGGTCAACATTCGTATTCACGTAACAAACACAAGGGGGTAGGATTTCATTCCTATACCCTTGTATCGGGTTAGGGTTTTCACAAACCAATATTGGTTTATGCATATTGATTTCATCATCTTCAAGCTCCAAGCTTTCATCCATTAACTCTAGTTCATGGACAACAACCCCATATATCCATTAGAACTTTTAGAACCATTGTTCAAATAAGAAAAGTTGAAGTAGAAACGGAATCACCAAATATTGCATGAATAGAAGGTGAATAATAATAAAGTTGAGTTCAAGTTATATAACTGTAATGACCCTGCCTTCTAGTAACCCCCAATTAAGGGAGACCAGGAGGTCAGAGCCGTTATCCCAATTTCCGGATCAAGGTTCGACAAATAAACATTAATAATTATCAAACTTTACCAGACTATACTGAAAAGCTGTAATAAATAAAATTTTGCATACCTTTGAAAAGTTTGGATTTCTAAACTTCTATCCACTTATGAATTCTAGTCTAACTAATCCTCCTTGTACTTTAATTCATGTGTTCACAATGTGACAATTTACTGTTTGTCCTTTTTGGGTTTGTACCTAAAACGTCGACAAACAAAACATCAGTCACCATAAAGATGGTATGTGAGAGAAACAATAATTGTGCAATTAATAACAACATATTGTAGTCAATTATAGTTTAAAAACCAACTTTATGTTTTAAATATAACTGCGCGATCCATACATACCCTATCCTCTGCGCTGTCCCTGTAGTGGACCTGGATGCTACCTTCCTTATGGTAGATCCCCATTAAACCCCTCATAATTCTACCTAACCGGTGAATCAGTTTCTAGGGTTGAGTCATGTGGCACTACCCGTAGGTAGCCCACTCCTTAACTCATGGCGTGCTATAGAGTATCATGGCACTACATGTGGGTAGCCCAATTTCTAACTCATGATAGCCTAGACCTTACTCTAGGTTACCCTTTTTAGCATTTGCAAAGCCACAGAGGAGGATCCAGATCTAAGACATTTATATATATATATATATATATATTTATAGTGATAATCATAGTCACTTTATAGTTGCATGAAATAAAAGTCATCCAAGCAGTTTATTTCAAACAACTGATAAAATCTCTGGGAATCATCATGAAACTAAGGCGGTTAATCATAAATGTAACCACATACCTGTGATTGCAGATCTTGAGACAGAATCAAACAATTTGTGAAACCTCAACCAAGCAACCAATTATGCACAAATTCCTGAAATAAATATACAAATTTCCTTTTATCAAAATTTATCCAATTTCATCTTATTCCTTAGGATTTCCTTTTAAAATTAGGGTTTTGCCTCCACTTTTGATATTATGAACCCTAATTTCAAAAAAACTATATAAAACCTTTAAAGTCCTCATTTTATTACTCCTAACAGACTTAGGATCATTACTTAGTAACTTTTTTCCTTAATCTGAAATAAACATAGTTTTATCTTCTTTTACCCTAAATTAGGGTTTCTATATGTATTAACCTTCATATATGGATTAAAACCCTACATTAGTCAACTTTGTATGCAAAACGGATTGAAACTCTATTTTAATATTCAACAAGTTAGTACATCTCAATTTAACCCATTAAACCCTAAAGATTCACCCTTTATATTCAATTAGGGTTTCTATTTACCTTTTAATACCCTTTACTATCAAATTAAAGTAATTTTGCAAAATGAGATAGAACTAGATTCCCAAACTATTTTTATATTGTTCCTCATATTTTTTTATGCAACTTTCATATATAAACTTTTCTCACTGGAGTTTTCTAGCTATTTCTATGAATTTCACAAAGAAAAGGCTATTTCTGGATTATTCGATTAGAGAGAGCTATTTACCAAATTTTTGGAGCCGTTTGATCGCTGGTCTGGTAGTCCACCTTCTAATCCTACGCTCTGCATCGCGAGCGCTTTAACCTAGCCGGTCGCCCTTTGTGCCATCGGATCTCCGCGTGGGTTCACCGTGGATCTTCATCTGACGGTTTCTGCTCTTCATCCTCCTCCCTTCCTTTACTCGAGTCAGCGGCGGTGCCGCAGTGGTTCTCTCACTGGAGAGAGAGCAATCGAGTGAGAGAGAGGGTTCTGGGACTCAGGGAGTAGCCGTCTAGGTTCATGAGGGTGTGAGGAAGCATGTGAGGGTCTTTATATAGGACTAGGGGGGGTCTCTTTTAGGGTTTCTTATCCCCGCCGCTGTCTGCTTCTTAGCCCAATTGGGTATTTTGCATAGACGCTTCCAGAGACCAATAAACTAGGGTTGAGAGGGTTCATCTCTCTCTCCCGAACTCATTGGAACTCTTTCCAAGCACACACATGCGCTAGATTGAGTGGAAATCGATGGGGAAAGTCCCCCTTGTACTCATCCATAGTCCGTGTCCCGCTAGGACTTTGACGATGAGTGGTGCCTGTTGGATCAAGATCAAACGACCCACATCCATTTCTCTCAAAAAAAGGAAAAGGATTTTTCCTAATTTTCCAAGATAAATCCTATTTTGAGGATAATTTGAAAAAGAAATAACTCCCAATTTATAAATCCTTTTTATCTCAAATTTTAAGGGAACCTCGTTTATGATTTTATCTCTCATCATGAAAAAATTGGGATCATTATGTAAAGAAAACGAGCCCTTTTCTTCAGTTGCAAGTTAACACTTAATGTGGGCTCTGATCTCCAAAACACAAGATAAACATAGCGGAAGCGATTCGATTAACAGCGGAATACGAAAATCACGATAAATTAAAACTTTTCGAAAACGAGATCTTAAAAACTTGAAATTCCTTTTACAAAAGTAAGATGAACTGTTTACATCTCTGATAAATCACTTCTCGAGTGATTATATACATCATGATACAAAATCTCAAGATTTCAAAATTTATAGATCAACAAACTCCTAGGACCTGAGTGTACAGAGACGACATAAGACTATTCTGACTACAAGACTAGACAGCACAGTGTTTCCACCTGAAGTCACTGTTGCTCCTGAATTCGCTGCTGTTGCTGCTGTCCACCTGCAGATCGATTCCTTCGACCTCGACATCCACCTAAAGGTAGAAATCTACGGGGTGAGACAATTTTAAATAATTGTCCCAGCGAGAGTTATAACTCTTCGCCAGAAGCTTTATTATAGCAACCAAGAAAACATAGGCAATAAAAGCTCTAAGGTAATCAGCAGTAGATTGTTATCAATTAGAACAACAACATTTAAGGAATATGAAAAACATGTATACTAAGTAATGTATCATCAACCAATGTATTTCGTGGTTCAACCTAAGCAGATATGATACGCGGTTGATTACGTTTTACAAACATCATTATGCCCTGCGGAGATGAGGTATACCGCTCATACTCCAACCGATCACTATTAAGTCGCATCGGTATCATACATAGGTCATCAAAAGAACCAGATTCTTATGACCTCATCTTCCTCATTCAGTATGAGGATCAACATGCAGGACATCTAGTGTCTCTGTTACAATAGCTTACCAGGGTATTCTGGTACTTCGCTGTTAGAGTCACAGTGGCAACCTGTACTCTCTTCGCCATCAAAAGATTTCTTGTTTATCTCTCATCGATGCGGTATAAAAGATTTCCTCGGGAGATTAATGTTACATCACCCCGGCATAAACACATAGTGAAGGATTGATAGAATAAAGATACATCTACATCAATTCCTATACTAGGATGTAAGGAAATTCACATCCATATTACCCCACATATTCAAAAGTATGTGCTCCAGGAATTCCCTTAGGAAAACCTATTTCACCATCATTTAATTCCTGACAATGATGGATCTATGATCAGGGCTCTACATGGTATGATTATACTTGATTAGTTAGGTACATTTCAGTATTCTGTTATCATCATACATGTTTTCAAACATTAATCATTAGCATATCATCTATGAAGGAAGAATACTAAATGTAACAAGCCTAACTCTCATCAATTGTCATTTCTCAATATTCTCATCACAAGTCATCTCCTAAAGCATGAACTTGATGGTATTCATGGCCCTCACAGCCTATCAATCTCATAAGATGCTATTAACAAGGCATCAGGATATATCACTATTCATAAAGCTAACAACATGCTTTCAATGAATATAGTATCATCATCCATACCTGGATATGATCATTCTTATAAAGAAACCTTCATGGTTAAATCAACTGATAACAGTAAATAACTTATTTAAAGAAGTTGTATCTCCCTACTCATACAAGAGCTAGGTTTCCCTAATTTTCATTACTTAGGGTTTACTATTCACATTACATGTCATCACCCTAGAATTAGGGTTTACTATTCACATATTGGTGAATTGATCTCTTAACATCACTATGTATGAGAAACATCATCATTAAAGTCCTCAAATAAGATTAAGATTCATCAATTATCATATTTAGGGTTTCCATGATCTCATCTGGTGGATCATACCCTAATCATGCACATTCATGTATATTGAAGGTATTTTACTTGAGTTTCTATCATAATTGGTACTTTCTCTCTCCTCTTACTAGTAGATGGTGATTACACCACTCTAGATTTGGTTAGATTAAGTCCTCTTTGATTAACATAGACCAAATCACCATTATTGAGTGATTAGGGTTTGGTTAGGACAAAGTATCACTCAATTGAACCTTTCAAGGGCATTTTGGTAAATTACCCTTTGATCATCATCATGGATCACTTCATTAGTCACTTAGTTCCTTAATGTCTTAAGTTACCATTATGGTTTAGATTGGATCATTATTGAACCATTTATACCTTCAAGTGGTTAAGTATAATCATCCTTGAAAGTCTATAATTAGGTTAGGGTTTAACCTTCAACCTTCAACCCATTTGAACCCTCAAACGAGTGCGGACTCACTGAGATGAAACGGGTGTGAACCCATTTAAGATGAAACGGGTGTGAAACCATTTAAGATGAAATGGGTGTGAACCCATTTAAGATGAAACGGGTGTGAACCCATTTAAGATGAAACGGGTGTGAACCCATTTAAGATGAAACGGGTGTGAACCCATTTGAAATGAAACAGATGTGAACCCATTTGAAATGAAACGAGTGTGAGATCGTTTGACCTATTGGTCCAAGATTGTTTAGTAAAGTTGGATAAGGACCAACATAGGTATTAACACCCTTTGTCTTCAACCTTGAAACCAAGGTCAGTTCTTCACGAAAAAGCTTGCAAGGGTGCAAAGAAGGATGGGGAAGAAGAAGAACTAACTATTATTTGCACGAATAAAAGTATGCATAACAAAGCAAAAGGTTTAGAATTATAAAACCCGCCTTAAGGTCATTCCTTGAGCTCCAAGCTTCCAAGCTTCAAGTCTTTAATGGTGTCTTGAGCTCCACAGGTCGTCCAAGGGTGTTTCTCCAAGGAAAGGTTGGGAAAAGATGGCTAGAACGAGAAAGCTAAGTAAGAAAACTAGCAAACCAACCTTGTAACATGATATCCTCCATGAATTTGAGCAAGATGATGATCAAAGATTACCTAGAACTTCTTGGCCATTCTCATCTTCTCCATAGCTCTGTCCTAAGTCGGTCTAAGAAAGAAAATAAGAAAGGAAGTGAAGGAAACGTTCCTTTACAAACAAAGGAAGGGTGTATATATATCTTGGGGTCATTCCCAACATAAGGACAACTAGTTTCTCCTTTTCACAACTAGGTCCTTCCTTTCTTTTAGGCACGTCCCCCCTCTTCTTCTCTAAGATAAAACTCCTTCTAAAGCCAAGAACTAAAGGCAAGGAAGGTCAACTTATCACTAAGGTACATATGTACATAAGGGTCTCCTTACTTACATCTTGATGATTTAATTACAAAGGTGTTCCTTATAATATGATTATTCAAAGGAAGTGCCCCATTCATCATTGTTAGTCTAAATGATGTCAAAAGTCATAAAAGATATTCTAGATGGTATATTTTATAAGTTGCACCCCTCCTTTTGGTAAATTGCACTTTAATCCAAATTAGGGTTTTTAAGCACAAGGATCATTCCACAAGCTGCATCTTGATGCCCAGGCTTGGGAAATCCATCTTACCTCATCATATTTACTCATATGATGTCTCATCACCAGAGGAACATCTTAACTTGTGAAATTTGCAAGTTACACCCTTTAACTGGGTAATTTGTACATAGGCCCCTGCATTACCAAATAATTCTACAACATTGTTTTAAAAGGACAGAAATGAAAATGTATGTTCCTTAATTACATTCAATTCTACTTCCATAGGTTGTAGAACTGACTCGGTATCGGGATGACATTTTCTTAGCATAGAAATATGAAACACACGGTGTAGTTTTTGTAATTCTGGTGGTAACTCTAGTCTATAGGCTACCTTGCCAACCCGTTCAATGATTGGATAAGGCCCTATAAATCTAGGAGCTAACTTCCCTCTCCTTCCAAAGCGAAGGACTCCTTTCCAAGGCGAGACCTTGAGATACACTCTGTCTCCAACTTGGAACTCCAACGGTCTATGACGCTTGTCAGCATAAGATTTTTGCCTATCTTGTGCAGTCTTAATATGTTGTTGTATTACTTTAATCTTTTCCGTAGTCTGCTGCATAAGATCAGGACCTAACAATTGATGTTCATCAATCTCATACCAGCATAAGGGTGATCTACAACGTCTGCCATACAAGGCTTCGTAAGGTGCCATATCAATACTATGTTGATAGCTAATGTTATAGGCAAACTCTATCAAGCTTAGGTGCAGATCCCAACTTCCTGTGAACTGGAGAACACATGCTCTCAATAGATCTTCTAAGGTCTGTATAGTCCTTTCTGACTGTCCATCCGTCTGTGGATGAAAGGCTGTACTAAACCTTAACTGGGTGCCTAGTGCCCTATGTAGCTGTTCCCAAAAATGACTTGTGAACTGAGGACCTCTGTCAGAAACTATGGTGATAGGAATTCCGTGCAAACGCACTATCTCTTGAACATATAACTGGGATAACCTTTCAGCAGAATAGGTTGTTTTGATAGGTAAGAAATGTGCTGTCTTAGTCAACCTATCAACAATTACCCAAATGGAATCATGTCCTTTGTTTGTTCTAGGTAGACCAACAACAAAGTCCATGGTTACATGATCCCACTTCCACTGTGGTATGGGTAAAGGTTGCATTGTTCCTACAGGCTTCTGGTATTCAGCTTTAACTTGCTGACACACTGGACACCTCAGAACAAATTCAGCTACGTCCTTCTTCATTCCAGGCCACCAATACATATCTTTCAAGTTTCGATACATCTTTGTGCTTCCTAGATGCATAGCATACATTGAAGAATGAGCTTCTTCCAGGACTAACTTCCTTAGGTTATCTACATCTGGTACTATCATCCTCCCATGATAGCATGCCACTTAATCATCTGATTCATGAAAACCTTCTCACTTCTCATCACCATATTCAGATCTGATCTACTGAACTGCAACATCAACTTGCTGTGCCTCCTTAATCTGCTCTCTTAGGGTGGGTTTGATATGCATCTCAGCCAACAACCCGACAATCCATGACACCTTCATCTGTACATTGTCTTGCCTTAAGGAGATAAGCATATCTCTCCTAGGGCATACTAAAGAGTTTAATTGTGCCCTATCAGAGGATGATGTTACTGATTTCCTACTCAAGGCATCTGCAACTACATTGGCCTTTCCTGGATGGTAATCTATTGTGCAATCATAATCCTTGATTAACTCCATCCAGCGACGTTGCCTCATGTTAAGCTCATGCTGAGAGAAGATATACTTAAGGTTTTTGTGATCTGTGAAAATCTGGAATGTCTCTCCGTAGAGACAATGTCTCCAGATCTTCAAGGCATGAACCACAGCAGCTAACTCCAGATCGTGTGTCGGATAATTCTCTTCGTGTTTCTTAAGCTGTCGTGAAGCAAAAGAAATCACTTGCTTATCCTGCATGAACACGCATCCGAGTCCATTCTTGGAGGCATCACAGAAAATTATGTATCCTTTTCCTTGCTCAGGTAACACAAGCACAGGTGCACTTGTCAACCTCTCCTTTAACAGCTGAAAATATTGTTGACACTTATCACTCCAGGTAAAAGGAACATCTTTCCGGGTTAACTTGGTTAATGGTAAGGCTATAGAACTAAAATTCTTAATAAACCTTCGATAATAACCAGCTAATCCCAAGAAACTTCGTATCTCCGTTGGTGTCTTCAGTTGTTCCCACTGTAGAACAGATTCTACCTTTGTAGGGTCAACGCGAATACCCGAGGCAGATATCACATGTCCAAGAAAAGATACTTCTGGCAACCAGAACTCACACTTGCTAAACTTAGCATATAGCTTATGTTTTCTTAGCAGAGTTAGAGCCCGTCGGAGATGCTGTTCATGCTGCTGAGCATCCTTACTATAAATCAGAATGTCATCTATGAAGACGACAACACACTGATCAAGGAAATGTCGAAAAACTCTATTCATGAGTTCCATGAATGCAGCCGGTGCATTGGTTAGTCCAAACGACATAACCGTGAACTCATAGTGACCATATCGTGTCCTAAAGGCAGACTTGGATATGTCACTATCCTTAATACGGAGTTGATGATATATAGACCTCAAGTCTATCTTTGAGAAGACTGTTGCACCACGCAACTGGTTAAAAAGATCATCAATCCTCGGTAACGGGTACTTATTCTTTATTGTTACTTTATTTAATTGTCTGTAATCAATGCACAACCGCATTGACCCGTCTTTCTTTTTAACAAACAAAACTGGAGCACCCCAGGGTGAAGTGCTCGGTCGGATGAAACCCTTCTCAAGCAACTCTTGAAGCTGCTTCTTGAGTTCTGCCATCTCAGCAGGCGCCATCCTATACGGGGTCTGGGCTATAGGTTGTGTATCTGGGATCAAATTGATTTCAAAATCAATTTCCCGAGGCGGTGGCACACCTGGAAGTTCTTCAGGAAATACATCTTTAAATTCCCTGACTACATGAACTTCAGCAGGGTTAGGACTCTCCATGGTAGTATCTACCACATGGGCCAAGAATGCATAACATCCTTGTCTCATCAACTTATCAGCAACCATCGCTGACACAAGACAGGTGGGTAGAATCTTTCTCTCTCCTTGAAAGATCCATGTGTTGCTTTCATCAGCAAACACAGCCTGCTTGGATTCACAATCCAAGACAACCCTATACCTTTCCAAGGTATCCATCCCAAGAATTATATCAAATCCTTGCATATCAAGTGGTATAAGGTCCACTTGAATGTGATGATAAGAAAAGAAGAGGATGCAGGGAGAGCATACCTCCTGCAAAACGGCAGACCCACTCAACGGAGTCTCCAAAAAGAAGCTATCTTCCCTATGACTAATTGTCATATTGTAGTTACGAATCACTCTCCGAGTGACAAAGGAGTGCGTAGCACCCGGGTCAATCAGAACAGATACAACATAGGATTTAGACATATCAGAATATAACCGTTCCATCTGACCTGCCACTACCCGTGGATTGACCACTGCATCTGGTGGGTTCATAGCATAGAACCTCGATGTCGCCTGGTGTTGAGGTGGTGCTGATGATCCAGCTTGAGACGCTTGTCCACATCCTCGAGCTGCTCCTTGAGATTGCCTTCTCTGTGATCCCTGTTGACTTTGTCTCTGGGGATGTGTCACACTGACATGCCTAGATCTGCAGTCCTTCATCAAATGTCCCACCTTCCCACAGTTGTAACAGCTCCTCCCCAGTTGTTGTGGTCTGGGTGGTCCTGTAACTGACATTGATGCTGAACTGTGAGTCTCTTGTAGTGGTAGGCTTCGTCCCCTGCCTCTACTCGGTGTCCACTGTGTCTGAGCACTAGTTCTGGGTGGTGGAGATGTAGGTGCAGAGAATCTAGGCTTCTTAAAGTCTCTAGATGAAGAACCCTGGAACTGCAGATATCTTTTATGGGTTTGTCTCTTATCGACTACGGATTTCTCTATCCTTCGGATTGACTCAACGAAGGTAGCAAACCTCTCCCGATTCTCTAGGGCAGACACAGGAGTAGTCAAGTCGGCGTTTAAACCCTTCTCGAACCTTCTGATTCTTTCTTCTTCTGTGGCAACCATGTGCGGACAAAACTGCAATAACTCCATAAACTTAGCTTCATACTCGCTAATGTTCATCATGCCTTGCCTCAATCTCTCAAACTGAGAGATCTTCTCGTCTAGGAAGGTCTTTGGAAAATATCTATTGATAAATTCCCGACGAAAATCCTCCCACGAGATCTCCACTCCAGGCCTCTTCTGCTCTTCCATGGTCCACCAGTGACCAACACTTCCCTTGAGAAGATAGACAGCATGTCTAACCTTCTCAACTTCTGGGATGTTGAGGATTCTAAAAGCATTCTCCAACTCGGTTAACCACAGATCGGCATCTGCAGGATCAGCTGTTCCAAAGTATTCGGTTGCTCCGACACGATGAAGTCGCTCGAACGTCTTACCGATACCTTGTCCTTCAGGCTGGGCAGGTGCCCTAGGTGCAGGCATGGGCATCCTGTCGGTGATGTGTGTCATAGTAGTCATAAACTGCCCGAACATAGTTTGAACAGCTGGGTTTCCCATGTCAGTTGGGTCAAACTGAGGTGGTTCTCTGGGTGGCTCAGGTACAGGTTGTTCTATTTCTAGGTTCCTTGCACCTTCTCGAGGCGCAACAACACTACTTTCAGCCTCGTACTCCTCCTGTGGTCCAGACATCCTTAATTATCTTCTTCTCCTGCGGAGCAGAAGACTCTATTAGATAAGAAAGAAGTACCAAGGATGGACTTGACACTCTAAGTCCTATGTCTCTGTAGACTCAGCGAACCTAGAGCTCTGATACCACTTAATTGTGGGCTCTGATCTCCAAAACACAAGATAAACATAGCGGAAGCGATTCGATTAACAGCGGAATACAAAAATCACGAGAAATTAAAACTTTTCGAAAATGAGATCTTAAAAACCTGAAATTCCTTTTATAAAAGTAAGATGAACTGTTTACATCTCTGATAAATCACTTCTCGAGTGATTATATACGTCATGATACAAAATCTCAAGATTTCAAAATTCTCAGACCAACAAACTCCTAGGACCTGAGTGTACAGAGACGAGATAAGACTATTCTGACTACAAGACTAGACAGCACAGTGTTTCCACCTGAAGTCACTGCTGCTCCTGAATTCGCTGCTGTTGCTGCTGTCCACCTGCAGATCGGTTCCTTCGACCTCGACGTCCACCTAAAGGTAGAAATCTACGAGGTGAGACAATTTTAAATAATTGTCCCAGTGAGAGTTATAACTCTTTGCCAGAAGCTTTATTATAGAAACCAAGAAAACATAGGCAATAAAAGCTCTAAGGTAATCAACAGTAGATTGTTATCAATTAGAACAACAACATTTAAGGAATATGAACAACATGTATACTAATTATGTATCATCAACCAATGTATTTCGTGGTTCAACCTAAGAAGATATGCTACGCGGTTGATTACGTTTTACAAACATCATTATGCCCTGCGGAGATGAGGTATACCGCTCATACTCCAACCGATCACTATTAAGTCGCATCGGTATCATACATAGGTCATCAAAAGAGCCGAATTCTTATGACCTCATCTTCCTCAGTCATTATGAGGATCAACATGCAGGACATCTAGTGTCTCTGTTACAATAGCTTACCAGGGTATTCTGGTACTTTGCTATTAGAGTCACAGTGGCATTCTGTACTCTCTTCGCCATCGAAAGATTTCTTGTTTATCTCTCATCGATGCGGTATAAAAGATTTCCTCAGGAGATTAATGTTACATCACCCCGGCATAAACACATAGTGAAGGATTGATAGAATAAAGATACATCTACATCAATTCCTACACTAGGATGTAAGGAAATTCACATCCATATTACCCCACATATTCAAAAGTATGTGCTCCAGGAATTCCCTTAGGAAAACCTGTTTCACCATCATTTAATTCCTGACAATGATGGATCTATGATCAGGGCTGTACATGGTATGATTATACTTGATTAGTTAGGTACATTTCAATATTCTTTTATCATCATACATGTTTTCAAACATTAATCATTAGCATATCAGCTATGAAGGAAGAATACTAAATGTAACAAACCTAACTCTCATCAATTGTCATTTCTCAATATTCTCATCACAAGTCATCTCTTAAAGCATGACCTTGATGGTATTCATGGCCCTCACAGCCTATCAATCTCATAAGATGCTATTAACAAGGCATCATGATATATCACTATTCATAAAGCTAACAACATGCTTTCAATGAATATAGTATCATCATCCATACCTGGATATGATCATTCTTATAAAGAAACCTACATGGTTAAATCAACTGATAACAGTAAATAACTTATTTAAAGAAGTTGTATCTCCCTACTCATACAAGAGCTAGGTTTCCCTAATTTTCATCACTTAGGGTTTACTATTCACATTACATGTCATCACCCTAGAATTAGGGTTTACTATTCACATATTGGTGAATTGATCTCTTAACATCACTATGTATGAGAAACATCATCATTAAAGTCCTCAGATAAGATTAATATTAATCAATTATCATATTTAGGGTTTCCATGATCTCATCTGGTGGATCATACCCTAATCATGCATATTCATGTATATTGAAGATATTTTACTTAAGTTTCTATCATAATTGGTACTTTCTCTCTCCTCTTACTAGTAGATGGTGATTACACCACTCTAGATTTGGTTAGATTAAGTCCTCTTTGATTAACATAGACCAAATCACCATTATTGAGTGATTAGGGTTTGGTTAAGACAAAGTATCACTCAATTGAACCTTTCAAGGGCATTTTGGTAAATTACCCTTTGATCATCATCATGGATCACTTCATTAGTCACTTAGTTCCTTAATGTCTTAAGTTACCATTATGGTTTAGATTGGATCATTATTGAACCATTTATACCTTCAAGTGGTTAAGTATAATCATCCTTGAAAGTCTTCAATTAGGTTAGGGTTTAACCTTCAACCTTCAACCCATTTGAACCCTCAAGCGAGTGCGGACTCACTGAGCTGAAACGGGTGTGAACCCATTTAAGATTCAACGGGTGTGAACCCATTTAAGATGAAACGGGTGTGAACCCATTTAAGATGAAACGGGTGTGAACCCATTTAAGATGAAACGGGTGTGAACCCATTTGAAATGAAACAGGTGTGAACCCATTTGAAATGAAACGAGTGTGAGATCGTTTGACCTATTGGTCCCAAGATCGTTTAGTAAAGTTGGATAAGGAGAAACATAGGTATTAATGCCCTTTATCTTCAAACTTGAAACCAAGGTCAGTTCTTCACAAAAAAGCTTGCAAGGGTGCAAAGAAGGATGGGGAAGAAGAAGAACTAACTATTATTTGCACGAATAAAAGTATGCATAACAAAGCAAAAGGTTTAGAATTATAAAACCCACCTTAAGGTCGTTCCTTGAGCTCCAAGCTTCCAAGCTTCAAGTCTTTAATGGTGTCTTGAGCTCCACAGGTCGGCCAAGGGTGTTTCTCCAAGGAAAGGTTGGGAAAAGATGGCTAGAACGAGAAAGCTAAGTAAGAAAACTAGCAAACCAACCTTGTAACATGATATCCTCCATGAATTTGAGCAATATGATGATCAAAGATTACCTAGAACTTCTTGACCGTTCTCCTCTTCTCCAGAGCTCTGTCCTAAGTCGGTCTAAGCAAGAAAATAAGAAAGGAAGTGAAGGAAACGTTCCTTTACAAACAAAGGAAGGGTGTATATATATCTTGGGGTCATTCCCAACATAAGGACAACTAGTTTCTCCTTTTCACAACTAGGTCCTTCCTTTCTTTTAGGCACGTCCCCCCTCTTCTTCTCTAAGATAAAACTCCTTCTAAAGCCAAGAACTAAAGGCAAGGAAGGTCAACTTATCACTAAGGTACATATGTACATAAGGGTCTCCTTACTTACATCTTGATGATTTAATTACAAAGGTGTTCCTTATAATATGATTATTCAAAGGAAGTGCCCCCTTCATCATTGTTAGTCTAAATGATGTCAAAAGTCATAAAAGATATTCTAGATGGTATATTTTATAAGTTGCACCCCTCCTTTGGGTAAATTGCACTTTAATCCAAATTAGGGTTTTTAAGCACAAGGATCATTCCACAAGCTGCATCTTGATGCCCAGGCTTGGGAAATACATCTTACCTCATCATATTTACTCATATGATGTCTCATCACCAGAGGAACATCTTAACTTGTGAAATTTGCAAGTTACACCCTTTAACTGGGTAATTTGCACATATGCCCCTACATTACCAAATAATTCTACAACATTGTTTTAAAAGGACAGAAATGAAAATGTATGTTCCTTAATTACATGCCAAAAGATAATCACAAAGATTTAATTACATATTTAGGCAAAACACCTAGGGTTAACTCATAACCCAGGTCAGGGATGTTACACTTAATTATTCATATTTTCCACATATTTTTATTTCCTTTGCCATTATATTATTATCCTAAGGTCCTTGAACATCAAGGAACCTTAATATTTGGAAATTCCATCTTGGAAAATATTCCCTAGCCTTTTATTCTTATTTTATCTATTTTCTTGTTTATTCCTTTATCCAATTGGATTCCTTTTCCTTTTCCTTTTTTTTCTTTTTCTTTCAATTGGGCTCAATAGCCAATATGGCCCATTAAGAATACATACAAGGCTATCATACATGAAATTCATTCAAATCAAACCATTAAATCAACCATTGATTTCATTTATCTTTTAAAAGGAGATTTACAAATCTCATTACATGATTTAGAAAAAATGGGGTTATAATAATAACCCACCTCAAGATCAACACTAAAGCTTAAAGCTTCAAAGGTCCACATTCCCAATGTTAAATATGACTTGATCTTGAGAGCCCAAGACTTGATCATAACACCTCCATTCGAGAGAGTAGGACCACTCTAGAAGTGGTAAATTTCACATAAACCCCATATATGGGGTAAGTTGCAAGTTGCACCAAAACTAGCACATAAAGCACAAACATCAACCATACAGGCTCAACATCAAATTTAGGCTTTCCACAAGGCGCCCCTTAGCATCATGCTCTCTCTTATGATGATAAAGTACTAAGGAACACCCATAATGTGACATATTGCAAGATACCCCCTTATCTTGTCTAAATTGCATTTTGGTTCAAAACAAGCAAACATTGCTCAAACAACATTAAAACATGACCAAACTTGAAACTTGAGCTCACCTTTGAAAAACCACTAGAGTGGGGGGGTGAATAGGGTTTTATGGTTATTTTAATAATAATTCAACCAAATTAAGCAACCACAAAAATATTGGACAAGGGGACAAGGATTTAGAGTGGTTCCAACCTTAGAAAATACTAAGGCAGTCAATCCACTACCCGGTTGCTTACCCAACCAGGATTTTGAAAGAATTAAATTTATTACCTCGCAAGGATATTACATAAAATTACAATTCTTTCACCAAACCCTTTGGACAGCCTTCACCTAGAAGTAGTTGCACCAACCTTGAAGCAGCCTTCTTGAAGTAACTTCAAGCTCCCCCTTGAAGTAGCCTTCCTCTTGAAGTAGCTTCCCGTTGCAACAACCTTCTTGAAGTAGTCCGAAGTCCACCTTCTCTACCGAGAAGAACCTTCTCCAATCTTCATCCTCCAACCCTAGGAGTAGCAAGGAGAATACAGAAGATAAAAGGAACAAGAAGGAAAAATAGAAATTATAATACCACTTTTAGCTCAAGGCTTGATTTGCCTATATCAAGCGTATAGATATCCTAACCAATGAATATTAAAGTGTAGGTTTAGTGGATAGGAGATGCTAGCCTATAGGACACAAATTTAGAGCAAGGGAATGAGTGGCCAATGCTAGTGTTGCTCAATTGCTCAAAACAGATTGCCAATTGCAAGTGTAAGCTCAAGTATAGCACAAGTGTATATAAGTGTATTTAGGTTTCCTAAGGCATGTCCTATTTATAGGAATGACCTACAAGTGTTTAAGGACGTTCTTGACACTTTATAGGGGGTTCTTAGTGCTTAACTAGCCGTTAGGTAACCATTAGTTGCTTTAACAACGACTAGTTAATTAATTCTGAAAAGTGCAGACAAAACTCATCTCGGTCGACAATTTGTCGATCGAGAGTCCTTCTCGGTCGAAGATTTGTCGACCGAGGGACATCCTGGAGCAAGTGTTTACAACGTTCATTTCCAAATCCCAACCACCTTGTCTACTGGGTCTAACATCTACTTGGGTCAATCTCGGTCGAGGAATTTGTCGACCGAGAGTGTCTCAGTCGAGGAGTTTGTCGACCGGGAATGACCCTGTCTCAATGTTTTGAACTAGATACTAAGTGTGTGTATGAGTGTGCAGATGTGACACTATTATAGGGAATGACCTATCTAAGTGTTGTGATTGTCTAGGGAAGATCTAACACTTGATTTACATGATGTCTAAGTACTTGTACAAGTTTTTACATTTGATTACAATCATGAATTAAAGCAATTTGAGCATATAGATCTTCCAAGTAGCTTGTCATCCACCTAATTCCTACAACACTCAAGTAGTACGTTAGATCCACAAAAATGAAATGTTTGTCATCATCGAAACAAAGGGATTATAATAATGTCCAATTTAGCCAACAATCTCCCCCTTTTTGAAGATGACAAACATTTCCTAAATATAAAATAATGAAATATAAATCATATGAGTTTCATACCTGAAGTTTACCTTTTGTAGCCATTCTTGTTTTGCAAGTGGGTGCTGGTTGAGATATTATGAAACTCATTTTATTTTATGTTTTTGATTTTATATTATTTCTCCCCATTTGTCATTTCAAAAAGATATCTAAGAAAATCATTTTGTATGACTTTTATTTCTCCCCCTTAATTTTATGCTATGTTCCTCCTAACTAAGATATTCAGTTTTAAAAAATAGGGATTAATATAAATGTAAACCTTTTATTGTCGAATTTAGCCACAATTTGTTTCTCAATCATTTGTAAAGGATGCTAAGCTTTGAAATGATATGAGATCCTTTTAGGTCTATGGCATATGCATTTTGATTTCTCATCCATTTTACACGAGATGTTAAGCCCTGAAAATGAAATGAGATTCTCTTAAGCTCATGATGGATACATATTGATTTCTCAGCCATTTTGTAAGGGATGTTAAGCCCTGAAAATGACATGAGAACCTTTTAAGCTTATACATGAAAAGTATCTATAACCAAATGCACATGATGTTAAGCCCTGATTTGTTTAGAGAATTATATTAACAACAAGATATATATCATATTCATGAAGTTTGTAGATTCCTTTATTTTCATAACCAAGATTAAAAATACTAAGGTCATAGCAAGCTTCAAATGATGTTTACAAAGTTTTGTAAGCCTCTTAATCTTATAATCAAGATAGTGTGTGTGGGCTCCCCCTTAATCTTATAGTTAAAATTAGATCATAATAAGTTGACCTTTTGTGAGAGATATGCACTAAAATTATGTTTTCAATATGATAAACACATTTTGAATCAAGATACTAAGGTTGAGTGCAGTAAAAAGATGTAAAAATAAGCATTTTGTCAAGATTATTTTAGGTCGACCTTGACTTCGACCATATCGCCCCTTGGTCAAGCTTGATTTCAACCAAGAGGCAATTTCTACAGATTTCCAATTTGAACACTTATATGTGAAGTATAATTTCTACAGATTTTCAATTTAAAAATGCATTTGTCATGAAGTTTTATTGTTTATGCAAAATGGCGTCTTCATATGAGCTGAATCATAATGATAAAAAACAATATCCATTTATGGTTTGTATATATGGATCAAGGATCATTTTAGACAAACCAATGAAACATAATGATTATGATAGAATAGTAAAAGCATATCCACAATACAATGATCAAGATAGAAGCATGTAATTTCATACAATGATTATGATCATTTAAATTTTAATACACATGGTTCCTATAGAGATAGACCAAGAAATACTTAGGATAAACCATGCAGACTATGATAAAATAGTAATTTCCTTGATTATACTAGTCATGGTTCATATTTTCAGTTTTAAGCCAAACCATGTAGAGAATAAAACAAAATAATCTCATTCAGGTTCATAAGTTTTCAATTTTAAGACAAATCATGTAAATGAACATGCTTAATAAACTTTTTCAATCAATGAAGAAAGTATATTCAATATCAGGCTTCATATAGTACTTTTGCAATATGTTTTAAGGATTTCATATACATAATGTTATACCTTCATTCAACAATTCATGATGTAAAAGATCAATATGTCTGGATTAAAAGATGGTCTTCCAAGATTTATTCTTGATTTGCATGTTAAATCAATCATTAATAACAAATTGATAGCAAACTAGATTAATTGAAAACAAGTTCAGATTTATTGCAGACTTGAAAGTAGTAACCTGCTCGATCGACGATTTTTCGACCGAAAATGTTCTCGGTCGAATAGTTTCTCGACCGAGAATGTTTCTGTACTGTTTCATAACTGTTTTCAGTAATTGTTTCTAAGTAAAACAAAAATATGAAAGTTAAAGCTTGATTGTGTTGAGATATGATATTTGTATATAAAGAATCAGTTTAGGTCAAATCTCAACAAGTCAAATTTAAACTTCTAAGTTTTAGGAAGCCAAGCTAGATCATCATTCCTTTTCTTGTATGGGCATGAAAAAGAATAGTGTCCAAGACGCAAGCAATAATGACAACTAATAAAGTCAATCTCATTTCTCTTTCTAGGAGTTGAGTTGTTCTTGGGTACATACATGGATTGATTCTCTAGCACTTGTGTCCTTCTCCAACTAGATTTTTGATAAGATTTTCCCTTAGTTTTATAGCCTAGTCCTCTCCTTCCAATTTGATGATAAGAATTATTTAAGATATTATCAAGAATATTATTGTTACTGAAGCTACTCACTTTTTGTTGTAAATTTATCAAGAGCCCAAGACTTGATCATAACACCTCCATTCGAAAGGTATACACCATAGTAAGGAACTTGGTGAAGAAGGAAAGAAAGAAAGAATCATGGTTCATGAAGCATAGCCCATCCAAGGTAGAAGATAACCATGGCTTTACCTTGGGCAAGTTTCTCAGCCTTCTTCTTCATCTTTGAGCTCCTAGGGTCATACACTAAGCAAAATATGGTAAAGGAGTGGAAAGTTTACTAGGAGGTGAAAAGGGGAGTATATATAGTTGAGGCTCATGAAAGAGAGTATATGAAATGTGTCATCACCATATGTACATGGGTGACACATGCCCTTACATGGTGACACTTTGCAAACACGTGTATATCAACATGAAAGGCTCTTGTGGATAACCCAAGGGTGAGTTATTGGCCATTGGGTAGCTTCCTTGACAAGATATCACCAATCATCATCACTTTGTGTACAAATCGATACCACTTTTGCAAGGAAATTTCAAACCGATAGGCTTCACCTATTTGAGGTGCTCAGTCTGAAATGAATACTTCCAAAAGTTTCCAAACTGATAAGGAACATCCTTTATGATTTATATACCAATAGGCACCCCTATATTCCCTTCACAACTCGACACAACCTCATCTATGGTTCAAGGTACTCAACATTCTATGATTCTAACATCAACAAGGGTGTTATCACTCAACCAATACTCAAACAAGGCACCCACTTATTTCTCTCTACTCTAGATGATACTTAGAGAGAGTAGGACCACTCTAGAAGTGGTAAATTTCACATAAACCCCATATATGGGGTAAGTTGCAAGTTGCACCAAAACTAGCACATAAAGCACAAACATCAACCATACAGGCTCAACATCAAATTTAGGCTTTCCACAAGGCGCCCCTTAGCATCATGCTCTCTCTTATGATGATAAAGTACTAAGGAACACCCATAATGTGACATATTGCAAGATACCCCCTTATCTTGTCTAAATTGCATTTTGGTTCAAAACAAGCAAACATTGCTCAAACAACATTAAAACATGACCAAACTTGAAACTTGAGCTCACCTTTGAAAAACCACTAGAGTGGGGGGGTGAATAGGGTTTTATGGTTATTTTAATAATAATTCAACCAAATTAAGCAACCACAAAAATATTGGACAAGGGGACAAGGATTTAGAGTGGTTCCAACCTTAGAAAATACTATGGCAGTCAATCCACTACCCGGTTGCTTACCCAACCAGGATTTTGAAAGAATTAAATTTATTACCTCGCAAGGATATTACATAAAATTACAATTCTTTCACCAAACCCTTTGGACAGCCTTCACCTAGAAGTAGTTGCACCAACCTTGAAGCAGCCTTCTTGAAGTAACTTCAAGCTCCCCCTTGAAGTAGCCTTCCTCTTGAAGTAGCTTCCCGTTGCAACAACCTTCTTGAAGTAGTCCGAAGTCCACCTTCTCTACCGAGAAGAACCTTCTCCAATCTTCATCCTCCAACCCTAGGAGTAGCAAGGAGAATACAGAAGATAAAAGGAACAAGAAGGAAAAATAGAAATTATAATACCACTTTTAGCTCAAGGCTTGATTTGCCTATATCAAGCGTATAGATATCCTAACCAATGAATATTAAAGTGTAGGTTTAGTGGATAGGAGATGCTATCCTATAGGACACAAATTTAGAGCAAGGGAATGAGTGGCCAATGCTAGTGTTGCTCAATTGCTCAAAACAGATTGCCAATTGCAAGTGTAAGCTCAAGTATAGCACAAGTGTATATAAGTGTATTTAGGTTTCCTAAGGCATGTCCTATTTATAGGAATGACCTACAAGTGTTTAAGGACGTTCTTGACACTTTATAGGGGGTTCTTAGTGCTTAACTAGCCGTTAGGTAACCATTAGTTGCTTTAACAACGACTAGTTAATTAATTCTGAAAAGTGCAGACAAAACTCATCTCGGTCGACAATTTGTCGATCGAGAGTCCTTCTCGGTCGAAGATTTGTCGACCGAGGGACATCCTGGAGCAAGTGTTTACAACGTTCATTTCCAAATCCCAACCACCTTGTCTACTGGGTCTAACATCTACTTGGGTCAATCTCGGTCGAGGAATTTGTCGACCGAGAGTGTCTCAGTCGAGGAGTTTGTCGACCGGGAATGACCCTGTCTCAATGTTTTGAACTAGATACTAAGTGTGTGTATGAGTGTGCAGATGTGACACTATTATAGGGAATGACCTATCTAAGTGTTGTGATTGTCTAGGGAAGATCTAACACTTGATTTACATGATGTCTAAGTACTTGTACAAGTTTTTACATTTGATTACAATCATGAATTAAAGCAATTTGAGCATATAGATATTCCAAGTAGCTTGTCATCCACCTAATTCCTACAACACTCAAGTAGTACGTTAGATCCACAAAAATGAAATGTTTGTCATCATCGAAACAAAGGGATTATAATAATGTCCAATTTAGCCAACAATCTCCCCCTTTTTGAAGATGACAAACATTTCCTAAATATAAAATAATGAAATATAAATCATATGAGTTTCATACCTGAAGTTTACCTTTTGTAGCCATTCTTGTTTTGCAAGTGGGTGCTGGTTGAGATATTATGAAACTCATTTTATTTTATGTTTTTGATTTTATATTATTTCTCCCCATTTGTCATTTCAAAAAGATATCTAAGAAAATCATTTTGTATGACTTTTATTTCTCCCCCTTAATTTTATGCTATGTTCCTCCTAACTAAGATATTCAGTTTTAAAAAATAGGGATTAATATAAATGTAAACCTTTTATTGTCGAATTTAGCCACAATTTGTTTCTCAATCATTTGTAAAGGATGCTAAGCTTTGAAATGATATGAGATCCTTTTAGGTCTATGGCATATGCATTTTGATTTCTCATCCATTTTACACGGGATGTTAAGCCCTGAAAATGAAATGAGATTCTCTTAAGCTCATGATGGATACATATTGATTTCTCAGCCATTTTGTAAGGGATGTTAAGCCCTGAAAATGACATGAGAACCTTTTAAGCTTATACATGAAAAGTATCTATAACCAAATGCACATGATGTTAAGCCCTGATTTGTTTAGAGAATTATATTAACAACAAGATATATATCATATTCATGAAGTTTGTAGATTCCTTTATTTTCATAACCAAGATTAAAAATACTAAGGTCATAGCAAGCTTCAAATGATGTTTACAAAGTTTTGTAAGCCTCTTAATCTTATAATCAAGATAGTGTGTGTGGGCTCCCCCTTAATCTTATAGTTAAAATTAGATCATAATAAGTTGACCTTTTGTGAGAGATATGCACTAAAATTATGTTTTCAATATGATAAACACATTTTGAATCAAGATACTAAGGTTGAGTGCAGTAAAAAGATGTAAAAATAAGCATTTTGTCAAGATTATTTTAGGTCGACCTTGACTTCGACCATATCGCCCCTTGGTCAAGCTTGATTTCAACCAAGAGGCAATTTCTACAGATTTCCAATTTGAACACTTATATATGAAGTATAATTTCTACAGATTTTCAATTTAAAAATGCATTTGTCATGAAGTTTTATTGTTTATGCAAAATGGTGTCTTCATATGAGCTGAATCATAATGATAAAAAACAATATCCATTTATGGTTTGTATATATGGATCAAGGATCATTTTAGACAAACCAATGAAACATAATGATTATGATAGAATAGTAAAAGCATATCCACAATACAATGATCAAGATAGAAGCATGTAATTTCATACAATGATTATGATCATTTAAATTTTAATACACATGGTTCCTATAGAGATAGACCAAGAAATACTTAGGATAAACCATGCAGACTATGATAAAATAGTAATTTCCTTGATTATACTAGTCATGGTTCATATTTTCAGTTTTAAGCCAAACCATGTAGAGAATAAAACAAAATAATCTCATTCAGGTTCATAAGTTTTCAATTTTAAGACAAATCATGTAAATGAACATGCTTAATAAACTTTTTCAATCAATGAAGAAAGTATATTCAATATCAGGCTTCATATAGTACTTTTGCAATATGTTTTAAGGATTTCATATACATAATGTTATACCTTCATTCAACAATTCATGATGTAAAAGATCAATATGTCTGGATTAAAAGATGGTCTTCCAAGATTTATTCTTGATTTGCATGTTAAATCAATCATTAATAACAAATTGATAGCAAACTAGATTAATTGAAAACAAGTTCAGATTTATTGCAGACTTGAAAGTAGTAACCTGCTCGATCGACGATTTTTCGACCGAAAATGTTCTCGGTCGAATAGTTTCTCGACCGAGAATGTTTCTGTACTGTTTCATAACTGTTTTCAGTAATTGTTTCTAAGTAAAACAAAAATATGAAAGTTAAAGCTTGATTGTGTTGAGATATGATATTTGTATATAAAGAATCAGTTTAGGTCAAATCTCAACAAGTCAAATTTAAACTTCTAAGTTTTAGGAAGCCAAGCTAGATCATCATTCCTTTTCTTGTATGGGCATGAAAAAGAATAGTGTCCAAGACGCAAGCAATAATGACAACTAATAAAGTCAATCTCATTTCTCTTTCTAGGAGTTGAGTTGTTCTTGGGTACATACATGGATTGATTCTCTAGCACTTGTGTCCTTCTCCAACTAGATTTTTGATAAGATTTTCCCTTAGTTTTATAGCCTAGTCCTCTCCTTCCAATTTGATGATAAGAATTATTTAAGATATTATCAAGAATATTATTGTTACTGAAGCTACTCACTTTTTGTTGTAACTTTATAATATCATCCATTTTCTTCTTGATGTCTAATTTTGCGTGATCTAGATTAGATAATAAAGAATCTCTTTCTTTCACAATAAGATCATAATCTAGATGTGTACACAAAACAGGTTGTTTTTGAAGATCATTTACTTGAGTTTGCAAGTTTAGCTTTTCTAATGAAAGAAGATTGCAATTTGCTTCTACAAATTTCAGCTTAATATCATGATCTTCAATAGCCTTTTTGAGATCTTCATTTTCAGATGTGAGAGCAAGAAGTTTAGCATGTAACTCATCATTCACTTTATTTGATTTCTTAAGTTTCTTTTTGCACTCAATATATTTCTCATGTGTATCTTGAAGACTAGCAATTAAATCTTCTTTTGGTTGATAAAAAAGACTTACCTCTTCTTCTTCTTATTCATTTGTTGTAGCAATAAGACATTCTACTTCATGTTTTCCATCATCACTATCATCACTTGAATCATCCCATGCAGCTTTGTATTCTCTTTCTTTCTTTTTGTGGGATGATTTCTTCCCTTTCTTGAGTTTTGGACAATCACCTTTCATCTGTCCCTTTTTGCCACATTCAAAGCACCTGGAAGAAGAAGCACTAGAATTTTTGTTAGTTTTAAAACTTTTATATTGCTTACCATTTACAATGAGAGTTTCTTCTTCACTATCATCTTCACTTGTGTCATGACTAATCTTGGTTGATGCTTTGAATGCAATTTCCTTCTTTTTCCCTTGTTGAAGTTCACGTTCTTATCTTTCTTCCTCTTCTAAAGTTGCCTCATGTGCTTCTAGTTTGCCAATAAGTTGTTCCATCCTTAGCTAGGTGAGATCATTTGCTTCTTCAATAGCAGTCACCTTAGGCTTGTATTTGGGAGGAAGAGACCTAAGGATTTTTGACACTTGATCTTCTTCACTAATTACTTTACCTAAAGCATTTAAACCATTCACAATAGAAGAGAATTTTGTATACATTTCACTAATAGATTCATCTTGATCCATACAAAATTGTTCAAATTTCTATTTAAGCATTCTGATTTTAGAATTCTTAACTTGAACAATTCCTTAATATGTTATAGAAAGTCTATGCCATATCTCATAAGCCGTTTCACAATTTGATATTCTATTAAACTCAACAATGGAAATTGAACAATAGAGTATACTTACAGATTTTGCATTCATTTGGACTGATTTTACCGTATTAGCATCCCAATTTGCATACTCCATTTGAGGAAGTTCATATGGAGTTGACACCATTCTCCATAAGTCCCAACTGATTCCTTGGAAGAAAAATTGCATCCTCCTCTTCCAGTAGGTGTAGTTAGTACCGTCAAAAGCTGGAGTCCTAGCCATGAGTGTTCCTTCCAAGTTGAGGTTGTTGAGCAACCCGTCACCCATTCTTCAAGACTTTGTTAGAGTTCCTTGAAGCCCTGCTCTGATACCAATTGAAAACCACTAGAGGGGGGGGGGGTGAATAGGGTTTTATGGTTATTTTAATAATAATTCAACCAAATTAAGCAATCACAAAAATATTGGACAAGGGGACAAGGATTTAGAGTGGTTCCAACTTTAGCAAATACTATGGCAGTCAATCCACTACTCGGTTGCTTACCCAACCAGGATTTTAAAAGAATTAAATTTTATTACCTTGCAAGGATATTACATAAAATTACAATTCTTTCACAAAACCCTTCGGACAGCCTTCACCTAGAAGTAGTTGCACCAACCTTGAAACAACCTTCTTGAAGTAACTTCAAGCTCCCCCTTGAAGTAGCCTTCCTCTTGAAGTAGCTTCCCATTGCAACCACCTTCTTGAAGTAGTCCGAAGTCCACCTTCTCCACTGAGAAGAACCTTCTCCAATCCGCAGCCTCCAACCCTTGGAGTAGCAAGGAGAATACATAAGATAAAAGGAACAAGAAGGAAAAATAGAAATTACAATACCACTTGTAGCTCAAGGCTTGATTTGCCTATATCAAGCGTATAGATCTCCTAACCAATGAATATTGAAGTGTAGGCTTAGTGGATAAGAGATGCTAGCCTATAGGACACGAATTCAGATCAAGGGAATGAGTGGCCAATGCTAGTGTTGCTCAATTGCTCAAAACAGATTTCCAATTGCAAGTGTAAGCTCAAGTATAGCACAAGTGTATATAAGTGTATTTAGGTGTCCTAAGGCATGTCCTATTTATAGAAATGACCTACAAGTGATTAAGGATGTTCTAGACACTTTCTAGGGGGTTCTTAGTGCTTAACTAGCTGTTAGGTAACCATTAGTTGCTTTAACAACAACTAGTTAATTAATTCTGAAAAGTGCAGATAGAACTCATCTCGGTCGACAATTTGTCGATCGAGAGTCCTTCTCGGTCAAAGATTTGTCGACCGAGGGACGTCCTGGAGCAAGTGTTTACAATGTTCATTTCCAACTCCCAACCACCTTGTCTGCTGGGTCTAATGGCTACTTGGGTCAATCTCGGTCGAGGAATTTGTCGACCAAGAGTGTCTCGGTCGAGGAGTTTGTCGACCGAGAATGATCCTGTTTCAATGTTTTGAACTAGATACTAAGTGTGTGTATGAGTGTGCAGATGTGACACTATTATAGGGAATGACCTATCTAAGTGTTGTGATTGGCTAGGGAAGATCTAACGCTTGATTTACATGATGTCTAAGTACTTGTACATTATATACTTGTACACGTTTTTACATTTGATTACAATCATTAATTAAAGCAATTTGAGCATATAGATCTTCCAAGTAGCTTGTCATCCACCTAATTCCTGCAACACTCAAGTAGCACGTTAGATCCACAAGAATGAAATGTTTTTCATCATCGAAACAAAGGGATTATAATAATGTCCAATTTAGCCAACAACCTTAAGTGTTAATTACTTTTCAAAAGATTAAGACAAGGTTGTAATAATCTTATTTAGGCAAAACATCCAGGGTTATCCCAAAACCCAGGTCAGGGTCCTTACAAGTTATAAACCCCTAACAAGTATTTTGCCCCCGAAATCCCAAGCGAAAGGATATAGATGTTACTCATGCATTGCACCTTCAGCTTTCACATAATTCCTTAATGTCAGGAAAAGTCATGAGACTTGACTAGAATATTTGTTCCTCCATACAAGGTCAACATAGAATCTATTGTAGAAGGCACATGCTCAACTTTTCCTATCCATTACTGGCTGCAAAGTCAACCCTATGCGTAAATGATATTTTCTTAGCTATAAAAGCACTATACATACTTATCCTTATTTATCCCATGGGTAAACGCCTTCTTATGTATCACCTTCTCAACTTATCGTTTCATATGATAAGATGTTCAAACTTGCAGGTTCACCATACCCTTTTTCAAAGCTCAACATGTCTTCTTTCAAAGAAAGACTAGAGATGCATGTGTCACTTACTAAAGATTACAATACCTACCATACTTTCACTGCGCTACTCTGATATGCTATTTCAACACAAAGCTCATGTATGACTCATACCAACTGGCCTGTTATTATGTACACTTCCAGTTGTACTTTTCTTTTCAGCTGATCTACATAGAGATTAGAAATTCTACTCATCATTATACATCCCTTCAAAATCCTACTTTCTTGCAAACCTGATAGGTGTACTCCAAAGGTTTGCATTCAACCTAATGAACTTTACCTAAGTAGATCTTGCAACTATTTCTTCAATTTGTGCATCCTTACTGTTGTCATCATAACCTGCCCAACGAGAGCATGAAAAGTAGGATTTTCTAACATAGATTATCCAGCTGGGGATTCCCAAGCACTCATTCTCCTCTTGCCTGATCCTTTGTACCTTCTAATGGTGCTGCGATACTTCTTTCAGCAACATGTCCATCATGTTCTCTCGATATCCTTAGGCTTTATACTTTCTTCTGCATATACAGAAGCCACTATTAGACATATTGGAGGACACTTAGAACAGACTCAAAAACCTTAATCCCATGTCCTTGTCGACTCAGCGAACCTATAGCTCTGATACCAAAACTTGTGACAACCGCTATCCAAATGATAACAATCATCATGCAAAACCATAGGAAAGCAACCATTAACTATGAATTTCCAAAAATCACTTCAAATTTAAGCCATTTCCCCCAAACATCCATTGCTAAGAACTATTCACAATCCATATTTACATTTGTATCATTGTCAGCTTATACATACATCATTCTTTCATATAGAAAGGATATGAGACAACAGTCGCTTTACCATAATGTACATAAAAGAAACATTATACATAAAGGCATTTCTAGCCAAAAACTCAATTCGTTCGTAAAACTAAATATGAAAACTATCTCCCAAGGACCTAAGAGTACAGGGACGAGACATAGGAATCTATTCTAATAGACACATACAACACACTCAACCTGAGCTATTACTGCTGTTCCTGCTGCTGCTGCCGCTCTTAGTTATACGATCACTACCTTCTGGTGCAAGTCCACCTAAAAAGTTGTGGAACCCATGGGGTGAGACCACAAGTCCCAGTGAGAGATATAACTCTCTTCCAACAATATTATTACCATAGCTTTATTGTTATTTAAAGATAAAGATAATGATAAAATACCATTTATACTAAGCAGTTCCAATTATAATTAGAACAATAACAAGATATCCCCATAAATGAGTAGATAATATATCTATGACAAACTGATAGGTTATTCAATCTTTCAGAAGAACTTGTATATCATTTATCTATCATGCTATACCAACATCTCAAGTTTATCCTATGATCATATCACCATGGTATGATGTTAGTGAATCATGTAAATATTCTGCTAGGTATCGACTCTCATCAATCCCATGATTATACAGCCAGATTTTGACATTCATCAATCTTGTGATTATACATCCAGGTATTGACATTCATCAATCCTATGATTATACAACCATGTATTGACATTCATCAATCCTGTGATTATACAACCAGGTATTGGCATTCATCAATCCTATGATTATACAGCCAGTATTGACATTCATCAATACTATGATTATATAGCTAGGTTGACATTCATCAATCCTGTGATTATACAACCAGGTGTTTACATTCATCAATCTTGTAATTATATTATTGGGAATCTCATCCCTTTACTATTTTCATCATCATGATCACATGTTTTGGGTATCAAATTCTCAGTTCATCTTTGAACATTGTCACCTCTTACCAGTCAAAAATCATGTCTAGGTCATCAAACCCATATACATGATTATCACATTCTATGAGGTTTCAATCTTCTTAGTTCATTATTGAACAATGTCACCTCTCAATAGGAAATAGACATCTCTAAATCATAAGACCCATATAAACATCATACATGTTGTTCAAGTATTTCACATGGCTCACAAGGCCCATTCAATCTATATAATGCCACATACCATAGCCCATAGTTGGCTATGCTTATTATTTCAAACACTTGAATGGTTAGGGTCTCATGATAAAAGAGATATCAATTTAAATGTCAACACCATGTTGTAAAAGAATAACCCCTTAATCAATTTTCAAATATAATAAAATGAAAGGTATATCATATTGTCTAAGATCCCTTAACATTTTGAACACCTCTGTTTTACTCTATCATTTTCATCATGGGATATCAATCCCTTAAACTCACCATTGAGTACCACATCACCTTCTAGGAAATTATGTTTTTTCTAGGTCATCAGACCTATATACATTCTTTATGTGAAACTGTTATTCCATAGGCCTCTTAAGGCATAATCAAGCTATAAGAGACTATAATCACCATAGCCCTCATCTGGCTATATCCATAAGATATTCATGGTTAAGATTTCATTTTTTGCAGCCACTGAATGTTATCATCATGCCAATTCAAGTTACACTCCATCTTGTGATTAGGGTTAGGGTTTCTATTTTCAACTAATTAGGGTTTTCAGGGTTATATTCAATCACCAACCCTAGACCATAACTCCTCATTTGTAGGAGCTTATATTATTATCATCATATTCGATTGTGTCACAGATAATTACTCAATCAAGTTATAACCCTCTCATAATTAGGGTTAGGACTTTTATTATAACCAATTAGGGTCTTTATGATTTTATTCAACAATTGAATCCCTAATTCATAACTCCTTACATCTAGGAGCTTATTTCATTTCCATAAGTGTTCAAGCATACTTCATCAAATATCATCAAATGATTATCAACATGAAGTATTACCTTTCTCATGTGAGTAGTAAAAGTTTATCTCTAATCCTTACTAGGATATTGACTTCAACATACTTATTACATTTATTTAACCTTCTTTAGGGTTATCAGCCTACATTCAAGATGTATCCATTGATTATATTCAAAGTGTATCGACCTACACTCATCAAGGTGTATTGGCCTATATTCAACAAGGTGTATCAGCCTCCACTTTAATCCTTGTGTTGACCTAGACACATCCATTTGTGTCGTCCTAGACACATCTACTTGTGTCAGCCAAGACATATCAAATGATATAGATCTAGAGATTCTTAGAGTAGAATTGTTTGTATGGTGCTTAAGGTATATCGGCCATAGAGTATTCCTGTGTGTCTGCCATACTATCATATTGTGTATCGGCCACTCAATCTATTAGTGTATCAGCCTCACCATAAACTAGGGTATAAACCACACCATCAACTACGGTATCGACCACACCAGCAACTAGGGTATCGGCCACACCACTATTTGGTATATCGACCAAGACCCCAAGGAATGTGTTGCCCACACTTTTACAAAGTATGTCGAGCTAAGTGTATCACCCATAACACATGGATTGGGCTAGAGCGATATAGGATTTTGAGTGTATCATATTAGGGTTAGGGTTGGCCATATTGGCCTCCACACTCAACTGAGGCAACATGATTCAATACTCTATCTTCACTAGACATCTCTTAGTCATGATGAGCTAGTATCATAAGAGCATATCATTTTTATGGTGTGCAACATATCGGCCGTCCATGTAATGGTGCAAGTATGTATACTGACTTAGTTATCACTTAAGATATCGTCCTTCCTTATTCTTAGTCTTAGGTGATAGTTTAGACAATTAAAAGGACAATATCTCTATTCATGTAACAAACCCAAAGGGGTAGGAATTCATGTGTATCAGTTTTTATGTGTATACCCTTGTATCGGGTTAGGGTTTTCACAAACCAATATTAGTTTGTGCATATAGGGTTCATCATCTTCAAGCTCCAACCTTTCATCCATTATTACTCTAGTTCATGAACAACAACCCCATATATCTATTAAAACTTTTAGTACCATTATTCAAACAAGAAAAGTAGAAGTAGAAATGGAATCACCAAATATTGCATAATAGAAGGTGAATAATAATAACATTTAGTTCAAGTTATATAACCTGCCTCAAGATCACCACTAAAGCTTCAAGCTTCAAACTCCACGTTTCTAAGGTTTAAGATGACTTATCAAGAGTCCAAGACTTGATCATAACACCTCTATTCGAAAGGAAGACACCATATTAAGGAACTAGGTGAAGAAGGAAAGAAAGAAAGAATCATGGTTCGAGAAGCATAACCCATCCAAGGTGGAAGATAACCATGGTTTTACCTTGGACAAGTTGCTCATCCTTCATTTTCCTCCTTGAGATTCTAGGGTCTTCCACTAAGCAAGAGATGGTAAAGGAGTGGAAAGGTTTACTAGGAGGTGAAAAGGGGAGTATATATAGTTGAGGCTCATGAAAGAGAGTATATGCAAGGTGTCATCACCATATGTACATGGGTGACACATGCCCATGCATGGTGACACTTTGAAAACATGTGTATCTCGATATGAAATGCTCTTGTGGATAAGCCAAGGGTTAGGTATCGACCATCAGGTAGCTTCCTTGACAAGATATCACCACTCGTCATCACTTTGTGTACAAACTGATACCACTTTTGCAAGGAAGTCGCAAACTGATAGGCTTCACCTATCTGAGGTGCTCAGTCTGACATGATTTCTTTAAAAATTTCACAAACCATAGGGAAATTCCTCTATGATTTATAAATCGATAGGCACCCCCATATGCCCTTCACAACTCGACACAACCTCATCTATGGTTCAAGATACTCAACATTCTATGGTTCTAACATCACCAAGGGTGTTATCACTCAACCAATACTCAAGCAAGGCTCCCCCTTCTCTCTATTCTATATGATACTAAGAGAGAGTAGGAACACTCTAGAGGTGGTAAATTGCACATCAACCCCATATGTTGGGTAAGTTGCAAGTTGCACCAAAACTGGCACATAAAGCACAAGCATCAACCATACAAGCTCAACTTGGAATTTAGGCTTTTCATAAGGAAACCCTTAGCATCATGATATCTATTATGATGTTAATTTACTAAGGGAACACACATAATGTGACATATTGCATGATAACCCCTTATCTTGGGTAAATTGCTCTTTGGTCTAAAATAAGTAAACATTGCTCAAACAACATTCAAACAGGACCAAATTTGAAACTTGAGCTCTCCTTTAGCCTTAATTAATTTTCAAAAGATTAAGGCAAGGTTCTAAACATCTTATTTAGGCAAAGCATCCAGGGTTATCCCAAAACCTAGGTCAGGGTCCTTACAGGAACGAGTACTCCAATTTATTTCCTTTTGATTGCATGGCATAGCATAATAGGTGACATGATAAATTAGCTTGTTCTTTGTTTGCATTCAAAAAGAAAAATAGATATAAGTTGCATTTGTATGCATGAACAATTTTAGTGCATACCATCTTAGTTGCATAACAATTTCATGTAGATTACATACATTCCATAACATTCAATTATTTTTGTCATGTGGATTTTAGTCTCAATTTATGAAGATTTAAGTACATGGACATACTTCCATATCTAAAAAAATAGTATGAAATGAGATTCTGAGCATAAACTCAATCACGTTGAAAGAAAAAAGAAAAAAAAGCATGGGCTAGGAAAAAATATATGAAGTTCGTCAATGTTCAAAGTTTTTGAGGGAGAAAGTATGCCTTAACCTTTCTTGAAGAGACAAAGTAATCCACATGGTGCATTCTTTTGTTTTCTTCTGTCAGTCTCATTAATGATGAGATTGCTTGACACATGCATCATTTGATAGAGAGAAAAAAAGACATTAAGCGTTAGGATTCACACATGACATAGTTTTCACTCATGTAGGGTCAACATACTTTTGTATAAATAAGTTGGATGTACTTGTGATTCTTCGATTTCCACCCAATCCATACCATCAATTGCTCTTATTGTTAGGCCACTCAAATGATTTGTCTCCTCATCCATTTTTTTATAAGGAGATCTGCTTATAATTAGTTGATTGTTAGGAAAGAGAAATTTGGAATAAGGAACCACATAATGCACCAAGTGAATTCCTAAATAATTATGATATTAACTACTTTCTTGATAGTGTTCATTGATCAAAAGGTGGACAACTTGTATAGAAATTTTTGGTCTCTTTATAGTTGGTTCAGTGGTCATTGAATGCCAATTTAGGAATTTTTTGGTGGACAAGATTAAAAAAATAGTTCATGTGTTATGTTCTTCTGCTAACTTATATCAAATAGATCCAAGAGAGTGTTGCTTGAGGACGAGCAACATTTACCCTTAGGGGAGTTTGATGCATGGGTTTTTAGTCATCCTCACAGACATATTTTCCTTATTTTTATGTATTGATTTGTCATTTATTTGATTGATTATGCATGAAATTCTATCAATAGCATGTTTTATCTAAAAGCATCAAATTATGTGATTCTAATAATTGAAATAGTTTAAAGTGGATCCTGAGTGCTTATGTATGTTCTTGTGCAATTTTAGGTACAATAGAGTTTCACATACTCAATACTAGTGATATCCAAAGTCAGTGGTATCGACTTCATGTCATTAGCAGATTAGAAAACTCACCCAGACTTGATACTACCAACACCAAAAGTTGGTAGTACTGATATCACATCAGAGAGGTGTAAGAAAGGATTCATAGAAACTCGATATTACTGAGTCCACAAACTCGATACTACCGAGATGGCATCAGGGATGCATATAGATTGACCCAAAGACTCAGTTCTATTGAGACAGTTTGATAGTACTAACATTGTGGGAGCACGCACTTAACCTAACAACTTCGTAGTATCGACTAAAAAGTTGATAGTACTGAGTCTTCCCGATCAGGAAAATCCAAAGGCATCACTCTAATCCAAGGGATGGAATTATTTCACATCATAAGTGGCTCTTATGACTTGAGGGGAGGACAGCCAGACCTAAGGGAGGCAACCATTTTCTATGGCATGACACCAGAGAGAGAGGAGAGGAGAGCACAGGACCAAAGGCTTCATCAGGGACAATCTGAGCACCTTCGGTGGGTGATTCTATAGCCGAAAGGCAACATATTGCATGTACGTCGAAAGGGACCATCTGGATTGGCTATTCTCTGAGGGTTACTTTAGTTTTCTAATGTTTCCCACAATTTCCTCTTTCTCTACCATGTATTCGTCCATGAAAACCATGTTGGGCTAATCCCCTTGATTCCTTAGGATCCGGAAGTAGCCTGGGTATGCATTGTAATTAACTTTTATTCATTAGTATCACTTTTATCCCTATTTTATGGATATAAATCTTTGATATTGTCTTGTTCAATTTATGCTTGATCACCATAGGTAGATTTTAAGATCCTTAATCATTTAAAAAGAGAGGTTAAGGGTTGGAAAAGCATATATTTTCCCATTTACTGCACCCTTTGGGAAAGGTGGAGCGTAAATAGGGGGAGAAACCCAAAGATTATTTGTAAAGCACCTAACTAACCAACCAATTATTATGGAAATGGGATTGACATTAGAATAGGTAGTGAACTGCATTGCAGGAGTGGGTAGTTCTTGCTATAGGCTCTTTATCCATGGATAGGGGTAATGGATGTTAATGTGTAGAGTTAATTGTAGTGTTATCTGTGGTGAAACCATAATCTTGAGAAATTTGCTTAAATTTGAGTTACTTAGTATTTAATCTTGTTTCATTTTTGCATTTGCTTTTACTCAATCAACCCAATTCAACTATTTTTACTGGCTTAGTTGATCAGATCATAGTTAGTAGTAGTATTCTAGAATCCATTTCCCTGTGTTTGACTCGGGCCTCACGAGGCATGTATTACTCAATACGTTCACTTACATATAGCGCACGGTAAACACATGTCAAGTACCCATGATGAGGAAGTAGTGAAGTTAACCTCAATATTGTATACACCAGAAGTAGAGATCTCAATGCCTTTCTTCCTAGGTTCCCTTATCCTTCTCCTAATTTTGAGTGTGGAAGACTTGGACCTTAGATTAACCATAGACCGCTTCTTGGCCTTGCCTTTATCCTTGGACTCAACACCTCTGATTATCATCATGTATTTGTCCTTCTTCATTTGTGCTTTGACACCTATCAAGATTTCAAGCAACTCTGACAGTGGTCTAGCCATGTTACTCAAGTGATAACACTCAATAAACTGGCTATAGGATTTAGGCAAATATTGCAAAATCATATCCGTATCCAACTCTTGACCTAAAGGAAATCTCAGTCTCTCAAGATGCTTCATATGCCCAATCATATTGAGTACATGAGTCTCTACTAGATATCGTTCTGTCAGTTTGCACTCAAATAGAGTATTAGAGACATTATACCTTTCATGCTTATCATGTTGTTTATGCAACTCATAGTCCATACATCCCAACATAAGGTTCTTGATGTTCACAACATCATTGCCACACTTCAAATAAGCACCCATGTAAGTCTTAAGAGAATATGGAATGGATACTGGTATTGGTGTTTCAAGATCATGCAGAACACTTCTCAAGGTCCTGAACCAGTTATGGAAATGTTTAATTTGTCCAATTGCAATGTAGATTTGTTTGTCATTTGATTCTACAAGTGAAAATTTGCATTTATCAAAACCCTTTTTGATTTAATTTTAAAAATCGATATTAATTAGGTCTTTAATTAATTATATCTCCCACTATTTTATTCAAATTTGTAGCGTTCAATATCAATTTATAATATTACAGCTTATAATATTCTAGTGGGCCAAAATCTAAAATAATTCAACTATTACCCGACCTACACCCGTGTCCCTAGTCAATTATCAAGGTAGACAATCATGACAATTGTATCATATGCAACTCTTGGATAGATGATATGTGCAACTCCTTGCCATAATCATATGTATGCTTTTGGTCTTAGACTCTCTAATAATCACCATTTAAGTCTGACCTAAAAGTTGACGCAATAATAATGCACCACACTAGGGTGGAAACTATAATATTACCATCACACTTCCACAAGATAGATGCACACCACACTAGGGTGTAAACTACACTTGGTTGATCAAACTTTTTATGTGTGTTGCTTTTGGAAAGCATCTAAGACTTAATATTTTAATTGAGGGAGTTTGTATAAGTACATTACTTTATCCAATTACCACATATATAGTACATATCGTATACATGCTATATACCACAAAGAAAACATGTAATTAATTAAAGTGATGGTTATGGCCAGTCCTAATGTAATCTCTTAGAGCCACACGGAATTACAATCATCTAGGTCTACATCACATGTAGAAACTTATTGTTGATGAAGATTTGTGCTTGCCAATCTGGGTCAATCGGTTGAACCCTTAAATCGATCAAATCGCCTCTAGGCCGATTGTTAGGTCATCTCACCAGTTGTCTGGTCCTTCATCCACCATCGGTAAACTCCTCCAGCTGATCGGTCGGGCCCACCAGGCTATTAGTCTGGATTGTCCTCCAAGGTCCTCCAGTCAGTCGACTTGTCTTTAGGATGCCTTCACCTTCATCATAATAGAAAGTAAACTATCCTACTTTTACATGATTATAGGAAAACCTTGAGTTACATTCAAGGGGAGAAAAGGTAGAAGAGAATTAACTTTACATTGGGAAGATAATAGGCTCGATATGCAAACTGAGATAAAAGACCAACAACATACAACCATGCATAGATAGGGTTTATTGGACTAACCATGCTACACATCCCCCATGAAAATCACTTTTAGGGCGACATGTGTAAATTGCATATATATATATATATATATATATATATATATATATATATATATATATATATATATATATATATATATATATATATATAAAGTTTGGGATTATCATGTTGTTTGGATTTGACAAGATATTATTCACATCACATGCAATAATAGAATGACAAAACCAAAATCTGATCATATTGATTATCCCGTAATATAGTAAATTGATGTTGTCTTTGATACCACTGTAGGGAAATATGATACAGAGCTGGCAACATAATTTTAAAATTTTATCTAGCATATTCCAATAATCAGTAGATCGCATCAATAACTATAATTTAGGAAGGATGGTTTCAAGGATATACTTAGTCTTGGAGCAAGTCCAGTGCCATCTCCTCACCTTCGTTGATGCACAACTATATTTGACAGTTTTTGTGCAGCTCCTTATTGTGCTGGGACTCTTCTGACTGATGCGCCCTCTGATCTATAGCTCTGGAAGTAGGACTACTGCAACTCCTCCTGGTTACACCAGAGACTGCATCCACGAACATCATCGTCTTTAGCAGTTCCTCTTGTCATGGACTGCTGGCTAACGTTATCCTCCGATCGACGCATTTCGTGGCTATTCCTCCCTTATCAGGTAGGACTTGCCTGGGCTCTCGTGGTTACCACAACAAGAGAGGAGAACAATTGTTAGAGGATCTGATTATCAGTTGTCCATGTTGGGTTCTGGGAAGCCCCCAATACCCCTATATATAATAGATGTCAGGGTCAAGGTTTCCAGTTGCTATCTAATACGAGATTAATGTGCGAGAGTGGAAAGCACCGGAAGAACTAAAATTTTTGCAACAATTCTAGAAACTTTGCAACCTGTGGCAGTCAAAATTTTCATTTGGAAAAGCCAGACAGTTGTCTAGCACTACGATATGGTCATTTTGTAGTTTCCCAATTGTACATAACTTTAGCAAATCAATTCCCATCAATGTTAGTCATTGATTTCCTTGTGCAACTAGTATTTCTCAAATGAAATGAATAGGGAAACATCTAGAACCTTTTCCGACCAAACTAGACCATCTCACCCATGCGATATGATCATTTGGTGATCTGAATCGAGCCTGTTTGGTTGGGTTAGTTCGTTCCTTTTCCAAATTCAACTCAGAACCAAGACTGACACCCAGACGCACGTCTCAACTCTTGAGACGGCCATTTGGCACTTCCAGACAGCCATCTCAACATTTGAGATGGGCGTTTGGGAATGTTGTTAGCCTGTTTGTTGCATGAATCAAATGCTTAAACACTTTAGCACTTAATTCAACTGTCAATCGAGATCTGAACTCCTCTTCTAGGTCAAGACCTATATGTGTGACTCTATAGGTCCCATATTACAATAGCAGTGAGTGACCATAAAAACTTATGACATCACAAGCAAAGAGTGGTGCCTATTCGCACATCATTGCTACCCTAGTAAATGGAAAATTTGGAGAACAACTTCAACATGCAATTTGTGTATGGTGTTACAGTGTTTGTATAGATCCTTTGCCACTGATGTCCAGATTGAACTAGAGGCATGGAGCAATCACCCTCATTATTATTCAATCTTGTTTCTTTAACAAGAGCAGACTGTCTGATATATATGTAAGCTCAATATCACATATTAACTCACAAGTGCATGGACATGCTTTTCTCAATCTCGCTTATCAAGAGGCCTAGGACATCACACTCCCATAGGAGGGAAAATTACCATATATATCACTCACAATCAATCCCCATGTGTGAAAGTCACCCAATCATGACTGTTATAACAACCCATGTTTTGGGGCTGCGTTTGATGATGTCAAAGTGCACTCAATGACATGTGATGAGTGCAGTGATTTTAGGTCTAGGAACCACAACCACCACCATCACTATGAGACATGACTATGACTTTCATTATGATGCCTTCCATGTGTTAGTCTCATGGTGGGTGTATCTGATACACTGTTCTCTAACATATATTTGTGTGATTGGTTTGATATCACCATTTCATGACCAATGAGACTCAGTCATCAACCAACTCACACTTTGATCTTATGTGTTATTGATGTCTATCAACCTTCCACAATAACACCCAATCAAGGACATAATGGGAGTATATATATGTACTCTTAACATCCATATGATCTCACTTCTCAGGTCCTCAACCTGAAGACATAGTCATTGAGTAATATTACTCTTTAGACATTTATTATGTTATTTCATTATCTCATAATTGAACAAACACAATAAAATTTGAAGCTTTCCTTTCATTAATAATCAAATCATTTAAATTTATGCCATTACAATCATCACATGATTGGCTCTTGGGCATACATACCAACAAAGGATAACTCACTAAATCTCACCTTTAATAATATATAATTTAAGATAATGTCCTATAAGTGTTAGATGGACAAAAAGTAATCAAAACCTAAATGTAATCATATAGGAAGCATTTAGACTTCTTAATAAACCTATTTCTAAAATTTTAAGTCATTTTGACTTTGTTTGACCCCTTAAACCTAAATTGAAAGAATTCCATATAGTTATAAAGTGAATTTAATCGAGATGTCTATATAACCTAAAGTTCCTAATTTATTCGATGTCACCTAGCCCTTTGCTCAGCCGTATCTGGGTCGACTGGGAAGCATACTTTTCTACAGATGAGGAGGTTATCTCCTCCACCCAAGTCCAACATGAGTTGAAATCTACAATGTCTGACTTCCTTGTCCCCATTTGCTTTCTCTCTCGGTTCAACTCTGTAAGAAAATAGTTTACTTTTCACCATCTTCACATCCTCCTAATCAAATCCATACAAAACTCGCTATAGTTTCAAGCCCTAGAACTCCCAGTCAAGAAGGGCTTTTTCGATCCCCTATTTATCAAATTCCTCTCACCTATCATGCATCTCAGAACCTACCCCTATATATTTAACCCTTTGAATTCAATCCCCAGACATCCAGAAGCTAGGAAAAATAGCCATCTTGCCATGATCATATCCCTCTCTTCTTGACTGTGAAAGTCATCTCGTTGTTTCCCAACATTCTCCTCAACTCAACATCCCCGACCGACGTGATTTTAGGAGACATCATCGATGGATTCAAGTAGTCTCCACAAAGCTCCTTGGTCATCAATTTATTCTATTACTATAGGTGACATGTTTTCCCCTTTCATCGTCCCAACTACTGGGGTTTGATCTCTGTTGAAATTTCTACTTAAGAGTCTCCCTTCTCGTTTCTCCTTTTTTCTCCACATTTTCCATGGTGCCAAGAATTTGTTCGCATGATTAGTTTGCTTCCATGATGGGTTTGTACATGACCACCTCCTCCATGATCCATGGTTGAGAAAGGTCTTTGTCGCCTCTGGTCATTGTTGGTCCCAATTCAGGGGTCTTTGAGACTGAACTGATCCCAGGAAGTATTTTCAATGATCGCAAACTCAAGCCTTTACCTTGATTTCTGGTTTTATGTTCTGAGATTGCACCTAGGTTCCAGTTGTTTGTAACCATGGCCTTCACTCCTTAAGAACAAAGATTTTAGATGATGATTTCTCAATTTCACCCTTGATTGGTCATTCCTTTTGTCAAGCTTCTAGGGGCATGACCATCCTTTGATTTTGTTTTGGCAAGCATTGTATATGTTGTTACAGGCGGGTCCCACCGCCCAGGAGGCATCCACCCATTGGGCCAGCTCACCATGGATCTTCACGCCTGAATAAGGTTATTCAATAATTGAATAATTCATTTTCATAGATTTCTAATTGGTCAATCATTTAGAAATTCACAATAATTCAACCATTGATGAGAAATATATGAATAAATAGTCGTTGGAAAGATTTTTTGATAAGGAATCTGATTTTATGGTTTTCAAACCCTACTTTGATGATTTTAGGCCATGTTTTCCCAATGACCTATGATTAGGGTTTAAGATGTTAAATATGATGATAATTAATATAAAATATGTTACTTCAGGAACTTAGGATTTGACCAAGATCAAAGGGACCAAAATTAGGATTTTCTTTGCTCCAAGTAAGCGGGTCATGCCACTATACATATGTACACTGGTTGAATTGTATGCTTTGTATGATTTATGAATTATACTTTCAATTTCAAGTTCAATGCTCTAATCATGTTCATTATATAAATTATGTGATGCTTTCTATAGCCTATGTCTTATGGTTATCATGCTCATTAAGATCAAAGATTAGGATTAATGATTAATGGATTCAAAGTTCAAGTTTCAAGAGGGATACATCCCATCATGGTAAAGATTAAAGTTCACGATTAAATTTATGTTTATAGTGATGTTAATGTTAAGATAAATGGAATTGAATCAATTTTTATATGCTTCTTGAATCATGGACCAGAAGTGGTCGGTATGGGCATTCGTGCCAATTATGGGCTTTCTTAGCCAATCATGGACCTCAAGGGTCGTTATGGGATTTTTAGCCAAATTATGGGCATGTGTGTCAATCATGGGCTTTCCTAGAAATCATGTGCTCTTAAGTGGGTGTCATAGAGAGATGCATATGCTTACTGCTCAATTATTCATGTTATAAGATTCATGTAATCAAGAGTGCTTAAGTCAAGTACATGTCAAGATTTTCACTCAAGTCAAGTATATATGCTTATTTTTTAGTTCTTATGAAATGTATAGTGGTGCTTATTGAGTTATGTCTCTGCTTTTACATGGTCATGGGATGAGATGTCCCTAGATCGAGGAGAAAAGGAATTTGAAGTGAGTGCTTCAAGGTAGAAGTTTCTAAGACGTAGAATTTGAAGTGAATGCTTCAAGTTAGAAGTTTCTAAGACTTAGCTTGGTGGGGTTCCATCTATACCTTATAAGATCCAGTATCGAGTTTCCAAAGTATATTTGTGCCCTATATTTGGTCTACCTTTCATGTATTAGATTTCAGTTCAAGGATGAGATAATTTACAATATAAGTTTTCTCTTTCAAAAAACAATGTATGAATCTATATTTCCAATCAATGCATGATGTTTCATTTATGTTATTGCTATATTTATCATGTTTTGTAATGTTCCTCCAAGCTGAGTGACCTATGTTATGGACAACATATGGTTTGCTTTCATTGTCATATATGTACTTGGAGGGGTGTTGCAACTAGATGTTTGAGGTGTGTCGCAACAAATAATGTTTTGGGTTTTGCAACACTCCAACAGATAGAAATACTTTTTTTACACTTTTCATACAGTGTGATCGATCGAGTTTACTTTTGGGAAACTCTACCAATTGCACTATGTGACAAAGAAATTTTGAAACATCGATCAAGTTTATCCTGGATGAAACTTGATAGATCACTTAAATATAATTTCCTAGAGTAGGGTGTCGATCAAGTTCTGTGTTTTGGAAACTCGACTGAACCTAGACATTCTCAAAATGCATCAAGGGTCTCGGTCGAGTTTGTCACATAAGAAACTGGATCTAATTGGCATTATGTGATGTACTTTGGAAAATGACATTAGAGTGCTTAAATATTTCATTTAAGTGCTCCCAATTTTTTATAAGTTTAATTATAAGTCATACAATCATTACAAGTGGTTTACAAAATGATTCTAATGGATTTATACCATATTCCACAAAAGTGCACTTGCATTGATTTTGACTTGTCTTTTCTCCAAGTTAGGATGCTCAAGTTAGGGCATTTGGAGGGTCTATACCTAATATGAAATCACTCAAGTAGAAGAATTCGACACAAATAAGTGGAATGGTTAGTCATCATCAAAACAAGGGTTGAGTCAATTTTGACCTTGAGTCAATATTCTCACCCTTTTTGAATATGACAAACCATTCCATAAATGTATTGAAAGCTTTTAAGTAAAATCATACCTTTGGAGAAATCTAAGGGTTTCAATAGGATTAAGTTCATATGCTCCCCCTAATTAATGCTCATGGAGTTCTCATACTCCCCCTCACTTGTAGTTATTTCTCCTTCATGGTTATCTTTCACAATATTTATACAAACTATGTCTTCTATGGATATATGTTCTACATATATGTCTTATCCCCTTAACATAAGGCATGCTTTATCCTCACACATGCCTTTCACCTATCTAACATACCACATGCATTCTCCCCCTTTGTCATTTCAAAAAGTAGTGGTTTGAAGAGCTAAGGGAAAACATGTTAGTAAAAAGGAGATATCAAATGTTAGGATGGAGAGTTAAAGAAAAAACTAGGGGCTTGTCCAAGCATAGTATATAGAGAAAATCAAGACACGCATTTGAACAGCCTTTGATGCAGTTTTAGCAAACAACCAAGATAAGGCTGTGTAAGAAAGTAACTCAAGATAGTAGATATGCAACACAAGGAACAAGTTCAAGCAAGCGTGAAATAAGATACAAGCATAGCATATAGTTGAATGCCAGTTGATCAAAAGATGAACAAGGCTATAACTACATGAATATGAACTACTAGTAGATGATGTCAAAAGTTAGGACTACTTGTAGGATCTAGATCATAGAAGAAGATGCACAAGTTAAAGAGAAAGCTATGAGGATACGGGGAGATATATCCAAACAAAAAGATATGCAGTTTCAGAAGCTAGAAAGGATATAACTCACTAGCAAATATGCATAATTACCAAAAGATGATTTCCATTAAGAGCCTCAAGGTTGTATCAAAACAAGATATACAATTAGATAGATGTAGCAAGTTAGACACAATGAAATAAATTTAGGATACGACCAAGAGATCCAAAGAGACCATCATCAAAACTTGCATAGAAACTCAAGATAGGCAATTGCAATATATGAAGATACCAATTTAGAGAAATTAAAGAAATAGAGTTGTATGAAAGATAGGCAAACTAAAGCATGGAAATAAGCACATATAAAGGTACCAAGGGGAGTGCCATAGAATAAGGCTATTGGTTGAGAAAGTCTAGTTGAGAGAGAAATTCTCATCCAAAAAGCCAACTGTATATTCTGTACACAGTGTTGTCGGTCGAGTTTCTGGGTTGAATATCTTGACCGGTAACAACTATTGGCAACACCCATTGGTGCTTGTCAGTTGAGTTTCTATCAGAATAAACTCGTCTGACAACAACTGCTTCAAAAAACAAGTATATTTCATAAAAACATATCTAGAGGTATGATAAAAATATAGACCATATCCAAACATGTGTAAGAAAGTTATTAATACACTATGAAAGCATCAGAAATTGTTTTTGAGCAAGAGAGTGATGAGAATCAAAATATACCACTTTTGACTCAAAAACCATATGTATTGTCCATACTAACTTAGAAAAAATAAATTATGATTGTATATGAGAAATAATAATAATACCTCTGTTCTTACCATTGCTTTTCCACTTGTTGACACCCCATACACATCTCACCTTTCTTCTTTTACATGGATTGAGAAACCACTTTGCAAATCAATAGATCATGTCAATCCAATTGTAAGAAACCTAAAATAAGAAAGATGAAATCATCCCCAATCATATTTTTGGGTCTGGAGGGGTTAGCTTAGCAACCCAAGTACTATTTCTCTTGGGTGTTTTCCTAAAAGGACAATATGTAGCATAATGACCAATTTCATTGAAATGATTACATGATCTCCCAGCCTTGGAACTAGATGAATCTTCATTGAAAATTTATGATCCTTTATCTTTGTTTTTCCATTGGCTACTATCAAATTCAAAACCATCTCTACTCATTTGTTCGGTAGTATGATCTAGGATTTGATTAAGATTCTTTTTATCGTCTAAGAATCTTTGCATAGAAGATCACAAACTATGATTATCATGCATAAGAGAAGTAATAGTAGAAGATAATTGATTGATATTATCTCTAGCATGCAAAATATTGGTTTCTAAGCAAATATCATTGGTCATATAGGAATTTCTATCAATATGAAGAGCAGTGACATTATTCTCTCAATTAGAGAACTAGAATAATATTCAAGGATATTGATTTTAGTAAGCAAGGAAACATTTTATTTTTAAAGAAAAGCAATATTAGAAAGATAAACACTATTTTTAGATTCTAATCCTTGCAAAGCAAAATATTTTCCTCATTTTCAATTTTAAGAACATCAATATCAAGCATGAGAGAATTGACAATATTACTACGCTCTTCATTACAACTAGGCATAAGAGGTTGTGCTTCTAGAAATCTAATCTTATCAAGAAAATTAGCATTTTCAAGTTTAAGAGAGTCTACTTGACTAAGATAAGCATTGTTTTCATGTAGCAAGCAAGTATTAGCATGTTCAAGATCATCTTTTTCTACATGCCAATTATCAACAATTCTAGCAAGTTTTTTCTTTTTCATTCTAGAAAACTTAAGAGAGGTATGAGTAGCATAAATAATAGCAATTAAAGATTCTTTATCTGAATAGTTTAGATTTACCTCATTTGAGTCTTCACTTGATTAGGCCATGAGAGCAAAGTGGCATTCTCCAACTTCACTAGAGCTTGAGCTAGATCCTTCACTAATTTCTTCCCTTGAGCTTGAGTTGGAGGGGTCACTTGAGCTTGAGTTGGAGGAGTCACTTGAAATTTTGTGCCATTTCTCCATCTTGTACTTCTCTTATTTTATCTTGTGATGATGGGTATTTTTGACTTGTGGATAGTCTTCCTTGAAGTGACCCTTCTTTCCACACGTGAAGCACCAGGTGAAGGAGGATGACTTGCCTTTGTAGAGTATACCCTTGGAGTACATGGCATATTTTTCAACTTGAGAGAATGGAGAGGATTGACCAACAATGGCTTCAATGTGTGCTTTGATTTTAGCCTTCTTCATTCTCTTTTTCTCTTTCTTTTCTTCTCTTTCTTCTTCATCTTGTTTATCAAGTTGGACTTTGTGGGCTTGTAGATTTCCTATGAGCTCTTCAGTAGGGATATCACCAATAGACCTTGTTTATTCAATGGTGGTCACATTAAATTCCCATCTATTGAAGAGAGTTCTAAGGATATTTGAGTTGATATCTCCTCTATCCATAGTATGACCTAGAATGGAAAGATCATTCACAATGGTGTTGAGCTTTCAGTAATCTCGGATATCCTCTCCTCCTTTCCCTTATTGAAGGTTTTCAAGGAGGCATTTGAGCATGTAGACTTTGCTTTCCTTCACTTGCTTTGTCCCCTCATAAATGACATATAAATTTCTCCATATCTCATAGGCTGTCTCACAAGAGGAAATCCAGTTGAATTTGCTGGGGTACATTGAGGGATAGAGAATGTTGATGGCTCTTGCTTTCAAGGTTGCTTTCTTAAAAGTAGGCTCATACAATTCTTCTTTGTTTCCAACAGCTTGTATGGGAGTTCCACCATTCTCCATATCTCAACACTTGATTCTTGGATGTAGTAATGCAACCTTCTTTTCCAATAGAGGAAATTTCTACTATCAAAGATTGGTATGTTGACAAGGTATCTCCCACCTTGATAGTCGCCCATATTCTCCTACTTGTGGAATTATGCTTGGAGAAGACCCGCTTTGATACCACTTTATGGATCAAATGGGCTCCAAAGGGGGGTGGTGAATAGAGCTAAATTCACTTAAACAAAATTCATTAGACCTTCAAGATATTTCTAAGATAATATTAGAAGTATGAACTCTGAGTACAACTAAAACATGCATATCAATGGAGAGAGAGATTGAACAAATACAAGAACACAAGCTATGTAGAGTGGTTCCAATCTCCAAACTAGGAGAAAAGTTAATGCACTACCGAGAGAGGTCAAGCTCTAGGATTTTGCAACCATTGCATACTTATATTCCATTATAAGACATACAATATATGACCTTCCTTTTCCAAACCAAGGATACCCAACCTTCCCTTTAAGGAGAAGGTAGACAAAAACATACCAAAAGGACTTACTATCTAAGACTAAGTTTTCAACCTCACCAAGGACTTACCCACTTTGCACCGAATCCTCCACCTTCACCAAGGACTTACCCACTCTTGCACAATTCTTCTACCATTGAGGAATTACCCACTCTTCTTGAATCTTCCTCCTTTGACTTCACCTTTTCTAAGGAGAAGCTTTTACCAGGGGTTCCTTCCCTTCTTCTTCACTGTTCTTATCTAAGAGAGGGAATCTTCATCTTCATATTCATGGTAGAAATGAGAGATTGGGAGGTGGAGTAAGTGAGAGCCTCATAAGATATACATGTAGGACTAGCTCTCTTACAAATCTCCTACTCACTTTAATGGATGTATCAAGTTATTAAGCTTAGAGAGAGAGGGAGGATCTTAGAGGCACTCAACTATAATATAGGGATCTTCGTAGTGCTTTTATAACCATGGGATGAAGCCCAAGGGGCCTTATTTATAGTTGGAGATGCCTAATAACCAATAGAAACACTTAAGGATGGATACTAGTTGTTTGGGGGGGTTGCAATGGATATTGTTTCTTGTTTTGCAACACTCCAACTGTTAGAAACATTTTTTCTACACTTTTCATACAGTGCAATCGGCCGAGTTTACTTTTGGGAAACTCTACCAATCACATTATGCGACAAAGAAAATTTGAATCATCGATCGAGTTTATCCTGGATGAAACTCAACTGATCAATTAAATTTGATTTATCAGTGCAGGGTGTCAGTCGAGTTCTTTATTTTGGAAACTCTACCGAACATGGACATTCTCAAAATGCATCAAGGGTGTTGGTCGAGTTTGTCACAGGAGAAACTCGGCCAAATTGTCACTCTGTGATGTATTTTGAAAAATATCATTATAGTGCTTAAATATTTGATTTAAGTGCTCCTGATATTTTCTAAGCTTAATTATAAGCCATACAATCATTACAAGTGATTTACAAAATGGTTCTAATGGATTTACATCATATTCCACAAAAGTGCACTTGCATTGATTTTTACTTGCCTTTTCTCCAAGTTAGGATGCACAAGTTAGGGCATTTGGAGTGTGTCTATACCTAATATGAAATCACTCAAGTAGAAGCATTAAGCACAAATAAGTAGAGTGTTTAGTCATCATCAAAATAAGGGTATAATCAATTTAGACCTTGAATCAACATTGTGAGGTTAGATAGTGGTCAGAGGCAGATTTCTAGCAAGGCCTTTAAGAAGCAGAAGCAAAAAGTTGGGGAATAGTCTCTCAAGGCATTCTCGAGAACATTCGTGGACTCCTTGTGGTGCTTGGAGCCAAAACAATTATCTATAGACACTAAAACTCATTGGGGTGAGGTTAAGGTTGTCGTAGATGGAGGTGGAGTTTGGAAAGTGTTTTTAATTGATTTAACCTATTTATATATGTAGATATAAATTTTTAATTTATAAATGTTAAGACTCGACTTCAAGGATACTTTCTCTCACTAGATTATGAGGCTGATCTCTGATTCCTCTCTAGGTCTCAGGCATGGACATGGCGGGTGGGGCACTGGAACCTCGCCTACTTCTACCTCAAACCACCCCTCCAATCCCCCACCCCAGGATAGTGAATGGTTCTCCTCAAAGACAGACGTCACAGTGGCAATGGATTGGGTAGGATCGGTTATCGACCCCCTGCCTCATATCAAGGGTGTGATTGTGGCTGATCCAAAGACACCCTTCTACAAGGAGGGGGATCAAAGGTTGTGGAGGAAGTTCAACACCCTGATTATGGAGGAAATGGAGGATTACCACAAACACTCGGAAATCATCCAAGTTCTAGGAAGAAACATCCACCCTATACCCCTAAAAGGGTGGATGATTCGAAGCTGGCAACCAAGAGGTGAACTGGAGCTTTTCTCGCTGAATGAGGGCTTGTTCCTAGATCACTTTGCTTGTGATGCAGATATCAAAAATGCCCTTCTCAAAGGACCTTAGTTTTTCGATGATCAGTTGGTCCTATTGAGGAGATGGACACAGGAAGCTGATATGAGAAGAGCTATACTCAAGACGGCCCCCGTCTGGGTCTCCCTACCGGATGTGGGAAAGCATTGGACGGCAAGGGCTATTGTCATCATTGCCCACTCGATTGGGGATCCCAGAGCTATTGATAGGAGGTCGCATGGAACAGTCCAAGGTTGTGCTCGTTTCTATGTTGACATCTCTACAGAGAACGAGCCTCCACCAGAGGTGATGGTAGAGCTACCAAATGGGGACGAATGGGAAGTCCACTTCAAGTATGAAGCCCTTTCGGATAGGTGTACTACTTGTAAAGTCTTCGGGCATGTTACGGGTAGCTTCCCTGGTGTGAGAGTTGCCATCAACTTGACACCCCCATCATCCCAGAATAGGCAAGGAAGAAGAAGAGAAGATAGGGCAAGTCCAAGCCCCCACCAAAGATCAGAAGAGTGATGGATAAATCTTCGTCTGATGAGGTGGTGGTTATAGACAATGTGGAGACTGTTGAAGTTGTGGCGTCGATCTCGGAGCCCGCCTTCTCTGGGGGTATAGAGTAGAAATAGACCGAACCACCTCCCTGCGATAAACCCCCTTCCAACCTTCCTCTTGGGGATACGTCCTGCTCTAGGAAGGGTAGGGAGAAAGGAAAGCAAACGAAGACAATTGTCGGGAAGGATATTGAATATGGGGTTCTCAACGACAACACAACTGCGAGCTTAGATGACGTTGAAGATGAGGTGTTTGATGATATGACCAATAGATGCAATATAAGTCCCATACAGACACATACAACTTCTAAAGAGAAGAAGAAGAAGGATAAGGAAGTATCCTTCTCCAAGGGAGGGAGTGGGAACAAAATTTGTTAGACATGTCCCTGCTCGCTTGGAACGTGTGGGGTGCCTCTCTTGCTGAGAGGAAGAGGGAGGTAAGAAGAGTGATTGTATAGGAAGAAGCTAGCTTGGTTTTCTATATGGAAACTAGAATCAAGAACAAAGTCAAGGAAAGGATACAAACCCTTTTAACGCTAGGGTGGCAAACTCTATCAAATATTGAAAGTAAAGATGGTTGTAGGATTGCTGTTGGGTGGAACCCTGCTGCTTGAAAGATTGATCTCATTAGTGACACTGACCAAGTGGTTACTGTCAGCTGTTGCAATAAAGGTGGGATGGCTTTCATTGTGTTTGGGATCTATGGTGATAACCTAGAAAGAGACAGAATGCGAATGTGGGAAACCATAAAAGAAACAACACAACAAGAGGTCCACTGGCTAGTTCTTGGGGACTTCAACAATGTCAGAAAGACGAAAGAGAAGATAGTAGGACTTACTATCCCTGAGAGAATCACAATAGCTTTTAATGACACCATGCAAGCGACTTCTCTTATTGAACTAAATAGAATTGGTGGTTTGACAACCTGATCCAATAAACAGAAACCGAGTCAAAGGATTGCTAGCACAATTGATCATGCTATGGTTAACGAAGCTTGGCTTAATGTCTGGCCTAATGCCGTCGTCAAGATGGGAGCTAACATCTTGAGTGATCACTATTGGTTAAAGATGGAGTTCTTTTCCAGGGATAAAATCCAACGGCCGTTTTGGTTCCTAAACCTCTGGTGTGATTGGGTTGGGTTCAAGGAGCTGGTGAAAGGTAGTTGGGATATTAATGTTGTGGGAAACCCGATGTACAGAGTCTTAAAGAAGCTTCAGAACACAAAAAAGGCATGAAAATCCTGGATTAGGGAGAAGGTAAACCTTAAGAACTTCCTTGTGACAGGTACAAAGGAGTATGATGAAGCTGTTGTTGTGGCCAAAGAGTCACCTGAGAATGAGCTTGCTATAAAAAATGAAATGAAAATAGAGGACATGCTGAGGAAACTAAAGAAGGCTGAAGAGAAATTCTATTGGCAGTGTAGCCAGATGAAATGGCTAATGGATGGAGACATGAATACCATGGTGTATCACACTACAGTCAAGAAGAAGGAACTCAGAGAAACAATCCACTAACTGATAAATGAACATGGTGAGGTTGTCGACAGAAGAGAAAATATAGCTGCTACTACCATAAATTATTTCCAAGGTATTTACAACCAACCAGAATGTGAAAATAGGAATTTTGGTGATCTGCTTCCCTGTACAAGAATTAATGAAGACATGAATGAAACGTTATGCCAACCAGCAACATACGAGGAAATCAAGGCAGTAGTTTTTTCTATAAATCCGTCTAAGGCCTCGGGGCCTGATGGCTTCAATGGACATGTTCTACTAAAGAATGTGGTACCTCATTGGTAATTTCGTTAGTGACGCCATAAGATGGATCATAAATGGGGGGAACATGGCTTTGGTTGCGAACCACACATTTATTAAACTTATACCAAAAAGAAATGAGGTGATAAATATGACAGACTATAAACCCATATCTTGTTGTAGTGTTCTCTACAAGTGCATCTCTAAACTTCTTTCCCATAGACTTGGGAACATTCTACCCCTTATTATTTCTGAGGAGCAAAGTGCTTTCATAAAGGGTAGGAAGTTAGCTGACTGCACCCTTCTAGTAGCCGAATTTCTGACTGGGTTCAACATTAAGAATGCAAGCCCTAAAGCGTGTGTGAAGATCGACCTTCAGAAAGCCTATGACTACGTTAGATGGGAGGCCCTGTGGAACATCATGGTGAACATGGGTTTCTCGGATAGGTGGATCAAAATGATGAAATAGTATGTCCAAACTGCCTCCTTCTCTATCCTGATAAATGGAGGACCTGTGGGACTTCTTAGAGCCTCAAATGGTTTGTGACAAGGGGACCCCCTCTCCCCCCTATTGTTTACTATTCTAATGGAAGGGCTGACTAATATCATCAATAGAGCTGAGGACAGGGGAAAGATCATAGTGTTCAAGATCAAGGGCATCAAAGTAAAGACGCAACTCATCTTTGCTGATGATGTGATGTTGTTTTCGCTGGGTAATGCTAAAAGGCTCAAAGAGTTTAAGAGAGTGTTGATAAAGTTTGGCAACTTGACTGGGCTATACATTAGCTCCATCAAGTTGAGAATTTTTCTTTCAAAGTCCTGCGACTCAAGAAGGGGAAGACTAAAGCTGGATATTGACCTTAGCGGGGGCAGGCTTCCCACTAGGTACTTGGGAGCACCTATTGTAGGGGGTAAAGGAACCTCTTTGGATTTCACTTTGTGCCTAGACAGTATGAGAACTAAAGTACAAGGCTGGACGGGGAGCATGCTTTCTCTTACTGGCAAGTTGGTTCTCATTAGATCTGTTCTTCAAAGCATGGTGTGTTTTTGGGTTGAGGTATGTGACATGCCTCTAAATTCAGCTGACTCTATGAAAAAGATCATATCCAACTTCCTTTGGGGGGGAAAGAACCATGCTTTTGCCTGGGAGGTTCTCGCCCGACCTTTCAGCAAAGGAGGGCTCAATGTCTTACATCCTAAGGTGATCATTCATACTGCCCAAACCAAGCAGCTTGATAGGTTCCTAAGGGATAAGACTAATGTGTGGTCTAAATGTATGACTAAAAGGTATGGTAATGTGCCCAACAACACCGACATGTCCTCTTCTCGGATGTAGATAAGCATGTGTAACAGGTGGATGGAGGTCAACCCCATGTACATTGTTGATGAGCATGAGATGGTGTGTCTTGTTAACCAACACACTATCCCATGGATCAACAATGATACAACTGTTGACATCGGCTGGGTCAAGATTCTATGGGGCCCTTTCCACTGTCTGAAGTGGTGCACTTCTGCTTATAGTGCTATCCTGGGGAAGCTTCCAACTAAAGACCGACTGCTGAAATGGGGCATACAAGTTGATGCACAATGCCCCCTTTGCAGGAGAGCTAATGAAAGCCATGGTCACCTCTTCCTTGAACGCAACTACACTAGGCTCATCTGGGCCATGATATGCCTAAAGAATGAGTGGTTCCCAAACCAGTGTAACAATTTGGAAGAAATGGTGGACTAGTTACTACTCCATCTCAAAGACAAACACCGATTGGCTTTTGGGGGCATCTGTCTAACCACTTTTTGATTCAATATATGGGATGAAAGAAATAGAAGAGTCCACGCTAAAGGCAGCCAAATAGAGACAAAATTGATCAAAAAGATAAACTTTGATATGTGCAATTTAATCTTTGCTAAGAAAGACATATTGAAGGGCGTGTCCAATCATGCTAAAATATATTGGGGATTTTGTATGTAACCCTGTATATACTAGTTTAGTTACGATGGGTTTTTGTATACCCCCATCTACATAGATCGTGCCCCTTGATCTCTAACTTGTAAGGTGGTAGTTCTCTACCCTCCTTTTGGCAATATATTTACCCATTTCCAAAAATAATAATTTATAAATGTTTTCTAGAAATATTTATTATTGAAATGTTTTGTTTTTTATTTCTTTATTTTTTATATTTTCATATGTAAAATATCTTTAACATATATATTTATAATATATAATTATACACATATCATTTTATAATTTTTGATAACTTTATAATGGAATTAAAATATTTTAGGGTTTTGCACAAATAATGGAGGAATGGTTTGGGCTATGGGAGTCAAGGGGTGACTGTTGGGGTCCTTATATAGGCTAGGGTGTCATGGAACATCACCAGTAATATGTCCTAACTCCCAGATGGAGAGGAAACTTAGGCATTATCTCCAACCATGGAGATAATGGTGACAATTAGGGTTTGTGGAGCTTGGATCAACCTCTGTAAGCTAATGGGATGGTTTTGGAGGAAACTATGACCAATTGAGAGAGAATATAGTCGGGGAGGAGTGTGGGTCTCACATGATTCTTTTCATAAGGAAGATGATGGATGTTGATCAGTCGATTTTGGATCCATGGTTGGGGTTAAGTGACGCATGCAACCCCAGACTAGACCGATTAAACAAGGTTTTATCCATTATTTTTAGTAATTAGCCAAAACAAAAAACCAAAATTTCTTAGGTCTCTAGAAGCATCCAATTGGTACCAAAGTTTAGGATTATCATTATTTTATCCTTGTCTCGGCTTAGGAAAAAGTTGATACCAAAAAGGAACTGATAACCAACATTTATATCCCTTTCAAGTAATTACTTGATTTAATTCCCCAAGTCCCATACTAATTTATTACAATCTCAATATTTGGATTTCTCCTCAATTAATGGTTAACTACAGTTGGACTACAAATCAAAATCAAAAAGGTATGTTTGGCATTTGAGACTTGGTGTCTAAGGAAAGGGGGATAATTCTTCAATTAATTATCCATATAATCAATATCCTTGGGAACTTCTAAATCTTTTATTTACATTATCTTCATTCAATTAGAAATCATTTTAATCCATTATTAATATATAATAAAGGTACAGAGCATTGATTTGGCACAAATGTATTTTATGGACACAATTGTGAAACAAATACATATAATTGATATATTTAAAAGATAAATCAATAGTTGTAGTAGTAATATTAAAAATCATCAAAGTCTCAAAACTCCATATTGCTACATCCTCCCTCCTTCTTATGAATTTTATCCTCAAAATTCAGCCTAGCAAGAGAAAAGATGCAGCTGTAATTTCTTCATATATGTTTCAACTCCCATGTGACTTCATCCTTGCCATGGTGTTTCCATAAAACTTTAACCATCTCAATAATTTTATTCATGTGCTCTTTCACCTTTGAATCCAAGATTGTTACAGGTGCCTTCGGGTAGGTCAACCTACCTTGGAGCTTTAATGATTCAATGGTCAACACATGTACATGATCTATCACATAGATGTAGATTGGACACATCCCACACCATGCATCATATTGTACTCAGGTGGTAGGGCAAAACAATAGTCTTCTCACCAATCCCTTCTAGAATCTCAAACAAAACCACATATCAGGGACTCAATTTTCCATGACTTATATATGTGGCAGGAAGGGGTCGGATTTTAAAAAACACATGGTCTTTCATAGAGTGTGAATCCATTTGCTTTGCATCTATATGAGATTTCTATCAATCTTGTGTTTTATTTAGCCTCTGCTCGATCAAGGTGACAATTATCAACATATAGTTGCAGTTTTTTATATTTGAACAAGGTCATGTTGCCTACATCATCTAGTGAAGTGACAATTGACACAATCTCCATAGAGAGATTTATAAAAGAGCATCATGATACTATCTTGGTAGATATTACTATAGGCAAACTCCCTAAAAAGCAGAATTATCCCCATGATCCACCCCAATCAAGGAAACAAGCCTTTAATAAGTCTTCTAGCATTTGTATTGTGCATTATGTCTTTTATTAGTTTGACGGTGATAGGTAGTACTGAACTTCAATCTCGTGTCAAGTCTTCTTGAATTTGCTTACTCAACTAGGAGTTGAACTTGGGATCACAATCGAAGATGATGGAGCTTGGAACTCCATGGATGTGTATAACCTCTTGTATGTAGAGCTATATCACATAAAAATACTAGCAGTTGTTTTGTAGGCTAAGAAGTGTGCCAATTTTGTCAAAATTTCACTACAACTCATACAATATCATGTCCCTTATTCATCTTGGGAAGTCCCACCATGAAATCCATAATTATATGGTCCCACTTTTATTAAGGAATTATAATGGATTATGGTAAACCACCTAGTCATTGGGGTTATTCCTTCACCATCTGGCACATGAAACAAGTAGCCATGAATGAGGACATGACTTGCTTCATACCCTACCACCCAAAAAACAATTACATGTCCTTAAACATTTTAGTGGTGTTGAGATGTACAATATACTAGTCCCACATGCCTCTTGTAGGATGTGAGTGTTTAGCAATGAATATTCAGGGACCCAGATACGTTGCTTGTATCACATCCCTCCCTGACACCTACAAAGAGGTGGATTTGAGGTTTAGATAAAAGGGCCTTCATCTTCTTGAGGGTAGAGCTAGACAATTAGGTTACAACCAACTCAAAAAGAAGGTCAGGGATGATTTGGTCAGGAAGGGGTTTTGGAGTCCACATGGAAAACTCTTTGAGTCTTCTTCATTGGGTGTCCAATCTGGTTGATCTGCTTATTGGCCACCACATAAGCCTTACTAGATGGTTGGTTATTGTGAAGTAGTATTCCTTCAATTATTTAATATATTGTTGTTGTCGTAGGTTAATGTCCTTTTTAGTCAAAGGTTACTTTTGAATTTATTGGTGTGAATATATTAAATGTGGCTTCTTAGAGGTAGTGTCGCCATATATTCATATCATAGATTATTGCAAAATTTATAAGTCCAGGTAATTCAACTCATCGAGATTGAGTTGTCTCAAGGCAAAGGTGACAACATGTAGGTCTTGTTTTAGGACACTTCCTAAGACCATCTTTGATGCACTAATGAAGATGATGATCCATACTTTTCTGAGGGTAGGTTCAGCACATGAGAATAGGTGGGTTTCTCCTTCAAATATGGCTTCACAAATGTCAGACCAGAAAAACTTATCATTCTTCTAGGCATGCTTGGTGAGGGGAAGAGCAATTTTAAGAAATTGGGGATGGATCATTGATAATAACCGACAAATCCTAGTAAACTCTAAATCTCAATTGATGACTTGGGTTCTTATCAATCATGAATGGTTGTTATATTAGTAGGGTCCACCACAATAGTTCCTCTGGACATGGTGTATCCAATGAATATGACTCTATTGATCTAGAGTTTGCATTTCATAAAAAATCATAAAAGTTCTCCTCTCAAAGGATTTCAAGGACCCTAGACATGTGGTCACATTTTTGTTCTATGTTGGATGAGAAGATAAGAATGTTATCTATGAAGACTATAGAAAAGTTATATAGTAAAGGTTGAAATTGTTCATGAATAGGATCACTGCATTAGATAAACCAAAAGGCATTACTAAGAACTACATGTGTCCATACCAGGTTTGGAAAGCAGCTTTTCAGAAGTTTTCTTCTCTAGCTCACAATGTTGGTACCCAAATTGTAGATCAATCTTTGAAATGACATGGATAAATTTCTACTGGTCAAAGAGGCCATGGATCCTAGATAGAGAATACTTGTTCTATGGAGTGTCTTGGTCCAACATTCGATAATCGATGCACATGAGAAGTGAATTGTCATTCTTTTTCAGAAGGAGGGAAAATGCTCCCAAAGGGGAGGTATTGGGTTGAATGAAGCCTTTATCTAAGAGTTCCTAGAGTTACTTTTTATGGAGAATTAACTAAATGAGTTCCATTCTATAAGGGACCTAGTGATTGGATTCATCCAATGAGCTAACTAAATGGAGAATTAAACTTCTCTTTTTATAGGTATGCCTAAAAAGCTTTCCTAAACAAGTCATCTAGTTACCTCTATTTCTTCTAGGGGTTGTGCCTTATAATCTAGATCAATTATATAGGAATACTAGACAACTCTTAGCTATCATCCTTTCTACTTTTAAGGCTACAACTTAAAGACCATTGATGGCATTTTCCTACTACGGATGGAAAAAGGTGGTTTTCCTAGTCTCTCTACCCTTACTTCATTTCCATATAGTCTATTTTTGTATGATAATTATAGAGACAATCCATTCCCATTATTGACATCAACGTCATTCATATTAAGAAAAATGGAATAGATAGAGAGTTCAAAGTTATAATATCTAATACATATTATCAGTGTTTCTAAAAAAATAGGTGTTATGCAATAGCTATGTAATAGGTGCATATCACCAAAAATAAAGACAAATTGTTGCATCAAATAAAATATATATGAAGTCAACTAGAGGAGACATGTACATTCTCCTCTTATACCTCCATTCACTCTATTTTCACCTAGGGGCACGCTACATGCTCCACTAATATCAATTTGATATATCCTAATGTTGAATTATGCCAATACTTGTGATTTTGCATAATTCCACAATTTTCATTAAATCTTTAGACATGTGTGGTGTTAAGGATTGTGGTGAGGAAGTGGTGTTGTGAAGCATAGTTGAGAACAAAGACATGGCTAGTCATGTTCTTTGATCTCAGGAGATTGGGTAGCTTGACCATATTGGTGGTAGGGATGATGTGACTATGAGGCATGAACATTGGTGGAAAGTATTTATTTGGATAGTGTTTCATATTTTTTATTATTCGAGGACATGCAACATACAAGCTTGGGGATATTTGATTAATGTCTATTCATCAATATTTAGGTGTAATTTATATTTAGTTTTGCATGTTTTGTGTTGCATTTTACGTGAGATTTCACTTTTTTACCTTTTTAATAGTTAATGCATTTTTTTACATATTTCATTAATCGTGATATTTAAATTGTAGGTTGATGCATGAAAAATAGGATAAGTCATAATACCTTCATGAAATTATAAAGAAAAATGCCAAAATGGGGGCTATGCAATATCTAGATTGATATTTCATCATTTCACATGGGAAATAGGAGAGGTCATAAGCCCTTCAAATTGGGTTTTTCATTATTCCCTTTTCTTTTGAGCAGTATAAGGCTATGAAATATCTAGACTAATATTGTCATAGGTTCATTATTTTTCTATCTATAGTTATGAGTGGTATGGCTAATGTTTTGTGGATTTTGTCCAAAAGTTTGAATGGATCTGCAGTCTTCTTGGGGTTTGTTGCTTCCCAAGTTTGTATGTCCTTAGATGGTTTATTTTTTTGGCATGTTGTGTAGGGGCATCATGAGTATGATGGACCCCATATTTCATTTTATAAAGGAAAAAAATTGATAACAATTCTCAAAATCATGTAACCGCAGAGGGAGTTATTTTTGTTTAATTTTCCTTTTAAGGGTGGGTAGCAACAGAAAGTGTTTTTGTTCCTTGCCATTTGGTCTATAGAATTGAAACAATCAACTTCAATTTTAAAAGTTTTATCTATATTAATTAGGACTTGGACTAAAATTTCACTCCCACTATTTTGCCTTAATATTCCTCATTATTAATTGGGAAGAATTATAATAGAAATATCATACTGCTCCAAGATTAATATTTCATAAAGTCACGAATGACATTTGGCAAATCACCCACAACTTAGCTGTTTGTATAGGCAAAACTTTCTGATTAAATGAATTATAGTTGTTAGATAGACACATGTACAATTCTTTGTCATATTTCATCATATGAAATACATACTATCTATATGCTTGTAGGTTCTTATTTTCGTTAATATCACCTATTTAAGTCTGACCCAAAGGCAATACAAAAGACTATGTGTCATGTTTTGGCAGACCCACATATCTGTTATCACATATCATCATGATGGATGATGCACCTTACTTTGGCAAGATCACACATAATGATAAATGATTTAATAAGTGTTGTACATTGTTACTTATATTAAACTTAATATCTTGTTTGAGAGATTATATATACACATATCCAAACACCACATATGCACAATATATATCATTCAAAGATTATTTCAACATATCACAAACATACAAGAATTAGTTTACTAATGCAATCATTTGGAGCCTCAAAGGATTGATATCCGTCTACGTCATTGCATCTTATGCATCATCAACATGTTGACCTTACATCTATCATGTTATATTGTGAATGACTCTGTGGATGCTCCTAAACATTTGGATCTTCAAGAAAATCAATTCATATCTAATTTTTGCCTTACATCCAATGAATAAAACAAGCCATTGAGTTCAATCCAAGGGGAGTTTAAAGGGAATATTACTATTTACATGTGGAAGAAAAAATATGAAGCCCATTAGGAAAGTTGAGTATGTGTACAATAAAAAATCATCCAACATTATTCACACATACACAAACAAATCTTGGGGAGTTTGACCATAACCATGCAAACTTCTACCAAATAGAATATTTTTTGAAGGTGACATGTATGATATTATAAACATATCATATCATATCATATCATATAGAAATATATTAAAATTGTAATTTTTACATGGGACATCCCTATGAGTTAAAACTCTGACATCCACACAAACTTGGCGGGGCACACATGACCAATGACCCTACACATCGATATCGCCTCCAAGTCAGTGTACATGGGTTGAGGTAATGTTGCCCCTTTGTGAGATATTAGGGAAAATGCCCCTCAAAGGTTTAAAAAACTTTCCAGATTATGCAGTAGGAAAAACAAAACAAACTCATACCCAACCCCATCCACTATGGATAAAATGGAGATATATAATGTATATGTAGGATTTGTAGGATAATGTATCTTAACAATTGTTGTTTGCCATGTAACTACTCACTAGGTTATTGCTTTTTGTGATATTCAAAATTAATAGTGATGGCTACTAGTTTGATCAAAATAGGAGAGCATTATTAATTAGGCAAAAGTAATATCATCAAATCAAATTGTTGGTTTGTGTGAATATTTTCTTTATAGATCTAATGGAAAACACACATAACAACTTCTCAATGGTGAATGATTCCTTGAGAATGAAAAGAGGAACAAGAATAACTTCCAAAATTGGTATAGGACAATGATAGTTGTTCTCACTATTGAATATAAGCTCTATGTTCTGAAAACACCAAGACTAGAGAAACTAGATCAAGCTTATCGTAAGCATACAGATGGCATTGTAACATAAAGTGCCTCATGCCATGCTCCATGAATCATGAGATCTAGAAGCAACATGAGAATATGGTATTTTTAGATATGGCCTAGATATGGACACACATCTAAGCAATATGTTCCAAGAACAAGAAATTCAAGAGAGGTATGATGTCTCAAAGGCCTCATTTAAGTGCAATATTACAGAAGGCAATCCCGTAGGGCCACATGTACTTAAGTTGATTTGGCATGTGGAAATCCTTGAAAAACTAGGTTTCTTCTTAGGCCAAGAGTTGTCTACAATGTAATTCTGCATTTTTTTCTAGAATCTTACATTCACTTGGTCATGAACTACAACGTGAACAACATCGTTCAACTATTCTCAATGTTTCTTGGCATGTTGAGAATTATTGAGACTCAAGTGATAAAAGATGAGCCAAATTATGTGTTATTTTAAAAAAATAAAAGGGTGATGAAAAGACCAAAAGAAAGAAGAGTTCTAAAGCAAGTCAAAATCCCATGTCTTCTATACTTAAAGCTAAAGGAGTAGGCAACAAAGGCAATTGCCACGAAGCTGGATATTGGAAAAGAAATTGCTTCTTTATATTGAGGAACTAAAAAAGAAGAAGGATGGGATAGATAATGGTAGTATGTATGCCCAGAGATCCAATCATATGATGATTGTAAAGGCATATCTTGTAAATGATTTGATTAGTAATAAGCAATATTCCAACTTATACTATTTTATTGAGTTATGAGATGATGATGAAACATAATAAATGTCTAAAGAATGATATTACTCAATGACGTATATCTTCGGGTTGAGGACCTGAATGATGAGATTATATAGATGTCAAGAGTATATGCATTCTTGTTATGTCCCTATTCAAATGTTATTGTGGAAGGCTAATAGACAACAATAATACTTAAGACTGGAGTGTGTGTTGGTAGATCACAGGATCTCATTAGTCATGATATGTGATATCAAACCAAGCACATAGATACTTGTTAGATAATAGTGTATCAGACAGTCCCAACTTGAGAGTGACACATGGAACCATGATTGGTAGTCATAGTCATCTCTTATAATGATGTGGTGATTGTGGTTCTTAGACCTAAAATCACTACACTCATCACATGTCGTGCGGTGTGCTTTTTCACATCATCCACTGTGATCCTAAATAAGGGTTGCCATAAAGGTGGTATCGGGAGCATTGTGACACATGGGGATTATTGTGAGTGATGTAGACGGGATTTGTCCCTCCTATAGGATTTTGATAATTTTCCACTTAATAAGTTAGACTGAGAAATGCATGGCCATGTTGGTGTAAGTCAGTATGTGATATTGAGCTTACATATATCTTAGATAGTTTGTTCTAGTTCAAAAATATGGATTGAATATTGAAGAGGATGATGATTCCATGACTTCAATCTGGATATCAGAGACAAAGGAATTGTACAATCATTGTAACACCAATCACAGATTGTAGGTTACGTTGTTTTCCAACTTCTCCAATTACTTGGATAGCAATGAAATCTTTCTAGATACCAATCATTGCTTGTGAAATCGTAATATGATTATGAATAGCACTGCCAACGTAATTTGGAGCCTACCGGGTCATAGACATAGGATGTTATTGGAATAGGAGTATAATTGTGGACATGATTGGAAATGTTCTAAATCAAATTGATTACTAAAAATATTTAGGTAATCTACTAGATTAATATGAAATGTAATTTGAGTTAATTGGTTAAAGTGTGTAAGACAATTAATTAGATTCTTTAGTTTAGTCGACTGGCTAATCCTGAGCGATTGAGTAGAGTCGAATAACAAAGATTAGTTAATCAGTTAATATAATTAATTGATTAATTAATTGATTCCAAAATATTTATTTAATGGTCCATGAGCGGTGCATTTTAAATGAACATGTAGCCTTTTGTTACCCAAGAATTTTGGGAAACCCTACTTCCTTTCATCTCCTATTTATAGGGGCAAGATGGTTGTATCATTTAGATGACACTCTTGTGTGTGAACTCTAGCAGTCATCATCCCCAAGTAAGAGAGAAGGAGAGAAACCAACGCTAGCATGTCATCAAATAGAAGGCTACTCCTTCCCACCGACTTGAGAAGCACCACATAGAGTTCCAGTCCATCCACGTGGATGAAGTAAAGACGTAGACGCTGAGTTGTCTATGTTCATAGGATGGATAAGGACTATTTGTACATGCTAGGAGTGACGTACATCACCGCTCCCAAGTGACATCACCGGACTTGCTCTGGGATGAGGTATATCCCTACACTCTCTTCTGTAACACTATTATCAATGAGATCCTCTAGTAGGGTATGTGGAGAAATTTTTATTGTTGCTTCCGCTACTCATGTTGCCTCTACAAAATCCCAACAGTGGTATCACAGCCATGTCAATCTATGGTCTATTTGGATTTAATTCGATGTGATTGGAATTTATGTATACCATTTTTTGTGGTTGCAAGTGATGCAAACTTAAAACTATTAATGCACATTCTAAACCTAATTACACATACACCGCAGACATGTTTTTTTAACCTATATGACAGGATCAACTATAGAAAAACTTGATTTTTATTAGTACATGAAAGTAAAATTTTGCGTAGACCCTGTGTACCTGACCTAGTCTATGTGGGAGTCAAAAACGTTTAATGGGGAGTGTCCTACATTAAAAGGACTACAATCTTAATACATATATATACCTATAAAATCATACATGTCGCCATTGAAAAATTTTGTGTGGTGAATGCATGCATGGTTATGGCCTAGGACCCCTTCTGCAAATGTTGTGCTTGGTCATATATATTGTTATTCAATGAAAACAATTGTGCATGGATCCTTTGTATAAGTATTCAACTTGCATGCCAAGCCTCATCTGTAATCTCCAAGTGTAATTAATTATATTCACTCTAAAATCCCTTCGAATGTAACTCGAGGTTCTCCTTTTCCACATAATGTAATAGAGATAGGAATAGATTTAGGTTTGGAAGACTTGTTGTGAAGAGGCAACTTGACGATCCAACTCTAAGGAGCGTCCATGGAGAGGCAAATCGAAGATCCAACACCAAGGAGCATCCATGAAGTTTTTCACCTTGATGTTGATCAAATGTAGGTTCATGTGATATTCACAGGTTTTTGTTACATGAGATGTGAAAGACCATATGTGGATAGTAATACTTTGTGGCTCCAAAGGATTACAATAGTATGGCCATAAACAATGCTTTTGTGTTTGTGGATTGCATGTCTGTGGATTGTATATGTATATGATACATATTATAAGTATGTGGTGTTTGGATAGGTATATATATATATATATATATATATATATATATATATATATATATATATACATGTATATATATATATAATCCCTCAAATAAAATATTAAGTCTTAGATGCTTTCTATAAGAAGCACACATGAAAAGCTTGATTGACTAAGCATAGGTTACACAAAAGTGTGGTGCATCGTCCATCTCGTGGAAGTGTGATGGTAGATATGTAGATCTGCCAAAGTAGGATGAATATTCTATCATGTTGGCTGTTGGGTCAGGATTAACTAGGTGATCTTAATGATATTAAGTACCTAGAAGCATAGATTTGGAATATGACAAAGTTTTGTGCATACCATCTATCCAAGACTTGCATATGATGTAATTGGCAAATGTTGCCTACCTAAATAGTCATGTCGAGGGCAATTAGCCAGTTAGACTCATGATGTGATAAAATATGGATCTTGTCTCACTAGAAGATTGCATGATGTAATATTTTATATTGATAAGTGAGGGTTATCCATTTGAAAAAAATGGTGGGAGTGATAATTAATTAAAGGCCTACTTAAATATCGTTAGATCTTATTTTATTCTAGCCAAATGAAAAATGTTTTGATAAATTCCAATTTCTTTTGTAGAATCAAATGACAAAAAACAACATGTTTTCCTTGTGATCGGTCCTTGAGGAGTACAAGTTAAATGGGAATGATTTCCATGACTGGTTTAGGATGCTGAGAATTATTGTCACACGGGAATGCAAGCTCTATGTCTTGGAAACACCAGAGTCAGATGAACCTGCTCCCACTATTCCTAAGGCTGACAGGGCTTCTTACAAGAAGCACTTTGAAGATGTCATGGATGTCAAGTGTCTAATGTTATGCTCAATGAACTAATGAGTCACAGATACAACATGAAAATATGGATGTGATTGAGATGGTAACACATCTTAAGAGCATGTACCAGACATGAGATATAAGATGTCTCCAAGGTGTTGTTCAAGTGCAACATGGCGGAAGGAGATCTAGTAGGTCCCCATGTGCTTAAGCTTATTGGGTATGTGGAGAACCTTGATAGACTGGGATTTCCTTTGGGTCAAGAGTTGGCCACATATGTGATTTTGCAGCTAGTTCCAGAGTCATATAGCTAGTTTGTCATGATATACAACATAAATAGTTTTGACAATCCATTATCAGAGTTGCTTGTCCTGTTGAGGACTGCTGAAGTGCAAATGAAGAAAGACAATCCCAATTTTTTGAAGATGATCATTAAAAAAAAGGAATTCAAAGGGAAAAGGTAAAGCTAAGAAGAGTTCTAAAGCTGCCTAGAAGCCCAAGTCTTATGCACTCAAAGCAAAAGGAGGGGTGAACAAGGGAGGAAATTGTCACCACTGTCACCAGCCTGGACATTGGAAGAGAAGCCCTCTCTACCTGGAGGAACTGAGGAAAAATAAGGAGGGGATAGAGATCTCCACTTCAGGTATATATATCATTGAGATAAATTTGTCTACTTCTTCATATTGGGTACTAGATATTGGAGTGGATCTCACATATGCTCGAATATGTAGGATCTAAAAATAAGTAAGACTTTATGAAAGGGCAAGGTTGAATTGTGTATTGCAAATGGAGCAAGAGTGGGTGTGACTGCAGTTGGAACCTATAATTTATCTCTGCCCATAGGGCTTGTAATAGAGTTAAAGAACTATTATTTCATATCTACCATAAATAGAAATATTATTTTTATATTTTGTATAGACAAGGATGGATATGAATTTCATATAAAGAATGGTCAGTGTTATATTTTTAAAAATGAGATCTTTTATGATTGTGCCCCGATGTCCTATGGTCTTTATATATTAGATCTTGAGACAAATGTTTATAACATAAATATCAAAGGGTTAAAACTTGACAACTCAAACAAAACATATCTTTGGCATTGTCGTCTAGGGCACATCAATGAGAAATGCATATCTAGACTCCATAAGGATGGTTATCTAGGCTTTTTTATTTTGAATCAATATAGATGTGTGAGTCTTGTTTGTTGGGCAAGATGACCAAGACTCCCTTCACTAGTAACATTGATAGGTCTAGTGATCCATTAGGAGTCATACATATTGATGTATGTGGCCCTTCTAGAACAAATTCTATAGGTGGTTATCAGTATTTCATTACCTTTACTGTCCATAGGTATGGTTATGTTTATTTGATGAAACATAAGTCAGAAACTCTTCAAAAGTTCAAGGATTTCATTAATGAAGTACAGAACAAACTTGGTAAAGTATTAAAGCACTTTGTTCTGATCGAGGTGGATAATATTTAAGCCAAGAGTTTTAGGACCTTATACGAGCTTGTGGTATCGTATCACTATGGATTCCACCTGGAACGCCACAACAAAATGGTGTATCAAAAAGAAGGAATCACACATTGCTAGATATGGTGTGATCAATGATGAGTTTTGCCAATCTTCTGACTTCCTTCTAGGGTTATTCTCTAAAAACCATAGTGTTTACACTTAACCATGTACCTTCTAAATCAGTTTAAAAGACACCATATGATATATGGACCGGGAAGCATCTGAAAATGTCTTTTATGAGGGTTTGGGGATGTGAAGCTTATGTCAATAAAATATTTCTTGAAAATCTTGGCCCTAGATTAGATAAATGTTATTTTGTTGATTATCCCAAGGAAACTAAGGGGTACTACTTATATAACCCAACTGAAAACAAAGTGTTTGTTGTCACAAATGTTGCATTCCTAGAAAAGGAATTCATTTCTAAAGGAATCAATGGGAGGAAAGTAGAATTTGAAGAAGTTAGAGACCAATAAGAAAGCATTGAACCTATAGAGGTACAAGAGGAATAATGAGAATCACAAACCATTGTGGAATCTCAAATTCCTCATGTGACACAAGAACATCACAGATCTAGTAGGGCATGCCTTGAACCAGATAGATTTGGCTATTTACTGACACAAGAAGGTGATGAGTTAGTCATTGATGATGAGCCAACTACCTTTCTAGAAGTTGTTAAGGGACCCGAGTCTAACAAATGGCTTGAGGCCATGATATTTGAGATGGAATCCATGTAAACCAACAAGGTATGGACCTTGGTGGATCCACTTGAAGGGGTAAAACCCATAGGGTGCAAGTGGGTCTTCAAGAAAAAGACTGACATGGATGGTAATTTAGAGACTCAAAAGGTTGATTGGTTGCAAAGGATTTCAAACAAGTTCAAGGTGTTGACTATGATGAAACATTTTCTCTAGTTTTCATGGCTAACTCCATTAGGATCATGCTTTCCATTGCAGCTTATCATGACTATGAGATTTGGCAGATGGTTGTTAAAATTGCATCCTTAATGAGAATCTTCTTGAGAATGTGTATATGACACAATGTGAGGGTTTTGTTAATCTAAAGGATACAAATAAAGTTTATAAGTTACAAAGGTATATCTATGGATTGAAGCAAGCATCTCAGAGCTAGAATCTATGATTTGATGAAACAGTCAAAGAGTTTGGATTTAGTCAAAATGAAGATGAACCATGTATTTACAAGAAGGTTAGTGGAAGCATGATTGTATTCCTTATATTGTATGTGGATGACATACTATTGATAGAGAATGACATCCCTACTTTACAGATGGTAAATACTTGGCTAAGAAATACATTTTCAATAAAAGACTTAGGAGAAGCATCCTACATTATAGGAATTAAGACCTATAGGGATAGATCTAGAAGGCTTCTTGGACTAAGTAAGAGCACGTACATTTGACAAAGTGTTGAATAGGCTCAGCATGAAGAACTCAAAGAGAGGCAACCTGCCCATGTCTGATGGTGTTACCATTTCTAGAGCTCAATGTCCCAATTCTTGTAAAGAAAGGGAGCGTATCAATAAGATTCAATATGCCTCTACAATCGGATCTATCATGTCCGCAATGTTATGTACATGTCCAGATGTCTCGTACGCCTTGAGCATGATGAGAAGATATCAATTAGATCCCGATGAGATTCATTGGACTACTGTGAAGAACATCCTAAGTACTTGAGAAGAACTAAGGATCAGTTCCTTATCTACGGTGAAGAGAAAGAGTTGGTGGTAAAGGGTTACACCGATGTAAGCTTCCAAACTGATAAAGATGATTATCAATCACAATCTAGATTTATGTTTTACCTCAAAAACAGAGTTGTGAGCTAGAAGAGTTCCAAGCAAGAGACATTTGCAGATTCTACAATGGAGGCTGAGGATATAGATACATCCAATGCAATAAAGGAGATTGTTTGGATCAATAAGTTCATCTTAGAACTTGGGGTGGTTCCAAGCATCACTGATACAATTGAGCTATATTATGACAACAATGGAGCTATCTCACAATCTAAGGAACATAGATTGCATCAGCATTTCAAGCATATATAAAGGCGGTTCCATCTCATATGAGAAATCGTACAGCAAGGAGATGTGAAGATTTGCATAGTACCAACCAAGAGCAATGTAGTTGACCCCTTGACAAACACACTTTTGCAGTAGAAGCTATTGAGGGTGAGGTGGGAGTCCTAGCTATGCAAGAAGAACTTTAGCAGTTTGAAAAGAACAAGGTGTGTACCCTTATGTCAAGACCAAAGGATAGAAAGATCGCCAGTACCAAGTAGATCAACATGAACAAGCTAGACGAACATGGAAAAGTGGTACGAGACAAGACAAGGTTACTAGCACAAGGTTACAACAAACATGAAGGTATTGACTTTGAAGAAAATTATGCTCATGTTTGTAGACTAGAATCTATCTGTATGCTACTTGATATTGCTAGTCATTATAATTTATTTCTTTATCAAATGGATGTTAAAAGTGCTTCTATGAGTGAAGAGTTAGAGGAGGAAGTCTATGTGGCTAAACTTATTGGCTTTGAACATGACAAGCATGTTAATCATATCAAGCTACTACAAATGGATACTTATGTTCTCAAACAAGACCCTAGAAATTGGTATGAAAATATAACACAATTTTAATTGATAATGGCTATGCCATAGGAAAAATAGACTGTACTCTCTTTTTGAAACACATAAAACAATTTGTTGATTGTTCAAATTTATGTTGATGGTATTATATCTGGTAGTACTAATCTTGATCTTCACAAGGAGTTTATTTCCCTTATGCATAGTGAATTTGAGATGGACATAATGGGGATCTTACATTCTTCCTTGAATTTCAAATCTAGCAAACAAATGATTGGAAATCAAATAAATTAAGTATAGAAGTGAACTCTTGAAGCACTTTTAGATGAGAATACAAAGGCAATTGATACTCCCATGTCCAACACCACCAATCTTGATAAGGATGAAGAAGGAGGAAAGGTAGATGAGAAGCTCTATAGAGGTATGACTAGTAGTTATTATATTTTACTACCTCTAGACCAAATATAATGCTTAGTGTTGGCCTGTGTGCTAGATTTCAATCAAGTCCTGGAAAATCCCATCTTGTAGAGATGAAGAGGATTTGAGGTACCTAAAATGTGCATCTACATCATTTACATGCTTTAGGCTAACTTTGTACATTTACATAGGTCTCTAGGACCTTGAGACAATTTTTTAGGTTTTGAGGTAGAAACTACTATCGACTGAGTTGGTTCTAAGAAAAGTTGGCTAACAGGTCTAGTAAAAGAAAGAACAATAGATGATGTTGGTTGAGTTACCCAACCCACAAATTTGACAGACAACATTGTATTGTTGTTGATGAGGGTCCCATCACACTCATCTTTTTCGAGTTTTCTCCCTCTCAACTAGAGAAACTTAACTGAATGCCCTAGTTCTTGACTCTTTTTCAGACCCCTACCTTTTTCTACCCTATTCCTTGCTTTGTGTTCTCCCAATAGACCTATATCCTTAACCCTACCTTGTCTCAGGTGACATTCTTATAACTGGTGGTTCTTTGGATGCTCCTAGTGTTGCTCCGTCATCTAGGGTATTCATGTGTGATGGTGCTAGCTTCCTTAGAATTTAGGTTGTGAATTGGTATAAGGAACTTCTACCTTAAACTCCTTTTCTTTTTGGTGCCTATGTAGATGTTGGAATAGATGACCAAGATGTGAAGGTTGTAAATGAGTTCTATGCAAACATGACATGGAACTACACTGCCATTGTTCTACAACCTGACACCCAAGTTATACTCTCTTCCTTGATAGATAGGATTAAATTCCAATATTTAGAGAATTATTTAAATCCCTATCTTACTAGAAAATGTCCTGGGGTGCACTTGGAAGCAAACCTATCCACAACATCTTGACTTGTTTATCCATACAAGTTATACAAAAGTTTTGATCTTGAGCTTATACTCCTTGACATGCATATGTATCCCAAGAAACTTGGACATCCCTATGGGAAGAAAGCCATCCTACCTTGATCTTCCTCAGACACCAGTGAGTGACTCATTGCACTTATAGTGAATTACAATGTACATGCAATAAGAATCAAATGGACATTTTTGAAAATGATGTAGTTCTCATCTACTACATCTTGAAGGGGATCAAATTCAAGTGGGCTTGTTACATTCTTCATCACATGACCTTCTTTGACTCTAAGAAGAACACTAGGGATATCCATCCTCCTAATCCTGGTCTTATTTGTGGTCTCTTTTTCTACCACATTGAATAGTCTCTCATTAGTGGTTTTAACTATCAAGTTAGTAAGAGATACATAGTGATAAGTGAGACCTCAGTGAAGAAATACTTTCAAGACTCAAGATATTATACCACCCTGGTGCTTCTTCCTCCCACTCCGCTCCACCTAACCAATCCTCTTCCACGCAAGCATCATCTAGACCTAGTAGGAATTCTTTCTTTGTGTTAAATGAGTCTCTGATTGAATAGATGATGTATTAGAATGCCTACAATCTACAATTTTAGGACCATCTCTACTAAGATCTAGACCACATAATGTCCAACATGAACCTATCATGTCCTTCACCTCATCCTCTCTACCATCCCTCATTCTCATACACTAACTATGCTACTAATGCATATGATTTGTTCTACGCTGCACTTCGGTATGGCTCTATACACCTATTGTTGGTGGACCATCACTCATTTCCTCTCACCCATATCCTTCATCCACTCAGCTTCTAGCTCTTCCTCCTAACCCTGCTTCTGCCACTTCTGTTGGTTTTGATTGGAACGCCTACATTTCCTGAGGCTCATGCTCTAGTCTCTAGTGGCTACATGACCTAGTGCCAAATCAATGCAAAATGGCATGCCACACAATCATTTTATCCTTTATACATTGACATGGTTGTGGATGAGATTATTGAGGAAGATGAAGAAGATGATGGTGAACTTGATGGTGATGAGGATGTTGGTGAGGATGACGATGATGAAGATAAGGTTGTTAATCATACTCATGCTACTTTCTTCAGACAAGATGATGTTATTGATGAGGACTGTGACCCAGTTCAGGATGACTAGTTCTTAGGTCTTAGAGTGTCCTTATACTTGTGTTTTGTGAGCTTAGGATGTATTACATATGGTACTTGTATCTAAGACTACGAATTTTACTTTTATGATGTTCTTAGATGTTTTTTCCATCATGTTGTAATCATTGTATTATCTATTAAGAGTTGGAATATGTGGTTTCATATTTTGATTATTGTTGTTGTAAATTATTCTCTTTCTAGACTAATGTTGATTTGTTCTTGTGGTTGGATAAGACCCATCTTATCTCTTCTACATCCTATATTTATCATATGACAAAGGGGGAGAAAATTTTTGTCTACATATTGAAATAGATCTCACTTCATATCTCTTTGAATATTAACCTATAAATAAATATCATATAAATGTGTGTTAGTATTGTTTTGGAAGAACTAAAAACAAAGGTAAGGGTAAGCATGAATTGAGGGGGAGTACTCTTTACCTCATATGCATAAACACACCCTAAAATTCAAAGGTAAAGTATTTCAATTTAAAATACTTTCAATATTTTTAGGAATGTTTTCTCATCTTTAAAAGGGGGACGTTGACCTAATAGTTCTACATCGTCCACATTTTTATAATGACATAACCATTCCATTATGTGTATACTTGAGATCAATGTCATATATGTAGGTACATGAAAATCATGAAATTAGCAAACCCTACTTTGCTAAAGAACAAGTCAAATTCAAAACAAATTCAACACTTTAAGAATGTATAGAATCTCTATTAAAATTGTGTTGTAAATCATTTATGTTCAATGTAAGACTTGTAATTAAGCTTCATGGATAATTGGAGTCATTTAAATTGAATATTATACAATGAAAGAGTTTTGTCTTAGCCAAAATAGGGTGGTTTGTCCACAGAGATTTCCTCTAGAGTAACTCATCCAACAACCATTATATGGGCTTTGGAAGAACCCTCTATCACCTGAGTTTGCCCCTAGGATAAATCAACTGATAGCCAACAATGTCTTGAGAGGAGCATCTATCAGCTAAGTTTCTTATTAGTAAGAAACTCACCTAAAAGTGTGATCATCTTTATAGTTAGAATTATTGGTCGAGTTTCCCAAAAGGTAACTCATCTGACATCACTATACTATAAAGTTCTATAAAGTATATTCATCCATTTATAGGGGTAAAAACTTTAGAAAATAGATATGTTGAAACCCCTAAAATGGCTAGAATTCAATCTAGGTGTCTCTATTGTCTACTAGGAAACATCAACTATAAATTGGGACCCTTGACCTTTGTTGCAATTTGCCTTCTATGTCTCTATTCTATAGTTGAGTTGTCGTTCCTACAAGGGATCTGAATCTCCCTCAAGCTTGAGTACTTCTCCACCATCATTTGAGAGAGATATGTTTTTTATAAAAGAACTAGAATTGATGCAATCCTTTGTGAAGCTCTCCATTCTCTCTTTTCCATTCTCTATTCACAAACTTGATTGAACATTCTTTCCTTTGCTAAGGAGGTGACTAATAAGGTGAAAGATCCACTTCAAGGGTTGTAGGAGGATAGGTAAGTCTTTTGGATGGTGTTGGTGTTGACTCAAGGTCTAAATTGACTAAACCCTTGTTTTGATGATGACTAAACCATTCCACTTATTTGTTTCTAATGCTTCTACTTGAGTGATTTCATATTAGGTATAGACACACTCCAAATGCATTAACTTGCACATCTCAACTTGGAGAAAAGACAAGTCAAAGTCCATACAAGTGCATGTTTTTGTAATATGATGTAAATCCATTAGAATCATGTTGTAAATCACTTGTAATGATTGTATGACTTGTAATTAAGCTTAGAAAAACTTAGGAGCACTTAGATCGAATGTTTAAGCACTCAAAAGCCATTTTCCAAAATTCACATCAGCATGTTCATCGGTCGAGTTGCAAACTAGACCGATCCTGATTGGATCTTGAAAATGACTTTTGATCGGTCGAGTTTACACTTCACAAAACTCGACCAATCCCTCTACTGACCAAAACTAATTTAAGTGAATCGGTCGAGTTACCCCAGGACAAACTCGACCGATGGCCTAAATTGGTCTTGTCTTTTAGTGGGATCGGTCGAGTTACCTTTATAGAAACTCGACCGATTGCACAGTACAAAAAGTGCACAAAAGTGTTTCTAGTCGTTGTAGAGTAGCAACAAGTGAAAATATATCTGTTGCAAGCCACAAAACGGCTAGTTTTTGTTCTTAAGTATTCCCAAAGGCTAAGAGGCATCCCCATCTATAAATAGGACCCCTTGGGCTCCATTCCAAGGTTGAACATTCAATGCAAAACTCTATGTGAGGTTCATATTCTATAGTTGAGTGCTTCCTACATCCTCCTCTCTCTCTCTAAGCTCAATCACTTACTACATTCATTAGAGCGGGTAGGAAATCTGTAAGAGAGCTAATCCTTCATGTATATCTTGTGAGGCTCTCACTTCCACCACCTCCATATCTCTCATTTCAACCATGAAGATGAAGGTTCTCTCTCTTAGCTAAGAGAGGTGAAGAAGAACAAGGGAAGGAGCCCCTTGGTGAAGGTCAAGGATGAAGACTTGGAGCAAGAGTGGGTAAGCCCTTGGTGAAGGTAGAAGACTCCTTGTTCAAGTGGGTAAGTCCTTGGTGGAAGCTTCTCCGAGTTAAGGTGAAGTCAAAGGTTGAAGATCCAAGAAGAGTGGGTAATCCCTGCAAGGCTAAAGACTTGTGCAAGAGTGGGTAAGTCCTTGGTGAAGGTTGAATACTCGTTGTAAAGTGGGTAAGTCCTTGGTAAGGTTGAAGACTCTTTGTATTGGATAGGTAAGTCCTTTGGTTGGTCATGTATTGTAAGTCTTATGAATGAATATAAGAGTGAAATGGTTAAGAAATCCTAGAGGTTGACCTCTCTAGGTAGTGGACTGACTCACTTCTAGTTTAAAGTGTGGAACCACTCCAAATAGCTTGTCAATTGGTGTATGTTCAATCTCTCTCTTCCTTGGTATGCATGTTTTAGTTGCACTCAAACTTCCTATTTAGCAACCTTATCTTGTGATATATCTTGAAGGTCTAATGAATTTTTTTTAAGTACATTCAACTCTATTCACCCCCCCTCTAGAGCATCCTATCACCCATCTAGGATCCAACAATTGGTATCAGAGCGGGCTTTCTCCAAGCATACTTAAACAAGTAGGAGAAGATGGGTGACTACTAATGAGGGAGATACTTGATCAACCTTCCAATCTTTGATGGGAGCAATTTCCTCTATTGGAGAAGAAGGCTTCAATTCTACATCCAAAGATCAAATCTTGAGATGTGGCAAATGGTGAACAACCCATACAAGCTACCAAAGATAAAGATTGAAGAATGGGATGATGCTACCTTGAAGAAAGCAACTTTGAATGCTAGAGCAATGCACATCCTCTATGCCTCCATGACCCCCACCGAGTTCAACTGGATTTCTACATGTGAAACGGCCTATGAGGTATGGATAAAGCTATGCATCACTTATGAGGGGACAGATCAAGTGAAGGAAAGCAAAGTCTACATGCTCAAAGGGTTGCTTGAGAACTTTAAGATGGGAAAGGAGGAGAAGATAGCCAACATGTACTCAAAGCTCAACACCATTGTGAATGGTCTCGCAGTTTTAGGTCATCCTATGTCTAGTGGAGAGATCAACTCAAAGATCCTTAGAACTCTCCCCAAGAGGTGGGAACCAAAGGTGACTTTCATTGAATAAGCAAGGTCTCTCAGGGATGTTCCTATTGAAGAGCTCATTGGAAATGTACAAGCACATTATGCCACACTTGACAAGAGGGAGCAAGTAGAAAGACAAGAAGAAAAAGAACTCAAGAGAATGAAGAAGGCTGAAATCAAAGCTCAAATCGAGGCTATTGTTGGTCAAGCTTCTCCATCCTCTCAAGTTGAAGAAGATGACATGTACTCCAAGTGTGAATTCTACAAAGGCAAGAATTCCTCCTCCATCTGGTGCCTCAAGTGTAGAAAGAAGGGTCACTTCAAGATAGATTGTCTATAAGGCAAGAAGACCCGTCATCACAAGGAAAGAGAAGAGAAGTACATGAAGAAGGAGAAATGGCACTTAAGCTCAAGTGACTCCTCCAACTCAAGCTCAAGTGAAGATTCAAGTGAAGGATCAATCTCAAGCTCTAGTGAAGAAGGAGAATGTCATTTTTCTCTCATGTCATCAACAAGTAAAGACTCAAGTGAGGTAAATCTAAACTCTTTAGATAAAGAATCTTTGATTGCTATTATTCATGATACTTGTGCCTCTCTTAAGTCTTATAAAAGGAAAAAGAAAAAGCTTGCTAGAATTTTTGATAATATGCATGTAGAATCAAATGATCTTGAACATGCTAACACTTGCTTGATGATAAAAATGCTTGTCATAGCCAAGTAGACTCTCTTAAATATGAAAATTCTAGTTTGCTTGATAAGATTAGATTTCTAGAAGCTCAACCTCTTATGCCTAGTTCTAATGAAGAGCATACTTTAATTGTTGATTCTCTCATGCATGATATTGATGTTCTTAAATCTGAAAACAAGGACAAAGATTTTTTTTATGCAAGGATTAGAATATGAAAGTGGTGTTTATCTTTCTAAGATTTCTTTGCTTGAAATAGAAAATGCCTCCTTGCTTGCTAAAATCAATGTGCTTGAATTTTGTTCTACTAGTAGAGAGAATAATGTTGATGCACTTCATATTGATAGAGATTCATTTTTAACTAAAGCTATTTGCTTATAAAATGATTATTTGCATGCTAGAGATAATACCAATCATTTGTCTTCTACTATTTCTTCTCTTATACATGATAATGATAGTTTGAGATCTTCTTTCCAAAGATTCTTAGTTGGTAAAAAGAATCTTAATGACATCCTACACCATACTACTAAACAAATTGGTAGACATGGTTTAGGATATGATAGTAGTCAAAGGAACAACAAAGGTAAAGGACCTTCAATCTTCCATGGAGAATCCTCTAGTTCCAAGACTATGGGCACATGCAACTATTGCAATGACATTTTCCATTATTCTACTTGTTGTCCTTTTAGGAAAGCATCTAAAAGCAATAGGACTTAGATTGCTAAGCTAACCCTTCTGGACCCAAAAATATGATTGGAGACCATTTCATCTTTCTTGATGTAGGTAATTGCAAATGGATTGATTTGAGTCATTGATTTGCAAATTGACTTCTCAATCCACATGAAAGAAGAAAGGTGAGATGTGTATGAGGTGAAAACAAGTAGAAAAGCAATGGTAAGAACAAAGGTAATGTTTATCTTGCTTATTACCAATCCTAACTTGTTTTTGTCAAGATAGTGTGCACTATACATATGTTTTTGAGTCAAAAGTGATATTGTATGTTTCTCTTCACACTCTTGCTCAAAAGTAGTTTCAAATGATTTTATAGTGCATTACTAACTTGCTTACACATGTTTAGATATGGTTTGTATTTTTAGCATGTCTTTAAATATGTTTTTATGAAATATATGTGCTTTTTGACAGCAGCTCTGTCGATCGAGTTTGTCCTGTTTGAAACTCGACCGATAGGCACAAATGGGTGTTGCCAACAGTTGTCATCGGTCGAGTTGTCAATACACATAAGTCGACCGACAACACTATTCACAGAGTATACAATTGGCTTATTGAATGAGAATTTCTCTCTCAACTAGATTTTCTCAACCAATAGCCTTATTCTTTGGCACTCTCATTTGGTACCTTTATATATGCATAATGACATGTTCTAAATTTCCTATCTTGCTTACAATTCTATCCTACTAATTGCTCTAAATTGGTATATCTATATCTTGTAGTTACTTGTTTTGAGTTATTTTGCAGGTCTTGATGATGATCTCTTTTGATCTCTTAGTTGTGTCTAAAATTGATTCCATTGTACTCTAACTTGCTATATCTATCTAGATGTATATCTTGTTTTGATACAACCTTGAGGTTCTTAGTGGTAATCATCTTTTGGTAATGATGCATATTTGTATATGAGTTATATCCTTTCATGCTTTTAAAATTGCATATCTCTTTGTTTGGATATATCTCTACATCTACTCATAGCTTGCTTTATCTTGTGTATCTTTTGGTATCTCTTGCTATGATCTAGATCCTACTAGTATTCCTAACTTGTGATAACATCTACTAGTAGTTCACATACATGTAGTTCTAACCTTGTTTATAATTGGTATCTTTGCTCACCTAGTGGTATTTCACTATATGCTATGCTTATATCTTGTCTCATACATGCTCAAGCTTGTTCCTTGAATTGCATTTCTACTATCTTGAGTTGCTTGCATAACATTGTGATGCAAGATGCATAGATCTACATAAAATGTAGAACTTGGAGCATTTTTGGATTTCATACAACTTTTACTCCAATTTCAATTTTTGGTGCAAGACTAGTGTTTTTTATGCAGAAACTACCTTCTGAGCAAGGCTCGTCGCTATGCCATGAGCCCTGACACTTTTTGGACAAATTCTGTCATCTTGAGGGTCAAAATTACGATTTATTATTTTTCTATAGCACTTTATCTTGCATTTTGGGTTGTACATGTGCATGCTTTAACTTGTTTTTCTTTCTATGCTCAGGCAAGCCCCTATCTATGATCTTCTACTCTCTTTATATAACTTTTTGTTATCTCCTTTCTCTTAACAAGTGGTGTTTCTTATTTCTTCATACCCCCACTTTTTGAAATGACAAAGGGGGAGAAAGGTATGTCTTCTTTTGACAAAACAGGGAGAAGGCATGTCTTACATGAAGAAGAGAAGTATGTCCATGTAAGGGGGGAGGTAAAGGGGAGAAGACATATATGTGTAGAACATATATGAGTAGAAGACATAGTATTCTATAAATGTTATGAAAGCTAATCATGCAGGAGAAATGGTATCAATTGAGGGGGAGTATGAGAACTCCACTAGCATCAATTGAGGAGGAGCATAAGTACTCAATTCTATTGAAACCCCTAGGTTTTTCCAAAGGTATGACTTTATTAAAATGCTTTCAATACATTTATGGAATGGTTTATCATCTTCAAAAAGGGGGAGAACGTTGACTCAAGGTCTAAATTGACTAAACCCTTATTTTGATGATGACTAAACCATTCCACTTATTTGTTTCTAATGCTTTTACTTGAGTGATTTCATATTAGGTATAGACACACTCCAAATGCCCTAACTTGCACATCTCAACTTGGAGAAAAGACAAGTCAAAATCCATACAAGTGCACATTTTTGTAATATGATGTAAATCCATTAGAATCATGTTGTAAATCATTTGTAATGATTGTATGACTTGTAATTAAGCTTAGAAAAAATTAGGAGCACTTAGATCGAATGTTTAAGCACTCAAAAGCCATTTCTAAAATTCACATTAGGTTGTTCACCGGTCGAGTTGCAAACTCGACCGATCCTGATTGGATCTCGAAAATGACTTTTGATCAGTCAAGTTTACACTTCACAGAACTTGACTGATCCCTCTACTGACCAAAACAGATTTAAGTGAATCGGCCGAGTTACCCCAAGACAAACTTGACCGATGGCCTAAATTGGTCTTGTCTTTTAGTGGGATCGGTTGAGTTACCTTTATAGAAACTCAACTGATTGCACAGTATGGAAAAATGCATAAAAGTGTTTTAGCCGTTGTGGAGTTGCAACAAGTGAAAATATATTTGTTGCAAGCCACAAAATAGCTAGTTTTTGTTCTTAAGTATTCCGACAGGCTAAGAGGCATCCCCAGCTATAAATAGGACCCATTGGGCTTCATTCCAAGGTTGAGCATTCAATGCAAAACTCTATGTGAGGCTCCTATTCTATAGTTGAGTGCTTCCTACATCCTCCTCTCTCTCTCTCTCTCTAAGCTTAATCACTTGCTACATTCATTAGAGTGAGTAGGAAATATGTAAGAGAGCTAGTCCTACATGTATATCTTGTGAGGCTCTCACTTCCACCACCTCCCTATCTCTCATTTCAACCATGAAGATGAAGTTTCTCTCTCTTGGCTAAGAGAGGTGAAGAAGAATAAGGGAAGGAGTCCCTTGGTGAAGATCAAGGCTGAAGACTTGGAGCAAGAGTGGGTAAGCCCTTGGTGAAGGCATAAGACTCCTTGATCAAGTGGGTAAGTCCTTGGTGGAAGCTTCTATGAGTGAAGGTGAAGTCAAAGGCTGAAGATCCAAGAAGAGTGGGTAATTCCTACAAGGCTGAAGACTTGTGAAAGAGTGGGTAAGTCCTTAGTGAAGGCCGAAGACGCATTGCAAAGTGGGTAAGTCCTTGGTAAGGTTGAAGACTCTTTGTATTGGATAGGTAAGTCCTTTGGTTGGTCATGTATTGTAAGTCTTATGAATGAATATAAGAGTGCAATGGTTAAGAAATCCTAGAGGTTGGCCTCTCTAGGTAGTGGACTGACTCACTTCTAGTTTGAAGTGTGGAACCACCCTAAATAGCTTGTCAATTGGTGTATGTTCAATCTCTCTCTCCCTTGCTATGCATGTTTTAGTTGCACTCAAACTTCCTGTTTAGCATCCTTATCTTGTGATATATCTTGAAGGACTAATGAATTTTGTTTAAGTGCATTCAGCTCTATTCACCCCCCTCTAGAACATCCTATTGTTGGCTAAATTGGACATTATTAAACCCTTTGTTTTGATGATGACATACCTTTCATTGTTGTGGATCTAACTTGTTATTTGAGTATTTCAGGGATAAACAAATAAGGAAGTGGATAGTTGAAGAACAATACAAATTGGAAGATCAACTTGCTTAGATTACTTTTATTTTCATGATTGTACTCAATGTAAAAACTTGTATAAGTATATAATGTACAAGTACATAGATATCATGTAAATCAAGTGTTAGATCTTCCCTATCCACTCACAAAACTTAGATAGATCCTCCCTTAAGATATAAGCACAATTCCACATTGATAAAAACACTTGGTAGATGATTCGACACATTGCAACATGGACTTTCTTGGTCAATAAAGTCCTCGACTGAGAGACTCGGTCGACAAAGTTCTCGATCGAGAATAGCCCTTCCAGCAAATTCTATAGACGTTAGATTGAGTCCAAAAGTGGTTGGTAGTTGGAAATAAATGTTGCAATACATTCACTCCAGACCTTCTCTCGGTCGAAGAAATTCTCAACTGAGATACACTCGGTCGACAAACTTCTCGACCGAGAAAGGTTCTGGACTGCACTTTTCAGTATTAAACAACTAGTCATTGCAATGTAATTAGTGGACACCTAACACCTATTTGAGCACTAAGAACACCCTAGAAAGTGTCTAGAACGTCCCTATACCCTTATAAGCGATTCCTATAAATAGGACATACCTTAGGACACTCAAAGCACTTGAGGATACACAATTGCAACTTGAGAATCATCCTTTGTGAGCAACTTGCAAAGTTTCACTTGCAATTCAATTCCTTAAGCTCTTCATTAGTGTCCTATAGCTTAGTATCTCCTAGACACCACACTACCTCATTCATCTACAGTGGATAGGAGATCAATACGCTTGATATAGGATCAAAGCGATGTACTCATTGGTAACATTGTTTCTTTCTTCAAATCTTGTTCCTTTTTATTGTATTTTGTTCTCTTTGACTACTCCTAGGTTGGAGGTTGTTGAAAGTAGGTTCGTGGGGCTACTTCAAGGTGGTGAAGGCTACTCCCGGTGACTTGGAGTTACTTTAGAAGGTTGCCTCAAGGATTGAAGCTACTTCAAGTGAAGGCTACTTCAAGGGTGAGCTTGGAGTTACTTTAAAAGGTTGCTTCTAGGAGGATTGAGGCTACTTCAGGTGAAGGCTACTTCAAGGGTGTAGGAAAGTAATTGCATTTTGTGTAACATCCTCTATAGGTAATAAAATAAGTTGCTTTCAAAATCTCAGTTGGAAACAATCGGGTAGTGGATTGACTACCTTAGATTTCTAAGGTAGGAACCACTCTACATCCTTGTGTCTTCCTTGTTTCCTTATACTTCTTATTCAAGTGTTCAATTGTTTTTAATTAACTTTAAAAACTCCAAAAAGCTCTATTCACCCCCTCTTAGTCTTTCAATTAGTATCAGAGAAGATATTCAAGGAGCCTTAACAGGTCTTGAATCATGGGGGGTGGTGTGTTCAACAACCTAAGCTTGGAGGGAACCTATGTATCTCGTCCACCACCGTTCGATGGAAGTAACTACAATTATTGGAAGAGAAGGATGCAATTTAACTTTCAAGGCATCGACTGGGAGCTTTGGAGGATGGTGTCTATGGTGTGTCCCCGCTAGTGGTGATTTTACACCCCACGAGGTCAGAGCGCACAGGATAATGGGATCTTATGCTTTCAAAATTTGTAAGACCTACACTAACTACCTACGTCTACTAAGACACTACGACCGCAAGCGCTCGGGGTCGTGTCATAGTATAGGTGAGGTGACAAGTACAGGGTCGATCCACAGAGATAGAGGGACATTAGAGTTAGACGGTGCGAGCTACATTCCTTTTGTGGAGCTTAGGGTTTTAGGGTTTTAAAAGGTTTGGTTGTTTGTTACGCTAATGAGCAAGTAAGAAATGCGAGATGGAAACTAAATTATGGAAGAGCAAGAAAATTAGTAAACTAAGTTAACAAACTAACTAAGCAAGAGCAAGAAGAGCTACACTACTCTAGCAAGGCAAGAAGCAATTAAGAACTAAACTAACCACTAGCAAGAGAAAGAGCCTAAGTTAATACTAAAGAGAAAAACTAAGCAATTGACTAAGCTAGACTGAAGCAATTGGACTAAACTAGCATTAACAAGCAAACTAAGCAATTAGGGTTTTAAGCAAGGTGATTAAGGTGGTGGACTATTTGGGGAATGTAACTTCGATATTAGTTGGGGGAAGATCATTAAACATGTATGGTTCTCATTTCATATCTAGATTACCAAACCAAACAATAAGGTTAATGCCATTAGATCATACCCTACACTACTAGTAGAAGACTAGGGTTAGGTGTAATTCTAATGAGATTAACCAAATCTAGGTTTCTAGGGTAAGTGACAGTGAGTAATTGAGGGTTGAGGGTAGAGATGGGAGTAGAGATGAGGGTATTTAACCTAATGCCACTAGCCATTCTAGCCTTTAGAAGGCCCTAGACAATTACATCAATCTCACTTACACTAGCTACTTTGATCTCACACTCATTTGTATGAGGAGGGATGTGTATGTAGGAACAAAGGGGGCTATCTAGGGATCCACTAATTGGACCTAGGAGCCATTCCTAAGATTGCCACATACACCCCAATTACTCCTAGAAACTAAGTGTCATCAAAAACCTCAAAACAAGCAATTCATACAAGAAGCACAAACCACATGCAATAAGATAGGAAAAGAGATAGAAGCAAGAAGTAATCATCATAGATATGAATTAAGTTCATTACAAGAAAGTATCTCCCAACATGGTATCAAAGTTACATTTAAATCCCAAACAGCCCATCACAAGGGGCTTAGCTAGACATGATCAAGAAAACAAGGAAAGAAAAGGGTAGAAGAAGTAGGGACTCCATGAAGCTTGATGTAGAAGCCTCCTTCTTCACCTCCAAGCTTGTTGTAGATGTCCTACCTCTTCCAAGGGTGCAGGGGTGCATGAAATGGTGAGGGATTATGGATGAAAACCTAGGAAACTAGGATTCCATGGTGGAATGAGGGTGGAAATGGTGGATGGTGAGCCAAAATGCAAATGGTTTGCACTCAAAGCTCAAGGAAGGAGAATGGAGCTGGGAGCAGCTGTAGGGGTGTCTAACCTTCACGCCCTAGCCTCCACCTATGTATATATAGGTGGTGGGGAGGCACTAGGGTAAGTGGGGGGTATTTTAGGAAAATCAGTGTAAAGTAGGGTAGGGTCGGTGGATCACCACGACCGTGGTGGTATGCCACGACCATGGTGGGAGTGGTGGAGAACGGTCGTGGAGTGGTGAAACGGTCATGGTGTGAAGGAATTGGGAAAAAGGTCAAGTATGGTGGTAGCCATGGCCGTGGCGGGATGCCACGGTCGTGGTGGGTTAGGGGCACCACGACCGTGTTGGGTAACATGGCCGTTTTGGAGGAGGAGGAGGTGATCGTGGAGCAGCAACACATATGTTTTAGTCTTTGTAACATCCCTGACCTGGGTTTTGAACTAACTCCAGGTGTTTTTCTTAATCATGTGATTAAATGCTTGTGGTTATCTATTTATAATGTAATTAAAGCTTCTGAGGAACATATATTTCCATTTCTGTCCTTTTTAAACAATATTGTAATATTGTTTTGTTAAAAGTGGACTTATGTGCAAATTACCCAATTAGAGGGGTTAACTTGCACATTGAACATGTTTAGATGTTCCTCTGATGATAAGACATCATAAGAATGAATTTGATGAAGTATTATGGATTCTCCAAGCTTGGGCACCAAAAGGTAGCTTGTGGAGCAATCCTTGTGCTTTAAACCCTAGTTTTGGTGTAAAGTGCAATTTACCCAAACATGGGGTGAAACATGTAAAATATACCTTCTAGAATATCTTTTATGACTCTTGGCATCAATTAGAGTAAAGATGATAAAGGGGGCGCTTCATTTGAATAAACAAATAAGAAGGATAACCCTTGTAACGAAATAATCAAGTTATAAGCCTAATAACCCTTCTATATGTGCAACTTCGTAAGAAGTTGGCTTTCTTCACCTTTAGACCTTGGGTTTAAGATGAGTTTTGCTTAAGTATGGAAGGGAGAAACGTGGCTTAGAAGAAGGGAAGGACCTAGATGAGAAATGGAGAAACAAGTTGTCCTTATGTTGGAATTTCACCCAAAGTATATATACACCTTTTCTCACTTAGCAAGGATCGTTTCCTTCACTTCCCTTCTTATCCCCTTGCTTAGACCGACTTAGGACAGAGCTATGGAGAAGAGGAGAACGGCCAAGCAGTTCTGGGTAAGCTTTGATCATCATCTTGCTCGAATTCATGGAGGAAATCATGTTGCAAGGTTGGTTTGCTAGTTTTTCTTACTTAGTTCTTCTTTCTAGCCATCCTTTCCAACCATTTCTCGAAGAAGAAACCTTGGACGACCTGTGGATCTCAAGACACCATTAAATCTTCGAAGATTGGAGGTCTAGAGCTGGTTCTAAGGCGGGTTTTATAACTCTAAACCCTTAACCTTTGTTATGCATCTTTCTTTCTTGCAAAAGTAGTTTGTTCTTCTTTCCCCCATCCTTCCTTGCTTTCTTGCAACTAAAACCATGAAGAACAGACCTGGATCTGGAGGTATAATAAGGGGGAGTCAATACCAATGTTACTTTAGCAAACGGTTTTGCACCCTTGGCCAAACGGTTTGCAAAACCGTTTGGGGGTTTGCAAAACCGTTTGAGGGGCAAACGGTTTCACAAGGTCGGTTGGAGAAAACGGTCTCCAAGACCGTTTGGTTGAGTTTACCAAGGGTTGAACGTTTGGTATTACTGTTCATAATTATGTTGGTTGATAACCCTCCAAATTTGAGGGATTAACTCCAAAGGAATCGTGAGGTTAAGGCAAATCAATTAGGTAAATCTAATTGGATTAAGTGCTGATTTTCAACCTGATTAACTTGACCTTTTTGGGAAAACGGTTTCAAAACCATTTGAGTGCGTTTACCAAGGGTTGACCATTTGGTATTATTGTTCCTAATGATGTTGGTTAATAACCCTCCAAATTTTATGGGTTAACTCCCAAGAAATCGAGAGGTGAAGGCTAATCAATTAGATAAACCTAATTGGATTAAGTGCTGATTTTCAACCTGATTAACTTGACCTTTTTGGGCAAACGGTTTCAAAACCGTTTGAGTGCGTTGACAAAGCGTTGACCGTTTGATATTACTGTTCATAATTATGTTGTTTAATAACTCACCAAATTTGAGGGGTTAATTGTCAAGGAATCATGAGTTGAAGGCTAATCAATTGGGCAAACCCTAATTGAAATTAGTGCTGAAATTCCAATGAGTTAATTTGAGATTTTGGGTTGATTAGCCCAAACGGTCTCAAGAGCATTTGGGGATCACCCAAACGGTCTCAATACCGTTTGGGGGTCACCCAAGACCGTTTGGAGGTCTAGGGTGAAGTATGGATATCTGTTTGAAGATCCAAAGTTGTGGTATGAACCCTAATCGGCTAAATGCTGATTTTGCAAGTGAATGAGATGATGTTTTGGGTTGATTGGCCCAAACGGTTTCAAAACCGTTTGGGGATCACCGAAACGGTCTCAAGACCGTTTGGGGATCACCCAAGACCGTTTGGAGGTCTGGGTTTAAGTATAGTTGACCAATTGAAGGTCCAAAGGTACCAAATCATATTACAATTAAGTGTTGATTTGTTGATCAACTCGATAGACCAATCCTTGATAGAATTTCACTAGAATCCAAGGGTTGGATGAGCCAAACGGTCTCAAGACCATTTTGAGCTCATCCAAATGGTCTCAAGACCGTTTGGAAGTCACCCAAGACTGTTTGTAGGTCTAGGGGTGAGTATGGTTAAGCAATTGATGATCCAATGTTACTAAGTTAAAGTGTAATCAATTGCTGATTTGGTGATCAATCCAATGATCCAAACCTTAATTGGTTGACTTGGATTTTGGTGATATGATGGGAAAACGGTCTCAAGACCTTTGGAGGTCATCCAAACGACCTCAAGACCGTTTGGGGTCAGGTCATACCCAATTTGGATGATGGTTCTATGGTTTCAAAGTAACTAGTCTTACATTGATTAGTATTGAAGGATCATCGATTCCAAACCCTAATTCATTAGAATCAAACCATAATTGATGAATAATTGAGGGTCAATTGAGGGTCAAATCAGTTTAAGGTTGAACTATTTAACTCAATTGAAGTATGAGGATAGGTCCAATTGATGATTGGTTCCATGAATTCAATGATTGAAGGAATCAATATTGAGAACCCTAAACCGATTGGTGCAGTAGAGACCATCCTTGGTCCATGCAGTTTTGAGGAGGTTTGGACCAAATGGTCTCAAGACCGTTTGAGTCCAAACGGTCTCAAGACCATTTGGGACCAAACGGTTTCAAAACCATTCGGATTTATGCGGTTTCAAAACCGTTTGGAGGTTGAAAGTGTAAAACCGTTTAGAATCTTTTAAGGTCAAGAATGCTTAATGCTTTAAAGACTGAGATGGTTCAATGGTTGTTTAACCTAAACCCTGAAGACACCTAAAGTCATTAAGGGGTTAATTAATTAGTAAACTAATGTATGTTAGGGTCAATGGTGAAGATTACAAAAGTACCCTTAGTGGGTTAGTGTGACTAGTACCCTCGATCAGGTAAACCCTAATGACCTTAATGGTGATGACTTGACTTATGTCAGTCAAAGTTGAGTTGACTTAACCTAATCAAGAGTGATGTAAACATCATCTATTAGTAAGAGGAGAGAGAAGACTCCTAATATCAATGACAATCAAATAAGATACCTTTAAAATGTATCAATACACACCAATAGGGTATGATCCTTCATAAGGAGATCATGGAAACCCTAATTACGGAGTTTATGAATCTTAACTTAATTTGAAGGTGTTAATGGAAGTAATCTTCATAAATAATGATGGTAAGACCTCAATTTACTGTGATGTGAATAGTAAACCCTAATTTTAGGGTAAATCATGTAATGTGAATAGTAAACCCTAATTCTAGGGGAATAACATGATGTGAAATAGTAGTCCCTAATGGAGGGATATTAATCATAAACCTAATCTAGGGGAGATGTGATATGAATAGAAACCCTAATTAATGAAAGGTAGGGTACTTTAACCCTAGGTTTGGGTTATGCTTTTAAGTATGAAACCCTTTTGAATGAATTATAATATGAGGAATCCTTATGCCTTATAAGTTTAAGGGGTTTAATAACCCTAATTGAGTTGAATAAACCCTAACCCTAGAAATCAACCATGGTGATGTAACATGGTCATGGTATGATGTTGATAGCACGACCGTGCAAGGGAGCACGGCCGTGGTAGCTTTAATTTTCACGACCATGCAAGGTGGCACGACCATGGTGTTCTATGAATAAATTGAAAAGAATTGGTATTATGCTGATATTGTTATATATGCATGTCTTTAATTATGCTAATCATGCAGGTTGCTAGCAAAAGGTAATCATATCCAGGCAAGGGTTATGATGTTTTATTCATTAAAAGCATTTTATAAGCTTTATGAATAATGATGTACTATGTTGTCTGGTTTAAGAAATAACATATGAGAATGATGGGCTGTAAGAGCCTTGAGTAATATTTACATTGTTATAATTAAGGTCATGCTATTAGATGACTTATGATGATTTAAGGGTTTGAACACCCCTGTTCTTGAACCATAATGATGAGATGGTTATGAAATGATAATTGATGTGAAATAAACTTGATACATTTAGTATTCTTCTTCTATAGCATATGTTTTAATTGTTTATGTTTGAAAACATGCTTGATGCTAAAAGAATGCTAAAATGTACTTAAAATAATCAAGTATGATCATATCATGTAGGGCCCTGACCATAGATCCATCATTGTCAGAGACCAAATGATGGTGAAACAGGTTTTCCTAAGGGAACTCCTGGATCATATACGTTTGAGTATATGGGGGTTTATGGACGCGAATATCCTTACATCCTAATGTAGGAATTGATGTAGGATGTACTATTAACCTATCAATCCTTCATTATATGTTTATACCGGGATGATGTATCACCAATCTCCCGAAGAAATCACCAATACCGCATCGATGAGAGATAAACAAGAAATCTTTCGATGATGAAGAGAGTACAGAATACCACTATAACTCTATAGCGAAGTTTCCAGAATACCCTGGATAGCTATCATAGCAGAGACACAAGATGTCCTGCAAGTAAATCCTCTTACTGACTGAGGAAGATGAGGTCATAAGAATTCAGCTCATTTTATGACCTATGTATGGTACCGACGTGATTTCATAATGGTCAGTTGGAGAATGAGCGATATACCTCATCTCCGCAGGGCATAATAATGTTTGAAAAAAATATAATCAGCCGTGTAGCATAATTGCTTAGGTTGAACTACGAGAAACAAATGTTTGATGTTACATAGTTTATATATGTTCTTCATATTCTTTAATGAGATATGATTTAATATCCAATTAGATTATAATTGAAATGTTGTTTTACTGACATTAAAATTGTTGTTAAATGTTAATAATCATACTGCTTAATGTTATTCCTTATTGCAATAACAAAGCTTCTGGCAGAGAGTTATAACTCTCGCCGAGACAATTGTTCAATTGTCTCACCCCCGTGGGATTCTTCTTTTTAGGTAGACGCCGAGGACGAAGGAATCCATTTAAGAATGAGCAACAACAGCAGCAACAGTATTAGGGGCAGCAGTGAATCTCAGGTGGAGATAAGGACTGTCAAGTCTTGTAGATAGTATGTCTTATGTCGTCTCTGTACTCTCAGGTCCTAGGAGTCAGTAGGTCTGAGGTTTTTGACTTTAAGCCTTGAGATTTTTTTGTATCTTGCCTTGTACAGTTAGTAGGGAAATGGATGTATGTAATCACTCGAGAGGTGATTCCACAGAGATGTAATGTTAAAACATGATGTAAACTATTTATCATGTTTCTTATAAAGAAGTTTTATGGATTAAAGATCTTTTCTTTAAAAGTTTTAATTTCTAGTGATTTTTCATTATTCCGTTGCTAGTTAAACAATCATTTCCATAGAGTTTACCGCTTTCGCATTAGTTAATCCTGTTTTCACGAGACGTCGTCACAATTTAGTGGTATCAGAGCTCTAGGTTCGCTGAGTCTACAGAGACATAGGACTAAGGTAGTAGAGTCTGTTCTAGTGTCATCCAGTGTATCTGATGGTATCTTCTGCTCACATAGGAGGAGAAGAACTTGAAGATGACTGGATCGGACGAGGAGTTTGCTGCAGAGAGCAACAATGCTACACCGAGAAGAGGTGCAGAGGAGCAAGCAAGAGAGGGACAATTACCTGAGATTCCCCTAGCTAATCCAACCATGATAAGGAATCCTTCCTTAGGAATCACTATTGGGGAATTTAGGGAGACTATGATGTATCTAGTGGATCAAGCACTAGCAATGCAACCTAGATTACCAGCTCCTAATGATGATGTTTTGGATATCAACAGAATATGTGAACCACAACAACAGGTTGAAGCAATGGTAAATGATGAAGCTTTGAACCTAGAGCAAGTCAGTGCTCAACCTCAGTCTGATGAATCAGTATACAGTAATATAGGGGTTAGAATACAACTAGAGACCAGGACCTGCTATAGGTGTAGGAAGCCTAGACATATCAGAAATAATCGTCCAGAACAGAAATATAAAGGAAGAATTGAGAAAAGGCCTATCCAAACCCAGGAGCAGAGACCTAGTAGTTATAAAAGGAAGAAGTTTCTGGTGTCACCAAGACAACCAGGACCTAGTGCACCATGGCAATGGTTATCCAGAAAGGGTAAGGAACCCTTTAGACCACACGGGGAACTCAGAACTTGCTATCAATGTGGACAGGTAGGGCATCTAGTAAGAGATTGCCCAGCCAGAAATGTTATGGCAAATCAACCTCTGAGGCAGAATCAACCTGAGACAATGAATAATCCTAGAGTCATGACAGGTTAGACGAAATAAATGTTATTCTTATATGTCTTTTTATGACCTCTTGGACAAAATTGAGAAAGTAATTGATTGAACTTTTCTTGATTAGACCTATAAGGACTTATAATGTTGTATAAAATAGATGTTTCATGTTACATGCTTACCTCCATAAGAAAGATGAGGTATTAAAGAATTGGTCTGGATAGAAATTTAGTAAGATTAATACTTATACTTATAATGATAAGAAAAGAGAAGGAATATGGTATATACAAGTGCATATTACCTTATCTCAGTATTTATATACCCTGGCCAGGTATACAATTGTTGATGATAAAGTAAATATAGAAACTCTTAGATTGTTATCTTTTTGATTGCTATGATCAAGTAGTCATTCTGAGATAATCTAATGAGTATCATGAAATAAGAAATATGGAAATAAGGGAGGTTAACCCTATCCAGTAAAGTTGTAAGAATAATAATAAAGATTCTCCCCATGATGTGAAAATGTGATGAGACCATAAGACCTGCATGAATATGTTAGATAATAACAAGGAAAGGAACAATGTCATGTAATCATCCTTATAAAAATTCCTATGCTAGAACAAGGAACTGAGGATGAGATGAGAGGTAAATGTTTCATGAATGGTTGAAAAATACATGAAATAATATGATTCCTTATTCTCTTTCCTACTAGGAACATGGAAATCAAGTGGGTTTTAGGACACTTGATGTGCATAATATAAAGATGTTTATGTAATGAGTACTTATAAAAGTGTCAGTTTATCTTGGACTTTGGTTCCAAGGTGAGAAAATATGTAATAAGTAATGTTCCAAGATGAAAGGAAGATAAGATGTAATGTGTTGATAACACATGTAATAGGTAACAGGATAAGAATGTAATAATATATCTGATGAATTATGTTGATTACCTAGAATAGTCAACAATGGAATCAAAGTAAACATGTAAAATACTATGAACATCACTTGTTAGGGGTTTATGTTTTTCATAAACATATCTTTCTCCAAGATATCTATCAAATAAGTCCTTGATTGATAAGTAACTTTTCCCTATGATAAGAGAATGTACAAATAATGAGAGAATTAGTGCAAATAATAAGGAAAGTTAATATGGTGTTATCAGATATGATAACACAATCAAGGTATGAAATGACTTATATAGTCTCAAATAAATGACAGAGTATAATTGTGATCTTAAGAAATGTTGATCTAACTAAGGAACATGAGAGTATATGTTCCATATGAATCTTTCCATGAAAAGTTTGTGTGGATTAACTATGTATTGAACAAAACTCTATGATGTTCCATAATAATGAAATGTCACTTGAAGACATAATGGTATAATGCTTAAATAATATCTTCTTTCCCTTTTCTTTCTGGGATTTCGGGGGCAAAATCCTTGTTAGGGGTTTATAATTTGTAACATCCCTGACCTGGGTTATGAACTAACCCCATGTGTTTTTCTTAATCATGTGATTAAATGCTTGTGGTTATCTATTGATAATGTAATTAAAGCTTCTGAGGAACATATATTTCCATTTCTGTCCTTTTTAAACAATATTGTAATATTGTTTTGTTAAAAGTGGACTTATGTGCAAATTACCCAATTAGAGGGGTTAACTTGCAAATTGCACATGTTTAGATGTTCCTATGATGATAAGACATCATAAGAATGAATTTGATGAAGTATTATGGATTCTCCAAGCTTGGGCACCAAAAGGTAGCTTGTGGAGCAATCCTTGTGCTTTAAACCCTAGTTTTGGTGTAAAGTGCAATTTACCCAAAACACGGGGTGCAACATGTAAAATATACCTTCTAGAATATCTTTTATGACTCTTGGCATCAATTAGAGTAAATATGATAAAGGGGGCGCTTCATTTGAATAAACAAATAAGAAGGATAACCCTAGTAACTAAACAATCAAGTTATAAGCCTAATAACCCTTCTATATGTGCAACTTAGTAAGAAGTTGGCTTTCTTCACCTTTAGACCTTGGGTTTAAGATGAGATTTTCTTAAGTATGGAAGGGAGAAACGTGGCTTAGAAGAAGGGAAGGACCTAGATGAGAAATGGAGAAACAAGTTGTCCTTATGTTGGAATTTCACCCAAAGTATATATACACCTTTTCTCACTTAGCAAGGATCATTTCCTTCACTTCCCTTCTTATCCCCTTGCTTAGACTGACTTAGGAAAGATCTCTGGAGAAGAAGAGAATGGCCAAGCAGTTCTGGGTAAGCTTTGATCATCATCTTGCTCGAATTCATGGAGGAAATCATGTTGCAAGGTTGGTTTGCTAGTTTTTCTTACTTAGTTCTTCTTTCTAGCCATCCTTTCCAACCATTTCTCAAAGAAGAAACCTTGGACGACCTTTGGATCTCAAGACACCATTAAATCTTCGAAGATTGGAGCTCTAGATCTGGTTCTAAGGTGGGTTTTATAACTCTAAACCCTTAAACTTTGTTATGCATCTTTCTTTCTTGCAAAAGTAGTTTGTTCTTCTTTCCCCCATCCTTCCTTGCTTTCTTGCAACTAAAACCATGAAGAACAGACCTGGATCTGGAGGTAGAATAAGGGGGCGTCAATACCAATGTTACTTTAGCAAACGGTCTTGCACCCTTGGCCAAACGGTTTGCAAAACCGTTTGGGGGGTTTGCAAAACCGTTTGAGGGGCAAACGGTTTCACAAGGTCGGTTGGAGAAAACGGTCTCCAAGACCGTTTGTTTGAGTTGACCAAGGGTTGAAAGTTTGGGATTCCTGTTCATAATTATGTTGGTTTGTAACCCTCCAAATTTGAGGGATTAACTCTAAAGTAATCGTGAGTTTAAGGCAAATCAATTAGGTAAATCTAATTGGATTAAGTGCTGATTTTCAACCTGATTAACTTGACCTTTTTGGGAAAACGGTTTCAAAACCGTTTGAGTGCGTTGACAAAGGGTTGAACGTTTGGTATTATTGTTCCTAATTATGTTGGTTAATAACCCTCCAAAATTTATGGGTTAACTCCCAAGAAATCGAGAGTTGAAGGCTAATCAATTAGATAAACCTAATTGGATTAAGTGCTGATTTTCAACCTGATTAACTTGACCTTTTTGGGCAAACGGTTTCAAAACCGTTTGAGTGCGTTGACCAAGCGTTGAACGTTTGATATTACTGTTCCTAATTATGTTGGTTAATAACTCACCAAATTTGAGGGGTTAATTCTTAAGGAATCATGAGTTGAAGGCTAATCAATTGGGCAAACCCTAATTGAAATTAGTGCTGAAATTCCAATGAGTTAATTTGAGATTTTGGGTTGATTAGCCCAAACGGTCTCAAGACCGTTTGGGGGTCACCCAAGACCATTTGGAGGTCTAGGGTGAAGTATGGATATGTGTTCGAGATGGTGAACGTTCCGAAGACGAAGAAGACCTATTGCAAGAGCAAGGAGTGCAAAAAGCACACCCTGCACAAGGTTACCCAGTACAAGAAGGGAAAGGACAGCCTTGCCGCTCCGGGGAAGCGCCGTTACGATCGCAAGCAGTCTGGATATGGAGGCCAGACCAAGCCAATCTTCCACAAGAAGGCAAAAACTATGAAGAAGATTGTGTTGAGGCTTCAATGCCAGAGCTGCAAGCATGTTTCTCAGCACCCCATCAAGAGGTGCAAACACTTCGAAATTGGTGGAGACAAGAAAGGGAAAGGAACATCTCTCTTCTAGATATATGTTGTCATATCAGCAGCTTATTTCTTTGTTTCACTTATATGGGTTCCAAGTTCTGAACTTAAACGTGACATTTTGTCTTGTAATCATCTCCAGAGTTTAGTTTATCATTAAGTCAGTACTAAATTTTGAAAAAAAAAGATGTGGTATGAACCCTAATCGGCTAAATGCTGATTTTGCAAGTGAATGAGATGATGTTTTGGGTTGATTGGCCCAAACGGTTTCAAAACCGTTTGGGGATCACCAAATCAGTATAGCTATCCTTCCTCTGACACAGCAACGCAGTTTCGATAAGTATCAAAACGAAATACTACATAATTCCTTTTTTTTATTGTTCCTTGTATATGTATAACTCTGTATGTATTGTTCAACAGAAAATTCTTAATATTTCTGTAATTTGTTTTTATAAGATTTTCATTCTATTACCAGCTTCATAATAGAAAGTAATGATTTTTCGAAAGTATTAAGGTTTTAATATAACAATTTGTGAAAAACTTTTCTCATATTCATCCAGTTCAATCAGATACGAAATCCATAAACCTAAACCCATTTTCATGGTTAAAAGTTGTTTTGCTTTAATCTAACCCTTTCTTTTTAAGTAATTGATTGGTCATACAATGAATACACTATAATACAGAAATAGTCTTTTTTTTTGAAAAAAAATGGAACAAACAATACTTGAAAGAATCCATATTGATGATACAACCTTTATTGCATTAAATCCAAAGCGGGGGGTTACTATATATATATTTTTTTACCGAACCACAAAGAATTCTATGATATGGAAAGATAGAATGTGTAACTTAAAGGAATAATAAAATAACTTAAAGGAATAATAAAAGTTGCTAGTCTCTGAATCGAGTTTGTTTGGGCTGAAATCCATATTGAAATAAATAGAAAGTAAAAGTTTGATCTCTTTAAGAGATCTTAGGACACCTTTTTTTCTTTTCATTTGCGATATAGATATAATGGATAATTCACTAATCCACTACTCAGTCTAAGGAGTCAAAATATAAAAATAAGTAAAAAGTGATATCAGGTACTTGAAACTCCCAAGTTGCACAATGAATCTTTGATTCAGAATTTGTGGAATAACACTGGAATAATTGTACTGGAATAACACTGGAATAATATAGGAGAATACTTTGAAGAGGTAGAAGTATAAAGAATAAGTCAGACTGAAATGCTTTATTTATTAAAGTATTGAATTCTTTAGTCTTAGATCTTCTTTTTTGGATCTTGTATATATACACATGGGTTGGGTTATAGGTAAAGTTTGTACATTATGTACATGTTGAGTGATATAGTTTATTGTTATAAAACAAAACGTATATGTAAATACTAATGAATGTTAAGAAAGATGGATATTTGCTCATTATATTTGGTTCAGCCCAATCTTTAAAAAAGGATTGGGCCGAGTTTTTAATTACACTTAGGAGAACAAACAAGAATTATCAAGCAAGTTGATCTGGCTTATCCATGTCTTCGAACTCGAACTTGATTTCCTTCCACACTTCACAAGCAACGGCAAGCTCAGGGCTCCATTTGGAAGCTTCACGGATAATGTCATTATCTTGAGAAGCTAAATCACACCCTTCATTACGAGCTTGTACGCATGCTTCTAAAGCCACTCGGTTAGCTACTGCACCAGGTGCATTTCCCCAAGGGTGTCCTAAAGTTCCTCCGCCGAATTGTAATACAGAATCATCTCCAAATATCTCGGTCAAGGCAGGCATATGCCAAACATGAATACCCCCTGAAGCCACAGGCAGAACACCTGGCATAGACACCCAATCTTGAGTGAAAAAGATACCGCGGCTTTGGTCTTTTTCAATATAATCATCGCGTAGTAAATCAACAAAACCTAAAGTCAGCTGACGGTCACCTTCCAGTTTACCAACTACTATACCAGAGTGAATATGATCTCCACCGGACATACGTAATGCTTTAGCTAGTACACGAAAATGCATACCATGATTCTTCTATCTATCGATAACTGCATGCATTGCGCAGTGAATATGAAGAAGTAAACCATTGTCACGGCAATATGCTGCCAAGGTAGTATTTGCAGTGAATCCCCCTGTTAAGTAGTCATGCATTACAATAGGAACTCCCAATTCTCTAGAAAATACGACTCTTTTGATCATTTCTTCACACGTACTTGTAGTAGCATTCAAGTAATGTCCTTTGATTTCACCTGTTTCGGCTTGTGATTTATAAATTGCTTCAGCACAAAATAGGAAACGGTCTGTCCAACGCATAAATGGTTGTGAGTTCACGTTTTCATCATCTTTGGTAAAATCAAGTCCACCACGAAGACATTCATAAACCTCTCTACCGTAGTTTTTCGCAGATAATCCCAATTTTGGTTTAATAGTACATCCCAATAGGGGACGACCATATTTGTTCAATTTATCTCTTTCAACTTGGATACCATGAGGTGGACCTTGGAAAGTTTTGGAATAAGCAGGAGGAATTCACAAATCCTCCAAACGTAGAGTTTGTAGAGCTTTAAACCCAAATACATTACCTACAATGGAAGTAAACATGTTGGTAACAGAACCTTCTTCAAAAAGGTCTAAAGGATAAGCTACATAACAAAAATATTGATTTTCCTCTCCAATAACAGGTTCGATGTGGTAGCATCATCCTTTGTAATGATCCAGACTAGTAAGTCCATCAGTCCACACAGTTGTCCATGTACCAGTAGAAGATTCGGCAGCTACTGCGGCACCTGCTTCCTCAGGTGGAACTCTCGGTTGCGGAGTTACTCGGAATGCTGCCAAGATATCAGTATCTTTGGTTTGATATTCAGGAGTATAATAAGTCTATTTGTAATCTTTAACACCGTCTTTGAATCCAACACCTATTTTAGTCTCTGTTTGTGGTGACATAAGTCCCTCCCTACAACTCTTGAATTAAAAATTCTCACAATGACAAGGTCTACTCGACATGAAATACGCATGAATGAAACCTTTGCAAAAAAAAGAATCTTTCAAAAAATTTTCAACGAAACTAATCTTATTCACTAATTTAATTAATAAGACCATGTATTTGATTCGCCAAATACATCATTATTGTATACTCTTTGATATGTATGGCGCAACCTAATACTTATTTTTGATAATTTATTAAATCAAACAAACCCTCTTTTTCTTTGAATTTAAATATCTAATATACTAAGAAAAATTCCCTCTTGATAGTTATATATGTTGTATATGTAAATCCTAGATGTGAAAATAAGCATAATTCATCCAAGGTATAAAACACGAATGGACTCAAATCCATATACAAAAATACAAAAAAAAGAAGAAAAAACAAGGGCCTATGAGAATAATGAATGAATCATAAATCAAGTTTAGGTTCGAATTCCATAAATATAAATAATTGAATTCATATATATATATGGATCAAATTATATATAATGAGAGATAAATAAGATAATAATGAGATGAGAGATAAATAAGATATATTTCCTCATTCATTATTCTTATACTTGTTTTCTTGCTTGTTTTCTTGTTGAGAAGGATATTTTGAAAAGGGGTTAGTTGAACTTGAAAAATGACTCATTGAATGAGTAAACGATTGAATTTGATTCATTTGGAGGATACTGACTAAATCAAGTGCTAACTTCCTTATTGATTACATTCCTTATTGAATTAATCGATCAACTTGCTATCAGACAGTTTCGATTCGGAAATATTCCCAATCAATTTTGACATATTTCACTTTATCATAATTATGAGAATGAATCCTAAAAGTTCTGGCCCTGCGGTTCCCACACATGAAGAAAAAAACCTAGGACGGATCGCTCAAATTATTGGCCCGGTACTGGATGTTGTTTTTTCTCCGGGGAAGATGCCTAATATTTATAACGCTTTGATAGTTAAAGGTCGAGATACTGCCGGTCAGCAAATTAATGTGACTTGTGAAGTACAACAATTATTAGGAAATAATTGAGTTAGGGCTGTAGCTATGAGTGCTACGGAGGGTCTGACAAGAGGAATGCAAGTGATTGATACGGGAGCTCCTCTAAGTGTTCCAGTTGGTGGGGCTACTCTCGGACGAATTTTCAACGTTCTTGGTGAACCCGTTGATAATTTGGGTCCTGTAGATACTAGCACAACATCCCCTATTCATAGATCTGTGCCCGCTTTTATCCAGTTAGATACAAAATTATCAATCTTTGAAACAGGGATTAAAGTAGTAGATCTTTTAGCTCCTTATCGCCGTGGAGGAAAAATTGGACTGTTTGGGGGAGCTGGAGTGGGTAAAACAATACTCATCATGGAATTAATCAACAACATTGCTAAAGCTCATGGGTGCGTATCTGTATTTGGTGGAGTAGGCGAACGTACTTGTGAAGGAAATGACCTTTACATGGAAATGAAAGAATCCGGGGTGATTAATGAACAAAATATTGCAGAATCCAAAGTAGCTCTAGTCTATGGTCAGATGAATGAGCCACCGGGAGCTCGTATGAGAGTTGGTTTGACTGCCCTAACCATGGAAGAGTATTTCCGGGATGTTAATGAGCAAGACGTACTTCTATTCATCGACAATATCTTCCGATTCGTTCAAGCAGGATCAGAGGTATCCGCCTTATTAGGTAGAATGCCTTCTGCGGTGGGTTATCAACCTACCCTTAGTACAAAAATGGGGTCTTTGCAAGAAAGAATTACTTCTACCAAAGAAGGATCCATAACCTCCATTCAAGCAGTTTATGTACCTGCAAACGATTTAACCGACCCCGCCCCTGCCACGACATTTGCACATTTAGATGCTACTACCGTACTATCAAGAGGATTAGCTGCCAAAGGGATTTATCCAACAGTGGACCCTTTAGATTCAACATCCACTATGCTCCAACCTCGTATCGTTGATGAGGAACATTATGAACCTGCACAAAGAGTCAAGAAAACTTCACAGCGTTACAAGGAACTTCAGGACATTATAGCTATTGTTGGGTTAGACGAATTATCCAAAGAGGATCGTTTAACCGTGGCAAGAGCACGAAAAATTGAACATTTCTTATCACAACCCTTTTTCGTAGCAGAAGTATTTACGGGTTCTCTAGGAAAATATGTTGGTCTCGCAGAAACAATTAGGGGGTTTCAACTTATCCTTTCCGAAGAATTAGACAGTCTTCCCGAGCAGGCATTTTATTTGGTGGGTAACATCGATGAAGCTACCGCGAAAGCTATTAACTTAGAAGTGGAGAGCAAATTGACGAAATGACCTTAAATCTTTGTGTACTGACTCCTAATCGAACTATTTGGAATTCAGAAGTAGACGAAATTATTTTATGTACTAATAGTGGCCAAATTGGTATATTAGTAAACCACGCTCCCGCTGCTACAGCTGTAGATATATGTCTTTTGAGAATGCGCCGCAATGACCAATGGTTAATAGTGGCTCTTATGGGCGGTTTCGCTAGAATAGGTAATAACGAGGTCACCATTTTAGGAAATGATGTGGAGATTAGTACTGACATTGATCCACAAGAAGCTCAGCAAACTCTTGAAATAGCTGAAGCTAACTTGAGTAAAGTGGAAGGTAAGAGACAAAGAATTGAGGCGAATCTAAATCTCAGACGAGCTAAGACGCGAGTAGAGGCTGTCAATGCTATTTCCTACTAGTCAATCTACCAAAAAGTTCTTTTGATTTCTATACTCTTTTTTTATTCCGCTAATTGAATACAATTAAGCCTAATCGAAAAAAAGAGGATGCACAAAAAACTTATTAGATACCGGAATTGACGGTATCTAATAAGTTATACCTACTATTGGATTTGAACCAATGACTCCCTCCGTATGAAAGCAATACTCTAACCACCGAGTTAAGTAGGTCATTTATCACTATAAATAAAAAAAGAAACCCATCGCTTCGTGAATTATAGATACAATATTACTTCTAGGCAATACTAATCCTTAATAAGAAATAGATTAGAGAATGATTCTGTGGATCATAAAATATTCGTTTTGACAAGAAATTTATATCGATCTTGACAAGAAATTATCTATATATTAAGATATCTATGACAAGGGCTATAGCTCAGTTAGGTAGAGCAACTCGTTTACACGTGCGCCAATGCTTTTCAAGGAAGTCCATTATGCAATCAATATATCTTATTGAGAAATCGATGTCTTACTCCATGGATTCGAAAGAACAGGAGATCAATAGCCTGACAAATATTTATTTGGTTCAATTCGATTCCGATGTGAATATGTGAATTATGGTGCCAAATCAAATAAAATTCATCATTGATTTGAGAATTGATAAGGTAAATACCCGGTTTATTCAATGCTAGGCATAATGAGTATAAGGGCCTCAAAATAACCTCTTTTCGTCCTATGAACTTTAAGGTGTATGAAGTCTCAGATTTGACTCTTGTAGTGGAGCGATAGAGACTATATTTAATTTATTAACTTAGTTTAATCTAGGCCGAAAGCAGACCTATGTCAAGGTAAATCCCGTCTTTGAAACACTTTGGTATTGCTCTTGGATCAGAATCAAAATAATGAACTAGAGCACATGGAACCATCTCACTATCTTATTACTTTTTATTGAACAGAAGAAAAAATATGGTGGACTAACTGATCTTTTCATCAGTTTATGAAAGATCCCAATGCAACAAAATGCATGTTGGGTCTTTGAAACAATTCAAATCATTTCGATACTAATAAGTTTGATCTGTTTTACCGAGAAGGTCTACGGTTCGAATCCGTATAACCCTATATATTCTATTTACATTCTATATTTGTACCTTTTTTTATAGTACTTGTTTATGACAGCTGGGTTGGTTTTGATTCATTTAGTTGGTACGTGGAAATGAACATATTACCACATACTTGTATACATTCATAGATACATTTAAATAAAACCAAAATTCCATTTCAATGGATCCAAATAGAATTCAATTAGTATTTAACAAATCTAGTATTTATCAAATCTCGGACAAAGAAATTCGTTCCTTTTGATTAATCCTCGTGAGTGAATTCCATGCAATTTTTTCTGTCCCCGATCAAAGAAAATAAATGTTGATAAACTTTTAAGTATACCCAACCCCAATCCTTTTTTTTATAAGTGAAAATTATCATCCTGGCTGGCTAAAAATTACAGTTTAATTCAATGCCTTTTTTTTTGAAATACCCTAAGAAATTTCCTTTTGGTAGAAGAAAAACCCTAATTGATTGTTTCAGAGATAAAACTACTGGAATTATTTACAAGTGTATACTTTATAAAATTCTGGTACTTTCAACTTATATTATTGCAGGGCGGACGATTATTGTGATGAACTATCCCCAATAATTATCCTTGGGCAATTTATTTGTGAAAATGTATGTTTGTTCAAATACGGACCACACATAAGATCTGGTCAAGTTTTAATTGTTCATGTTGATTCTTTAGTAATAAGATCAGCTAAGCCCTATTTGGCCACTCCAGGAACAACTGTTCATGGTCATTATGGGGGAATCCTTTACGAAGGAGATACATTAGTTACATTTATATATGAAAAATCGAGATCCGGTGACATAACGCAAGGTCTTCCAAAAGTGGAACAAGTCTTAGAAGTGCGTTCAATTGATTCAATATCTATGAACCTCGAAAAGAGGGTTAAAGGTTGGAATGAGTGTATACCACGAATTCTTGGAATCCCTTGGGGATTCTTGATTGGTGCTGAGCTAACCATAGCCCAAAGTCGTATCTCCTTGGTTAATAAGATCCAAGAAGTTTATCGATCCCAAGGGGTACAGATCCATAATAGACATATAGAGATTATTATGCATCAAGTAACATCAAAAGTCTTAGTTTCAGAAGATGGAATGTCTAATGTTTTTTTACCTGGAGAACTAATCAGGATGTTGCGAGCAGAATGAGCGGGGCGCGCTTTGGATGAAACAATCTGTTATCGGGTAATCTTATTAGGAATAACTAGGGCATCACTAAACACTCAAAGTTTCATATCTGAAGCTAGTTTTCAAGAAACTGCTCGAGTTTTAGCAAAAGTTGCTTTACGGGGTCGTATTGATTGGTTGAAAGGTCTCAAAGAGAATGTTGTTCTGGGGGGGATTATACCTGTTGGTACCAGATTCAAAAAATTAGTGCATCGCTCAAAGCAACAAAAGAACATTCATTTGGAAATCAAAAAGAATAATCTATTCAAGGGAAAGATGAGAGATATTTTGTTCCATCATAGAGAATTAGTTTGTTCTTCTGTCCAAAATCATTTCCATGACACATCAGAACAATTATTTACGCAATTTAATGATTCCTGACCTAAGAGGATATTTCTTCTTTGAATTTCAATTCAAATCAAATAATTGAACAAATAATCAAAATTAAATAAATTCTTCTTTTTTGGTCTGATTTTGTTTTATTTGTTAATAAAGATTATAAAGAATTAAAAAGAAGAATTAATGGTTTGGATCGTATGTCAACTCAACGGTCAATCCTTGTGAAAAGGTTCCATCAGAACATTTATTTATTTCAAACTACCGGATCTCTTTGTTTTTTCTTAAGACTTAAGAAAAAACAAAGAGAAAGTGTGAGGAAAAATGACAAGAAGATATTGGAACATCAATTTGGAAGAGATGATGGAAGCAGGAGTTCATTTTGGTCATGATACTAGGAAATGGAATCCTAGAATGGCATCTTATATTTCTGCAAAGCATAAAGGTATTCATATTACAAATCTTACTAGAACTGCTCGTTTTTTATCAGAAGCTTGTGATATAGTTTTTGATGCCGCAAGTGGAGGAAAACATTTTTTAATTGTTGGTACTAAAAATAAAGCAGCTGACTTAGTAGCAGCAGCTGCAAGAAGGGCTCGGTGTCATTATGTTAATAAAAAATGGCTTGGTGGTATGTTAACGAATTGGTCCACTACAGAAACGAGACTTCAGAAGTTTAGGGATTTAAGAGCAGAACAAAGGATGGGGAAACTCAATCGTCTACCAAAAAGGGATGCAGCAATCGTGAAGAGACAATTATCCACCTTGCAAACATATCTTGGTGGGATCAAATATATGACGGAGTTACCTGATATTGTAATCATCATCGATCAGTAAGAAGAATATACATCTCTTCGGGAATGTCTTATTTTGGGGATTCCAACGATTTGTTTAATCGATACAAATTGTGATCCGGATCTTGCAGATATTTCGATTCCAGCCAACGATGATGCTATAGCTTCAATCTGCTTTATTCTTAACAAATTAGTATCCACAATTTGTGAAGGGAGCTATAGCTATATAAAAAATCGTTCATTATGATTAATAATCATTATTATGATTAATTATGTTATGATTAATCATAATAAGGATAAGTCAATTATTTTGTGAACGTCATAGATTTATTGGATCGATTATTATTCCTAGACTCGAATAAAGCAATAAAAAGTACTGGGTATATTATGTCATTTTTCATTATCCTAACTATATGATCCATGTAGTATTAAAATAGATGAGTTAACAAATATATGAGAAGATTGAATCAAAATAATTCCTTTTTTTTAAGTTCAATTTATGTCAGAGGACAATATGAATGCTATATCATGTTCCATTAACACACTCAAAGGATTATACGACATATCGGGTGTAGAAGTAGGCCAACATTTATATTGGCAAATAGGGGGTTTACAAGTGCATGCTCAAGTACTTATCACTTCATGGGTCGTAATTGCTATCTTATTGGGTTCGGTCACCATAGCTGTTTGGAATCCACAAACCATTCCAACGGATGGCCAAAATTTCTTCGAATATATCCTTGAATTTATTCGAGACTTAAGCACCTCAGATCGGGGAAGAATATGGTCCTTGGGTTCCCTTTATTGGAACTATGTTCTTATTTATTTTTGTTTCTAACTGGTCAGGCTTCTGTTGCTGACATAAAAACATCCCTTTCCATGTCTTCGGATATAACCCATAAGGGGTTTCCTGTTCTTTGTACGTAAACCTTCGTGAGGGTTTCGCGAAGTTTCAGTAGTTCTTCCGCTTCCAGGATAAATTCCCCTGCTTGTGCCTCATAAAAATAACTAGCAGGTTGATGAATCATAACCCTGATAATATAACATGATGAAAGGTTCTTCTATCTCGTAACGTAAGAAGAAAAAAAAAGATAGAATTGAACAACCGTACAGGCATTTTTTATGCATACGGCTATGCAATGGAGTTTCCTTTTCCCTTCTTTACATTGAATAAAAAACAAACAGAAAAGAAACAAAAAAAAGAATCTATTCGATTCAGATTGTTGAATAATCCATTTACCGCCCTTCTTTTCGTATTCCTTTCTTAGGAATTAAAAAAATACTACGATGGTTCTGTTGCTTTATATATTTATTTGATTTTTGATTTAGTTTTAGCAATCCCAAGGTTTTTTTAATCCGATCAAAATGAAGAAAAAAATTCTTTTTTCATTTTCTTACTCTTTCTTTCATAAATAAATATCAATATCAGAAAGAAACTTTTAGTGTGTAAGAAAAATGGTTTGTGACGCTGAAATGGGTCTCTGATACATAATATCAAAATAAAAAGACCAAATTGGAAATCATCTTTGTTTCATACTACTATTTCGATATGTAATCTTGTGTTATGAAAAAACAAAAAATGTTTGTTCATATCGAACTTAAAGTGCCATGCTATTATTACTTATTATTCATATTCAATATGGCGAAGGCATAGTCTTTTTTTTTTCAAATAAAAAACTCATTGGCGCCAAGCGTGAGGGAATGCTAAACGTTTGGTAATTTCCCCCCTACCAGAATGAAGGATCCCATTGAAGCGGCTAACCCCATGCAGATTGTATGTACATATGGTGGTACAAATTGCATAGTGTCATAGATAGCTATTCCTGGTATTACCCAACCTCTGGGGGAGTTTATAAACAAATAAAGATCCCTAGTATCATCTTCTATACTAAGATATACCATAAGACCAACAAGTTGATTTGAGATCTCGCTATCAACTTCTTGTCCTAAGAAAAGTAATCTTTCTCGATAAAGTCGGTTGATTAGGATAAAATTCTATCCCTTAGAAACTGTACATGCACCTTTGGATGCATAGGGCTCAAAAAAATTTCGAAAAAAAATAATCAATGTGTCGATTCCAGCCCTATTTCTTTTTGTAACAATTTTTTTGTTTTTCTAACGAATGGGCTTGTTCTTCTATTTTTCTTTTCAAGAAGTATAAGGTTTTGCCACTTTCTCTCTAAAAAAAAAGAAATTTACTGAACTTTTTGAATTAATCTTTCATTGATGTATTATTTCATCAAGGTTCCAATTTTGATGTTATTTTCTTGTTCCTAAATGGGCCCTTTCAATTTTTTAGGTTCATGTTCTACTCCAGGTAAAGATCCGCCTGATTCCTATTTGCACATATAGGACAAATGATATCAGTACCACTCGCTTTTTTTTGCTAAGACTTCATTTTTTTTCAACCCGTTTCATATCTTCCGCCAAATTATTCTATATATTATTTAGTACTACTTCATCTATATATTATTTAGTACTACTTCATGGATTGGCAGTTTGAGATAACTTAATTCTTACGGTAGAAAAATCATTTATGATACAAGTGGTAATTGTATACATATTACCAATTTGGTATTTTCTGAACGGAGCCTGGATACTTTATTTTATTGTGGCAAGTCAACCATAAATTCTTCTAATTTCAATTATTTATCCTAAAAATAAATTGATCTGACTGTACTTCACGCTCCGAATTATTGATGGTTCAATCAATCTTTCTTGGGCGAAACATAATATATCTCGATCGGGGGGGGGAGAATGGGGGAATACCATATGACCCAATATGTCTGACAAGTCGCACTATACGTCAACCCAAACAGCATCTTCCTCTCCGGGACTCTGTAAAGGTACTTTTGGAACACCAATGGACATTAAATTAAAGAAAAAAATTAAGTACTATATTTTAATTTGATTTGGAAACGTAATGTAATAATGAATTAATTAGTTTCATAATTTGGATTTTCCTTCTGTTTATCCTATTTTATATAGGATACAGATTTTATACATAGATTGTCAGATAAAGTAAGACAGAATGTATAAAACAATTCTTACGAATGGATTGTTTGAACGATGAACAAGTATTTATACACTCGTTCAAAAAAAAAATCAGACCAATCCCCCATTGCGTATTGCTACTTATCGGGTATAGAATAGATCTGCTTCTATTTGTTCCTACGAACAAAATTCCTATATTATTTCGAATGGAACGGAATAAATATTAACCCTTGCTCATAGATAATCTACTGAAAAGGGTTAGGTACTATCATATATACATATATATGTTTAGTTTTTTCCAATGCGATAAAGTTACATAGTGTCCATTTATCTTTGATAAAGAGGTATTTCCATGGGTTTGCCTTGGTATCGTATTCATACCGTCATTTTGAATGATCCCGGTCGCTTACTTACTGTCCATATAATGCATACAGCTTTAGTTGCTGGTTGGGCCGATTCGATGGCTCTATATGAATTAGCGGTTTTTGATCCTTCTGACCCTGTTCTTGATCCGATGTGGAGACAGGGTATGTTCGTCATACCCTTCATGACTCGTTTAGGAATAACCAATTCATGGGGTGGTTGGAGTATTACAGGAGGGACTATAACGAATCCAGGTATTTGGAGTTATGAAGGTGTGGCAGGGGCACATATTGTGTTTTCTGGCTTGTGCTTTTTGGCAGCTATCTGGCATTGGGTATATTGGGACCTAGAAATAATCTCCGATGAACGTATAGGAAAACCTTCTTTGGATTTGCCAAAAATCTTTGGAATTCATTTATTTCTCTCAGGGTTAGCTTGCTTTGGTTTTGGTGCATTTCATGTAACAGGCTTGTATGGTCCTGGAATATGGGTATCGGATCCTTATGGGCTAACTGGAAAAGTGCAACCTGTAACCCCCGCGTGGGGCGCAGAAGGGTTTGATCCTTTTGTCCCGGGAGGGATAGCTTCTCATCATATTGCAGCGGGTACATTGGGTATATTAGCGGGCCTATTCCATCTTAGTGTCCATCCGCCTCAACATTTATACAAAGGATTACGTATGGGAAATATTGAAACCGTACTTTCCAGTAGTATCGCCGCTGTTTTTTTTGCAGCTTTTGTTATTGCTGGAACTATGTGGTATGGTTCAGCAACAAAACCGATCGAATTATTTGGTCCCACTCATTATCAGTGGGATCAGGGATATTTCCAGTAGGAAATATATCGAAGGGTTGGTGCTGGACTAGCTGAAAATCTGAGTTTATCAGAAGCCTGGTCTAAAATTCCTGAAAAATTAGCTTTTTATGATTACATTGGTAATAATCCGGCAAAAGGGGGATTATTCAGAGCGGGCTCAATGGACAACGGAGATGGAATAGCTGTTGGATGGCTAGGACACCCTACCTTTAGAGATAAAGAAGGCCACGAGCTTTTTGTACGCCGTATGCCTACTTTTTTTGAAACATTTCTAGTAGTTTTAGTTGATGGTGACGGAATTGTGAGAGCGGATGTTCCCTTTAGAAGGGCGGAATCCAAGTATAGTGTCGAACAAGTAGGTGTAACTGTTGAATTCTATGGTGGTGAACTCAATGGAGTCAGTTATAGTGATCCTGCTACTGTGAAAAAATACGCTAGACGTGCTCAATTAGGTGAAATTTTTGAATTAGATCGGGCTACTTTGAAATCTGATGGTGTTTTTCGTAGTAGTCCAAGGGGTTGGTTTACTTTTGGACATGCTTCGTTTGCTTTGCTTTTCTTTTTTGGACACATTTGGCATGGTGCTAGAACCATCTTCCGGGATGTTTTTGCTGGTATTGACCCAGATTTAGACGTTCAAGTGGAATTTGGAGCATTCCAAAAAGTTGGGGATCCAACTACAAAGAGACAAGCAGCTTGATACAATATTGCTCTTACCTATATTTTCTACTTTAGGTGCCTGGTAAATTTGGAATCAACATTTTTTATTTGATTCTTTTTTTTTTAATCTGGTAAATGATCCTATACCAAATGAATAGGTGTGGAAGCTATAATTGTAAACCGCAATTGAATCTATGGAAGCATTGGTTTATACATTTTTGTTAGTCTCTACTTTAGGGATAATTTTTTTTGCTATCTTTTTTCGAGAACCACCTAAGGTTCCGACTAAAAAATGAAATGATTTTTCATTATATCAATTAAAGTAACGAGCCTCCCAATAGAATATGGGAGGCTCGTTACTTCAATCAAATAGTCCCTGTGTTCCTCGAATGGATCTCTTAGTTGTTCAGAGGGTTGCCCAAAAGCAGTATATAAGGTGTACCTCGTAAAGCTTACAAGTAAACCAGATATGGAGATGGCGGCTAGGGTTGCTGTTTCCATTATTAAAGAATTTCAAGATCACGATGGATCTACAACTACAATAAGATCATTTATTTACAACTACAACAAAATAGTATACAAAGTCAACAGATCTCAACCAATGAATAAAATAGGATTTATGGCTACACAAACTGTTGATGGTGGTTCTAGGTCTGGGCCAAGACGAACTAACGTAGGAAGTTTATTGAAACCATTGAATTTGGAATATGGTAAAGTAGCTCCCAGGTGGGGGACTACCCCTTTTATGGGGGTCGCGATGGCTCTATTTGCAGTATTTCTATCTATTATTTTGGAGATTTATAATTCTTCCGTTTTATTGGATGGAATTTCCGTGAATTCGGTTTTCTTTATAAGAATTATGAAGTCCTATTTTTTCGA